>CM029560.1:21698580-22160192 GCA_017141385.1 Sogatella furcifera
TTAAACCACTTACTTATGCTAAGTTGGGACTAATAATAGTATTTGCAAACATCTATTATCAAATTCACTCCAATTAAAACAGATTTGAACATTTTTATCGGATTTTTCTAATCAAACTACTCTAACAGTGTTTCATACCAGCTTTACAAGGCTTTGTTGCAGTCGAGTAGAATAAATTCGCAAAAACTCAATTATTTATTCAAATATCATAACAATATCATTGAAAAATGATTGATAAGTAACAACGAGTGTACCTGACCTGTTTTCATAGACATTTTCGATCAATTCTATTGATTTTTCAACGAAAAATGGCCTAACTAGAACAGTGATCGTACTGGTGTTGGCAGTGTATCACCTGCGGTCACTAATTTCGCTTATTACTCGCCAATGATCCAATAAAACTATCGATTTTATCAATTGAATAGATGCGTACCGACCTGCTTGACACAGTGCAAGTGTCAGTTTTCGAATTTATCGACCAGCAATTATTCTATAGTCGCTCAAGTGTTGCAGTGTACCGGGTTTGCCTTGGTGTGAGGGTGTTTGAACAACATTTACACTAGGTAAATGAGTTCAAATGCAATCTAAAACAATTGAAACTGATAGAGAATTGTGTGAGCAATCTGTGAGTGTGATTTTCAGCTCTGTATGTTGAACGGTTGTTTAGTTATAAGCTTAAGAGTGCCGGTCAGCAAGCACAAATTTCTGCTGTACAATCACAATTTTGTCCAGCCACACCGCTGCAGCTTCCATTACGGTCCGTACAAGTCTATATAGTCAGATACTTTTGATTTCGAAAAGCTATAAACCAGCAGCAGCAGTTCGAGTCGATTCCGCGCACGAGACAGACACACTGCGAGATGTCAGCCGAGACAGCAACCAGTCCAGCAGCCGCCAGTACACCCGCCGCCGGTACACCGGCAAAGGCGAAGAAAACTGCAGCCGCATTGAAGGCGTCAGCCGCCTCTAAGAAGCCGCGCGCCAAGCCAGCTCACCCGCCCACCGGCGAGATGGTGAACGCCGCTATTGCCGGACTCAAGGAGCGTGGTGGCTCTTCTCTGCAGGCGATCAAGAAGTACATCGCCGCCAACTACAAGGCAGACGCTGAGAAGCTTGCGCCGTTCATCAAGAAGTATTTGAAGACAGCCGTTGCATCGGGAGCGCTCACCCAGCCGAAAGGCAAAGGTGCCGCCGGCTCGTTCAAAATCTCTGTCAAGGGAGAGGCGAAAGGAGCCGCGCCGGCCCGCAGCAGTGCCGCCAAGCCCAAAAAGCCAACAGCTACAAAGAAGAAGGCTGCCGCCGCCGCTGCCAAGCCGAAGAAGACCACAACTGCCGCGTCGAAAAGCAAGGCTGCTGCCGGTGACAAGAAGAAGACGGCTGCCTCTAAGCCAGCCGCCGCTGCCAAGAAGCCTGCTGCTGCCGCTGTCAAGTCAAAGTCTCCCAAGGCGAAGAAAGTGGCCAAGCCGCCAACCAAGAAGCCCAAGTCGCCGAAACCGAAGAAGGCTGCAGTTGCAAAGAAGGCTACCGCCGCTAAGAAGAAGTAGACTATTTCCACTTCTTTTTCGCAACAGACCAGCAGCTGAGGGTGCTGCCCTGCCTCGCTCACAGGATGGCTTCTCCACATAAAACGGCTCTTTTCAGAGCCTCCAAACACCTTTATTTCAATATTGTTTGTCACAATAGCCCAATTCAGGGCCACCAGCACTACTATCACACAGTCTATCACTTGCTCGGTGAATGATGTGTAGCCTATGTAGGCTACTAGAGTATTTGATACACTTTATTTGTTTGCTTTGCCACACTTTGTACAACAAAGTTATATTACTACTACTATTTTCATTGAATAGGATTTGTATTATAGGTGATGTTTTTTCCAAGTATTAAGTTGAAGTACTACTATTCTAGTCAGTATTAAGAGAGAGAAAAAGAAAACAATAACAATGAACTGTATTGGTGCTTGCACAGATCATCATCGTTAATACTTGTCAAAAGCATCAAGTAGAAATTATTATTGTCTAATGAAACAAACGTGTTAGTGGCCCTGAATAGTGCCAATTGCATTTATACAACATAATAAACTAGATTTCAGTTACTTTCAAGTTGAAACAGCAAATAGTTCAATCATATTGCACACCAAATAGTACACACACAGTGTTATGAAAAATGTCTTGCTGGCCCTGAAAAGGGCCTTTGTGTTTCAACACTCGATGTGGAAGCTGATGTCCGCGTGTGTGAGGCTGGCTGACTGCTGACAGAGAGCTTATGCCTTCTTCTCGGTCTTTTTCGGCAAGAGCACAGCCTGGATGTTGGGCAGTACTCCTCCCTGGGCGATTGTCACACCAGACAGCAGTTTGTTGAGCTCCTCATCGTTTCTGATGGCCAACTGCAAGTGACGCGGGATGATACGTGTCTTCTTGTTGTCACGGGCAGCGTTGCCAGCCAACTCCAACACTTCAGCGGCCAAGTATTCCATAACGGCAGCCAGGTAGACTGGAGCACCAGCACCGACACGCTCAGCGTATTTGCCCTTGCGCAGCAGACGGTGAATACGACCGACTGGAAACTGGAGACCAGCACGCGATGAGCGGGACTTTGCCTTTCCCTTCACTTTTCCACCTTTGCCTCGGCCTGACATCTTGAGATTGGATCGGGTGCTGCTTGTTGCTTCTACAAACGCTGTGGAAGTAATGATTATTAGACTGACTGACTCGGGTGGCATAGGGTGAGTGAACCCTATCTGGCAGTGTCGGAGCTAAACAGCTCCATGACTGCTCATACGCAATAACAGCACTAAAATTTTTGGGTTCCTACTTTTTGTAAAATCGTTAGTAACTTGGCAAATTTTTTAAATAGAATATATTTGAAATTCAATAATAGTTGTATTTAGTAGTAATAATTAATAATTAGTCTTTTTAAGTTATAATTAGTAGTAATAATTGGAATTTATATATATATACATTTTTTTTTTTTTTTTTTTTTTTTTTTTTTTTTTTTTTTTTAGATCGTTATATATAAATATATATATATATATATATATATATTTTTTTTTGCCAAGTATACTAGTTGGGTCGAGATGGGGTGGAGAAAGGTTCAATCTCAGGGGAATGGTAAGGCTGAGTACAGTGCTGGGACTGACTGAGTCAACTCTTCCACTCGTTTAGGGGTGTTGGAGTTGGTCAGGCCACCACTGTTGAAAAGGGAGTGGCTTATGGGTCTGAACTGGTCGTGGAATTTCGTACATCTGCCTAACTGATGTACGCCACGACATTGATGCTGAATCGTGTAGGTTTCTGGAGGTGAGCTGAATATGTTCCAGTAGAAGGGGGGTTTGGGCATATTCATAGAGGAGAGTATTGTTTACTCGATAGTGAAAGTTGCAGATGGTTCTTATGATTCTGTTTTGGAGTCCAATAAGGCGTTGTTTATTGGATGCCGATAGATATGGGAACCAAACTGGTGCAGCATAGGTCATGTATGCCCTGATAATGGCTGTGAATATGCCATATGTGAATATGCTTATTGTAGAAAATCAAATAACCTGCTTTGTTGTAATTATCATCATCAAACCACAAATAAATAGTTCAAATTCAATTATAATAATAGTGCTTGTCTATTTATTCTCATCCATCCTTTGTCTTCCTTCCACCACACTATGTATGTATGTATGTATGTATGTATTCTACTCTTATCAGTAGAACGTCTCAACTAGTTGAAAAAAAGAAACTACTTGATAAACGATGATGATGATGATAATAATAATAATAATAACAAGTTATTTATTGTGAAACCAGCAATTAATTAATTATTCAGAAAGTAGTGCTTGTCTATTTTTTACTAGTTCCCTTATCTTCGGAAAACCCCATTCTCACTCATACACCCAGTGCTTTTATCAGTAAAAAGTCAAACTAGTTGAAAAAAACTAGTTAATAAATCACGGCAAGATGATGAATGATAACAAATCTACTATTATCATCAAACCAGCATTGAATAGTTCAAATAATAATTGTGTTATTCAGTAATTGTTGTTATTATTATACTTATACAAATATCACGCACACTATCAAACCCACTGCTGTTGGTATTTATCAAACAAAACACAACCAGTTGATAAAACTAGTTAATAAATCAGTTGATTTTCAATTAATTTCTATTCTATGTTGTTTAGTAACATCCAAATACTATTCAAAGTTTTAAAAGATCATTTAAATTATTTCTACACGCCGAAAATCGCTTCAAACTATGTCATTGGCTGTCAGCGGTGGACAGCCAATACTGGCGCCAAATTCAAATTTCATCAAACATCGCACATCGAATTTCTCAACATTCAGGCGTGTCTAACGTGGCTATTTGCAATCATTTTATACTATATTATCGATTCAATTGATGTATAGGCTCTCTATACTTGCAATGCATACAAAAATAGCGAATAAAGCTGTCGAATTCTCCATTAATAAGCCAAACACTTGTACACACAGACTTGGCCTGTTGGCTTCATACTCGGTGCTGGCGATTCTCAGACAATAAAAACACTGTTTCATCTAATCAAACCACTTACTTATGCTAAGTTGGGACTAATAATAATATTTGCAAACATCTATTATCAAATTCACTCCAATTAAAACAGATTTGAACATTTTTATCGGATATTTTTCTAATCAAACTACTCTAACAGTGTTTCATACCAGCTTTACAAGGCTTTGTTGCAGTCGAGTAGAATAAATTCGCAAAAACTCAATTATTTATTCAAATATCATTACAATATCATTGAAAAATGATTGATAAGTAACAACGAGTGTACCTGACCTGTTTTCATAGCCATTTTCGATCAATTCTATTGATTTTTCAACGAAAAATGGCCTAACTAGAACAGTGATCGTACTGGTGTTGGCAGTGTATCACCTGCGGTCACTAATTTCGCTTATTACTCGCCAATGATCCAATAAAACTATCGATTTTATCAATTGAATAGATGCGTACCGACCTGCTTGACACAGTGCAAGTGTCAGTTTTCGAATTTATCGACCAGCAATTATTCTATAGTCGCTCAAGTGTTGCAGTGTACCGGGTTTGCCTTGGTGTGAGGGTGTTTGAACAACATTTACACTAGGTAAATGAGTTCAAATGCAATCTAAAACAATTGAAACTGATAGAGAATTGTGTGAGCAATCTGTGAGTGTGATTTTCAGCTCTGTATGTTGAACGGTTGTTTAGTTATAAGCTTAAGAGTGCCGGTCAGCAAGCACAAATTTCTGCTGTACAATCACAATTTTGTCCAGCCACACCGCTGCAGCTTCCATTACGGTCCGTACAAGTCTATATAGTCAGATACTTTTGATTTCGAAAAGCTATAAACCAGCAGCAGCAGTTCGAGTCGATTCCGCGCACGAGACAGACACACACTGCGAGATGTCAGCCGAGACAGCAACCAGTCCAGCAGCCGCCAGTACACCCGCCGCCGGTACACCGGCAAAGGCGAAGAAAACTGCAGCCGCATCGAAGGCGTCAGCCGCCTCTAAGAAGCCGCGCGCCAAGCCAGCTCACCCGCCCACCGGCGAGATGGTGAACGCCGCTATTGCCGGACTCAAGGAGCGTGGTGGCTCTTCTCTGCAGGCGATCAAGAAGTACATCGCCGCCAACTACAAGGCAGACGCTGAGAAGCTGGCGCCGTTCATCAAGAAGTATTTGAAGACAGCCGTTGCATCGGGAGCGCTCACCCAGCCGAAAGGCAAAGGTGCCGCCGGCTCGTTCAAAATCTCGGTCAAGGGAGAGGCGAAAGGAGCCGCGCCGGCCCGCAGCAGTGCCGCCAAGCCCAAAAAGCCAACAGCTACAAAGAAGAAGGCCGCCGCCGCTGCCAAGCCAAAGAAGACCACAACTGCCGCGTCGAAAAGCAAGGCTGCTGCCGGTGACAAGAAGAAGACAGCTGCCTCTAAGCCAGCCGCCGCTGCCAAGAAGCCTGCTGCTGCCGCTGTCAAGTCAAAGTCTCCCAAGGCGAAGAAAGTGGCCAAGCCGCCAACCAAGAAGCCCAAGTCGCCGAAACCGAAGAAGGCTGCAGTTGCAAAGAAGCCCAAGAAGGCTACCGCCGCTAAGAAGAAGTAGACTATTTCCACTTCTTCTTTTCGCAACAGACCAGCAGCTGAGAGTGCTGCCCTGCCTCGCTCACAGGATGGCTTCTCCACATAAAACGGCTCTTTTCAGAGCCTCCAAACACCTTTATTTCAATATTGTTTGTCACAATAGCCCAATTCAGGGCCACCAGCACTACTATCACACAGTCTATCACTTGCTCGGTGAATGATGTGTAGCCTATGTAGGCTACTAGAGTATTTGATACACTTTATTTGTTTGCTTTGCCACACTTTGTACAACAAAGTTATATTACTACTACTATTTTCATTGAATAGGATTTGTATTATAGGTGATGTTTTTTCCAAGTATAAAGTTGAAGTACTACTATTCTAGTCAGTATTAAGAGAGAGAAAAAAACAATAACAATGAACTGTATTGGTGCTTGCACAGATCATCATAGTTAATACTTGTCAAAAGCATCAAGTAGAAATTATTATTGTCTAATGAAACAAACGTGTTAGTGGCCCTGAATAGTGCCAATTGCATTTATACAACATAATAAACTAGATTTCAGTTACTTTCAAGTTGAAACAGCAAATAGTTCAATCATATTGCACACCAAATAGTACACACACAGTGTTATGAAAAATGTCTTGCTGGCCCTGAAAAGGGCCTTTGTGTTTCAACACTTGATGTGGAAGCTGATGTCCGCGTGTGTGAGGCTGGCTGACTGCTGACAGAGAGCTTATGCCTTCTTCTCGGTCTTTTTCGGCAAGAGCACAGCCTGGATGTTGGGCAGTACTCCTCCCTGGGCGATTGTCACACCAGACAGCAGTTTGTTGAGCTCCTCATCGTTTCTGATGGCCAACTGCAAGTGACGCGGGATGATACGTGTCTTCTTGTTGTCACGGGCAGCGTTGCCAGCCAACTCCAACACTTCAGCGGCCAAGTATTCCATAACGGCAGCCAGGTAGACTGGAGCACCAGCACCGACACGCTCAGCGTAGTTGCCCTTGCGCAGCAGACGGTGAATACGACCGACTGGAAACTGGAGACCAGCACGCGATGAGCGGGACTTTGCCTTTCCCTTCACTTTTCCACCTTTGCCTCGGCCTGACATCTTGAGATTGGATCGGGTGCTGCTTGTTGCTTCTACAAAAGCTGTGGAAGTAATGATTATTAGAGATGAATAAGCCTGTATATATAGGCAAAGACTGTCGCTGTAGTCGACCAATGAGAATGCTTGTTCACTTCTTACACTCACATTGGTCAGACCGAACGCGAATAGCAGTGAGCTAGCACGCTATTGGTCGACAGCAATGCCGCACAAAGTGCATATAAACAGGGTGAGAAAAATTTTTCAGACATTAGCTCATCAGCAGCCGTACTGAAGACATGTACAGTCCAGCAGCAGCAGTATGCCACCCAAGACCAGCGGTAAAGCAGCCAAGAAGGCAGGCAAGGCGCAGATGAACATTGCCAAGGGCGACAAGAAGAAGAAACGCAAGAGGAAGGAGAGCTACGCCGTGTACATCTACAAGGTGTTGAAGCAGGTTCACCCAGACACCGGTATCTCGTCGAAGGCGATGTCGATCATGAACAGCTTTGTGAACGACATTTTCGAGCGTATCGCAGCCGAGGCTAGCCGTCTGGCTCACTACAACAAGCGTTCAACCATCACCAGTTGGGAGATCCAGACAGCTGTGCGTCTTCTGCTGCCCGGTGAACTGGCCAAGCACGCAGTCAGTGAAGGCACCAAGGCTGTGACCAAGTACACCAGCTCCAAGTAGACGACAACAACAGTGCTTGCTGCCTACTGCCGTGTTGTAAAAAACCGCATACAAGCGTCAACGGCCCTTTTCAGGGCCAATAAGCGAATAGTTTTCTCTATCAAAGGTCGGCTGCTTACTATATTAATAATATTACACACACACACACACACACTATGTGTGGGGGTTTCTAATCTGCTGAAGAGTTGGATGTGTTGAACGGTGAACTATGAGTTGATGATTACAAGTCTATAATATAATAGTGAAAAAGTAGAAGTTAATTGAAATTAATAATAATAAATATCATTGCTTCTGCCAGCACGGAGTGACAAAATTGCGAGGCTGATTTGTGAAACTTGAAGATAATGCATTGTAACAACAGTGTGTGTTTTTTCTTTCAATCAACTCATCTCAGTCGAATAAGACAGACAGATGGAAAAAAAACAAAATGAAATTAGTTGTCTACTGGCCCTGAATTTGGCCGCACTGACGGGATGTATTACAAACACATAAAAGTACTATTGTTGGCATGCAGTTTGAAAGCTGCTGTTGCTGCTGCTGCTGCATTCAGAGAAAATACAAGTTGAGTGAGAAAAATTATCATTTACTGGCCCTGAAAAGGGCCTTTGTCAGAGTGTGTACTCTGTGTGTGTGTGTGTTTGTTCGACACACACATTCGAGGACAGCCAGCAAGCAGCAGCGTAGTTGTCGTCTAAGCACGCTTTCCACGGATACGTCTTGCCAACTGGATGTCTTTCGGCATGATGGTGACTCTCTTGGCGTGAATAGCGCACAGGTTGGTGTCTTCAAACAGGCCGACCAAGTAGGCTTCGCTAGCCTCCTGCAGAGCCATCACAGCCGAGCTCTGGAAACGCAGGTCAGTCTTGAAGTCCTGAGCAATTTCACGCACCAGACGCTGGAACGGCAGTTTCCTGATCAACAGCTCAGTGCTCTTCTGGTAGCGACGAATTTCTCGCAGCGCTACTGTGCCTGGCCTGTAACGATGAGGCTTCTTCACTCCACCGGTGGCCGGTGCCAATTTGCGGGCAGCCTTGGTTGCCAACTGCTTTCTGGGAGCCTTGCCTCCGGTCGATTTCCTGGCAGTCTGCTTAGTTCTGGCCATCTTCTATACTGTATAGTAGTACTTAGCTGATGCTGATGCTGATGCTGGAGCTGAGTGCGTGAGTATGTATGAAACACTGACTGACTCGGGTGGCTTAGGGTGAGTGAACCCTATCTGGCAGTGTCGGAGCTAAACAGCTCCATGACTGCTCATACGCAATAACAGCAATAAAATTTTTGGGTTCCTACTTTTTGTAAAATCGTTAGTAACTTGGCAATTTTTTTGTTTTTGTTTTTTGTTGTTTTTTTTTTTTTTTTTTTAAATAGAATATATTTGAAATTCAATAATAGTTGTATTTAGTAGTAATAATTAGTCTTTTTTAAGTTATAATTAGTAGTAATAATTGGAATTTATATATATATATATATATATATATATATATTTTTTTTTTTTGCCAAGTATACTAGTTGGGTCGAGATGGGGTGGAGAAAAGTTCAATCTCAGGGGAATGGTAAGGCTGAGTACAGTGCTGGGACTGACTGAGTCAACTCTTCCACTCGTTTAGGGGTGTTGGAGTTGGTCAGGCCACCACTGTTGAAAAGGGAGTGGCTTATGGGTCTGAACTGGTCGTGGAATTTCGTACATCTGCCTAACTGATGTATGCCACGACATTGATGCTGAATCGTGTAGGTTTCTGGAGGTGAGCTGAATATGTTCCAGTAGAAGGGGGTTTGGGCATATTCATAGAGGAGAGTATTGTTTACTCGATAGTGAAAGTTGCAGATGGTTCTTATGATTCTGTTTTGGAGTCCAATAAGACGTTGTTTATTGGACGCCGATAGATATGGGAACCAAACTGGTGCAGCATAGGTCATGTATGCCCTGATAATGGCTGTGAATATGAGCAGCCGAAATTTCAGGGGGAAGCAGGGGGTGATAAGGAGGGGGAACAATTGTCCAAACAGCACACGACAGTGTTTCACTCTAATGTCTACATGCTATTTGAAGGAAAGGTTTCTGTCTATGGTAATACCCAGATACTTAATGGTGGGGGACCATGGCAGGGCGTGCCCATGGATTGTGAGTGGGGGGAGGAAGATTCCGTTTCCTTGAGAAGGCAACGGCTACACATTTTGTGGGGTTTATCTCTACCTTCCAGAGAGAACACCAGGTTGTTAAGTGGTCTAGTTGACCTTGAACTAACCTGGTCGCCCTATTGATGTTCATGCTGCTGGCATGGAATGTGTTATCATCGGCAAAGAGGCTGGTGGTAACCAAAGGTAGAGATGGCATGTCATTTATGAAGATCGAGTATAGGATGGGTCCGAGCACTGAACCTTGGGGCACACCTGCTGATGTTGGTGTGAGCGCTGATGCTACACCATGGAGTGTGTGGGATGGATGGGAGTGAACTGAGAAGTATCTATTAGTTAGATACGACTTGAAGAGTCTTATTGTTGGTGGTGGGAATACAGAAGACAGTTTAAAGAGCAAACCATCAATCCATACAGTGTCAAAAGCAGCTTTGAAGTCGATAAAGACTGCTACTGCATGCTCTTTCTTATTGAAAGAGTCTGACATCTGAGAGCAGAATTTCATCAGTTGCAAGGTTGTAGAACAACCTGCATGGAATCCAAACTGCTCTGGCCGTATAACACTGTCAAGTGAGGCTTTCAAGTGTTTCTCCAGAAACATTTTCTCAAAAAGTTTTGAGAAGATGGAGGGGATAGAGATGGGCCTATAGTTTGATGGCTGAGTGGGACCCTTTCCTGGCTTCAGGAGCAGGAACAATTTACTCTTTTTCCATTCTGCAGGGAAATGTTGGGTGTGCAGAATGGAGTTGAAGATAATCAGCAGGTGTTGGGCTAGTTCTGGGGGGGCATTGAGTATTGCTTTCCCAGAGATACCATCAAGGCCTGCAGCCTTCTTTGGGTTGGTATTGCCCATAGCCGTATGAAATTCACTCATTGTGAATGGAGCAAGGTTACTGGGTGTGGGATCCTGGATGACTTTACCCAGTTGATCTTTTACCCTCTGAAAGTGGGTGGTGAGCTCTAGGTTATTAGGGTCATGAGGAGGGTTAGAAAAGTGGTGCTCCAGATGGGAGGCAAATTTTTCCACCTTTTCATTTTCATCAAATATCAGTCCATTTGGACCATCAATTGGTGAAACTGGGGGTTGTTTCCTGAGAAGTTTTTTGGTTGCTTGCCAGGCATTTTGGGGGGGGAGGGATGAGAGGTATTCTTCCCAGGAATGGAGGCGGTGGTTTTTTAAGAGGGTAGAGCAACGGTTTGAGGCTCTGTTGAACAGGTTTTTATTGGCAGGAGCTCGAGTGATCTGCCATTGTTTACGTAGTCTATGACGTTCACTTATAGCTAAAGAGATTTTGGGTGGGAGGTGTGAACGCCGGGGTGGGTGTTATTTGAGATGAATGAGCCTGTATATATAGGCAAAGACTGTCGCTGTAGTCGACCAATGAGAATGCTTGTTCACTTCTTACACTGACATTGGTCAGACCGAACGCAAATAGCAGTGAGCTAGCACGCTATTGGTCGACAGCAATGCCGCACAAAGTGCATATAAACAGGGTGAGAAAAATTTTTCAGACATTAGCTCATCAGCAGCCGTACTGAAGACACGTACAGTCCAGCAGCAGCAGTATGCCACCCAAGACCAGCGGTAAAGCAGCCAAGAAGGCAGGCAAGGCGCAGAAGAACATTGCCAAGGGCGACAAGAAGAAGAAACGCAAGAGGAAGGAGAGCTACGCCGTGTACATCTACAAGGTGTTGAAGCAGGTTCACCCAGACACCGGTATCTCGTCGAAGGCGATGTCGATCATGAACAGCTTTGTGAACGACATTTTCGAGCGTATCGCAGCCGAGGCTAGCCGTCTGGCTCACTACAACAAGCGTTCAACCATCACCAGTCGGGAGATCCAGACAGCTGTGCGTCTTCTGCTGCCCGGTGAACTGGCCAAGCACGCAGTCAGTGAAGGCACCAAGGCTGTGACCAAGTACACCAGCTCCAAGTAGACGACAACAACAGTGCTTGCTGCCTACTGCCGTGTTGTAAAAACCGCATACAAGCGTCAACGGCCCTTTTCAAAGCCAATAAGCGAATAGTTTTCTCTATCAAATGTCGGCTGCTTACTATATTAATAATATTACACACACACACACACACACACACACACACACACTATGTGTGGGGGTTTCTAATCTGCTGAAGAGTTGGATGTGTTGAACGGTGAACTATGAGTTGATGATTACAAGTCTATAATATAATAGTGAAAAAGTAGAAGTTAATTGAAATTAATAATAATAAATATCATTGCTTCTGCCAGCACGGAGTGACAAAATTGCGAGGCTGATTTGTGAAACTCGAAGATAATGCATTGTAACAACAGTGTGTGTTTTTTCTTTCAATCAACTCATCTCAGTCGAATAAGACAGACAGATGAAAAAAAAACAAAATGAAATTAGTTGTCTACTGGCCCTGAATTTGGCCGCAGCTGACGGGATGTATTACAAACACATAAAAGTACTATTGTTGGCATGCAGTTTGAAAGCTGCTGCTGCTGCATTCAGAGAAAATACAAGTTGAGTGAGAAAAATTATCATTTACTGGCCCTGAAAAGGGCCTTTGTCAGAGTGTGTACTCTGTGTGTGTGTGTTTGACACACACATTCGAGGACAGCCAGCAAGCAGCAGCATAGTTGTCGTCTATGCACGCTCTACACGGATACGTCTTGCCAACTGGATGTCTTTCGGCATGATGGTGACTCTCTTGGCGTGAATAGCGCACAGGTTGGTGTCTTCAAACAGGCCGACCAAGTAGGCTTCGCTAGCCTCCTGCAGAGCCATCACAGCCGAGCTCTGGAACTATTCCACTTCGAATAACTGGAACTATTCGACTATTTCCACTTCTTTTTTTGCAACAGACCAGCAGCTGAGGGTGCTGCCCTGCCTCGCTCACAGGATGGCTTCTCCACATAAAACGGCTCTTTTCAGAGCCTCCAAACTCCTTTATTTCAATATTGTTTGTCTCAATAGCCCAATTCAGGGCCACCAGCACTACTATCACACAGTCTATCACTTGCTCGGTGAGTGATGTGTAGCCTAGTAGCCTATGTACTAGAGTATTTGATACACTTTATTTGTTTGCTGGGCCACACTCTGTACAACAAAGTTATATTACTTCTATTTTCATTGAATAGGATTTGTATTATAGGTGATGTTTTTTCCAAGTATAAAGTTGAAGTACTACAATTCTAGTCAGTATTAAGAGAGAGAAAAAAAACAATAACAATGAACTGTATTGGGGCTTGCACAGATCATCATTGTTAATACTTGTCAAAAGCATCAAGTAGAAATTATTATTGTCTAATGAAACAAACGTGTTGGTGGCCCTGAATAGAGCCAATTGCATTTATACAACATAATAAACTAGATTTCAGTTACTTTCAAGTTGAAACAGCAAATAGTTCAATCATATTGCACACCAAATAGTACACACACAGTGTTATGAAAAATGTCTTGCTGGCCCTGAAAAGGGCCTTTGTGTTTCAACACTCGATGTGGAAGCTGATGTCCGCGTGTGTGAGGCTGGCTGGCTGCTGACAGAGAGCTTATGCCTTCTTCTCGGTCTTTTTCAGCTAGAGCACAGCCTGGATGTTGGGCAGTACTCCTCCCTGGGCGATTGTCACACCAGACAGCAGTTTGTTGAGCTCCTGTTTCTGATGGCCAACTGCAAGTGACGCGGGATGATACGTGTCTTCTTGTTGTCACGGGCAGCGTTGCCAGCCAACTCCAACACTTAGTAACTTTTTTTTTTTTTAAATAGAATATATTTGAAATTCAATAATAGTTGTATTTAGTAGTAATAATTAATAATTAGTCTTTTTTAAGTTATAATTAGTAGTAATAATTGGATTTTTATGTATATATATATATATTTTTTTTTTTTTTTAGATTGTTATATATATATATATATATTTTTTTTTTGCCAAGTATACTAGTTGGGTCGAGATGGGGTGGAGAAAGGTTCAATCTCAGGGGAATGGTAAGGCTGAGTACAGTGCTGGGACTGACTGAGTCAACTCTTCCACTCGTTTAGGGGTGTTGGAGTTGGTCAGGCCACCACTGTTGAAAAGGGAGTGGCTTATGGGTCTGAACTGGTCGTGGAATTTCGTACATCTGCCTAACTGATGTACGCCACGACATTGATGCTGAATTGTGTAGGTTTCTGGAGGTGAGCTGAATATGTTCCAGTAGAAGGGGGGTTTGGGCATATTCATAGAGGAGAGTATTGTTTACTCGATAGTGAAATTTGCAGATGGTTCTTATGATTCTGTATTGGAGTCCAATAAGACGTTGTTTATTGGACGCCGATAGATATGGGAACCAAACTGGTGCAGCATAGGTCATGTATGCCCTGATAATGGCTGTGAATATGAGCAGCCGAAATTTCAGGGGGAAGCAGGGGGTGATAAGGAGGGGGAACAATTGTCCAAAAAGCACACGACAGTGTCTCACTCTAATGTCTACATGCTGTTTGAAGGAAAGGTTTCTGTCTATGGTAATACCCAGATACTTAACAGTGGGGGACCATGGCAGGGCGTGCCCATGGATTGTGAGTGGGGGAGGAAGATTCCGTTTCCTTGAGAAGGCAACGGCTACACATTTTGTGGGGTTTATCTCTACCTTCCAGAGAGAACACCAGGTTGTTAAGTGGTCTAGTTGACCTTGAACTAACCTGGTCGCCCTATTGATGTTCATGCTGCTGGCATGGAATGTGGTATCATCGGCAAATAGGCTGGTGGTAACCAAAGGTAGAGATGGCATGTCATTTATGAAGATCGAGTATAGGATGGGTCCGAGCACTGAACCTTGGGGCACACCTGCTGATGTTGGTGTGAGCGCTGATGCTACACCATGGAGTGTGTGGGATGGATGGGAGTGAACTGAGAAGTATCTATTAGTTAGATATGACTTGAAGAGTCTTATTGTTGGTGGTGGGAATACAGAAGACAGTTTAAAGAGCAAACCATCAATCCATACAGTGTCAAAAGCAGCTTTGAAGTTGATAAAGACTGCTACTGCATGCTCTTTCTTATTGAAAGAGTCTGACATCTGAGAGCAGAATTTCATCAGTTGCAAGGTTGTAGAACAACCTGCACGGAATCCAAACTGCTCTGGCCGTATAACACTGTCAAGTGAGGCTTTCAAGTGTTTCTCCAGAAACATTTTCTCAAAAAGTTTTGAGAAGATGGAGGGGATGGAGATGGGCCTATAGCTTGATGGCTGAGTGGGACCCTTTCCTGGCTTTAGGAGCAGGAACAATTTACTCTTTTTCCATTCTGCAGGGAAATGTTGGGTGTGCAGAATGGAGTTGAAGATAATCAGCAGGTGTTGGGCTAGTTCTGGGGGGGCATTGAGTATTGCTTTCCCAGAGATACCATCAAGGCCTGCAGCCTTCTTTGGGTTGGTATTGCCCATAGCCGTATGAAATTCACTCATTGTGAATGGAGCAAGGTTACTGGGTGAGGGATCCTGGATGACTTTACCCAGTTGATCTTTTACCCTCTGAAAGTGGGTGGTGAGCTCTAGGTTATTAGGGTCATGAGGAGGGTTAGAAAAGTGGTGCTCCAGATGGGAGGCGAATTTTTCCACCTTTTCATTCTCATCAAATATTAGTCCATTTGGACCATCAATTGGTGAAACTGGGGGTTGTTTCCTGAGAAGTTTTTTGGTTGCTTGCCAGGCATTTTGGGGGGGGAGGGATGAGAGGTATTCTTCCCAGGAATGGAGGCGGTGGTTTTTTAAGAGGGTAGAGCAACGGTTTGAGGCTCTGTTGAACAGGTTTTTATTGGCAGGAGCTCGAGTGATCTGCCATCGTTTACGTAGTCTACGACGTTCACTTATAGCTAAGGAGATTTCGGGTGGGAGGTGTGAACGCCGGGGTGGGGGGGCAAGGGTTGTTCTGTCAGCTAGTGCTGATTGTAGAATTGCAGTGACTGATGCTATATGAGCTTCCATATCATCTGAATTAGAGTGGGTGCTCGGAAGGGGGGGGATGGAATTTGACAAATAATTGTGGTAAGTCCTCCACTTCACAGTAAGGTGAGGTGGAGGGGGCCTAGCCAATTCATTTGGGCTCACCAGCGTGAATAGCACTGGGAGATGATCAGTGGAAAGATCCTCTATTACATCCACCAGTGATGTTGCCGCAAGACCAACAGAAAGAGCATAGTCTAAGATATCTGGTTGGGCAGCGGGGTTCATCATACTTATATGAGTGGGTGAGGTAGGAAGATGTAAAGTTATATCTGCTGTGTCAAATTCCTCAATGAATTGTAACAGTGACGCTCCTGCATTGTTAGTCACTCGGCAGCCGAATGCTGTGTGTTTAGCATTCCAGTCACCAGCCACAAACATCACAGGAGACGCTGTGAAAAGTTGAGAAAGAAGGATGTGGTCAAAGGGATGACCAAGGGGTCTGTTGTATAGGGACACAAAAGTAGTTGGTGTACCATAAACAGAGATAGTAGCTGCAATTATATCCATGTTTGGAATGGACGGAAGGGGTAATGCACAGAACGAGTGTCTCCTGTGTATCAGAATTGCTACTCCGCTGTGGGTTTGATTTTGCTCATTTGGGGGGCGGTTGTAGCGTAGGCAGTGATAGGAGGAGAATTTGATAGGTTTGGTTGTTGGAATTTTTGTTTCCTGGATGAGAGCCACATCTACATCCAGGTCACAGAGAAGGTGACGTACTTCGTCAATTTTGTGGGTTATTCCATCTGCATTGAAGGAGATGATTTTGAAATTCATTATTTCAATTCATGAGGGAGGGGAGAGCACTTAGGAGAATTGAAATGGCCTCTCCAATGTTCAGGGCATTGATGAGTCCAGGTAGGGTGCCTACCAGCCACTTGATGAATTTTTCTGAGCTTAGAAAGCTCAGAATGCTTCCCTGTCCCTGTTGTGAAGGGGGTAGAGGGGTGGGAGTTCCTGTTGGTGGGTTGTGGGTGACCCACTTTGTGGTTTAGGGGATTGTGGGAGTGAGGGGAACTCCTTCATTGATATTATGGGGGGGGAGGATTGAACCTTTTCCACTGGGAGAGAAGGTAACTTGTTCCACACCACTGGTTGACGTATTTTTGTCACCACTTTGGTGACATTTTTATCGATTTTTGGGGGAGGAGGGGGTTTAGATGTGGGGCCAACGACTTTCTGAGCGCCAGCCGGTGTACGAGGAGGGGTTTTTGGCCCCTCCCCCCTCACCGGCGGGGGGAAAGTAGGTCGTTGAGCAGACAATTTTGTTCCTCGATTTAGTAGGGCCAAGTGCACTTTGCACCCACGATAGTTGGCTGTGTGAGCTCCCTGGCAGTTCACACAAGTGGGTTTCAAGGGATCAAGATCCCTCGTGCAAGCAGCGGCAGTGTGGATCTCTCCACACTTCACACACCGAGGCGTGTGAAAGCAGTTGAGAGAACTGTGGCCGAAACGTTGGCAGTTGAAGCATTGGGGCAAGCCAGGTCGTGGCTTATATGCTTCCACTGACACTGTCAGAAGAAAGAGAGAGGTGAGACTATAAATTTTCTTATAGTCTCCCTCTTTTTTAAGTTTAATCATGAATAGATTAATGGGGCGTCCACGACTTTTGATATTCTGGACAGTTAGGACTTTGAAACCAGCCTTTTCTAGTGTAAAGGCCAGGTCGCCTGGATCGTGTGAGTGGTGTAGGCCATGGAGGACTACCTTCAGCTCTGTATCGCGTTCAGCGCTGAAGGTGTGAAATTCAACCTTATTAGAAGCAAGGAGAGATTTCACAAATGTGAAATCTTCCTGGGTAGATGTTTTTAGCACGTAGTTAGCACCTTTAAGGGTGGCAACCACGCGCTGACAATTTGATTGTATCTGAAGAATTAGGTCTCCCCAATTCTTTGGGACTGGAAATACCAGTGGTGGGAAATATTTAGCCTGGATTTGCGTGGCTTCAGTGCTGTTAGAGGTATTTGAATTTCTGCGTCCACTCACCCTATTCTGGCGGCTAGTCACTGCTGTGAAGCCATCATCATCTGCGGGCGGTGGAGGCGGCGACAAGGAGGCGGCGACGGGCGGCGGCGGCGTTGAGGAGGAGGTGGAGGCGACGACGGGCACGGTCACACTTTTCAGCGCCCGGTCACGTCTCGACTCTAGTTTACAAGTCCACTGTTGACACACGATTTGAAAAAGATGTATTGAAGCGAACAGCGACTAGTGAACTACTTGATTATTTGAGATGAATGAGCCTTTATATAAAGGCAAAGACTGTCACTGTAGTCGACCAATGAGAATGCTTGTTCACTTCTTACACTGACACTGGTCAGACCAAACGCAAATAGCAGTGAGCTAGCACGCTATTGGTCGACAGCAATGCCGCACAAAGTGCATATAAACAAGGTGAGAAAAATTTTTCAGACATTATCTCATCAGCAGCCGTACTGAAGACACGTACAGTCCAGCAGCAGCAGCAGCAGCAGCAGCAGTATGCCACCCAAGACCAGCGGTAAAGCAGCCAAGAAGGCAGGCAAGGCGCAGAAGAACATTGCCAAGGGCGACAAGAAGAAGAAACGCAAGAGGAAGGAGAGCTACGCCGTGTACATCTACAAGGTGTTGAAGCAGGTTCACCCAGACACCGGTATCTCGTCGAAGGCGATGTCGATCATGAACAGCTTTGTGAACGACATTTTCGAGCGTATCACAGCCGAGGCTAGCCGTCTGGCGCACTACAACAAGCGTTCAACCATCACCAGTCGGGAGATCCAGACGGCTGTGCGTCTTCTGCTGCCCGGTGAACTGGCCAAGCACGCCGTCAGTGAAGGCACCAAGGCTGTGACCAAGTACACCAGCTCCAAGTAGACGACAACAACAGTGCTTGCTGCCTACTGCCGTGTTGTAAAAAACAGCATACAAGCGTCAACGGCCCTTTTCAGGGCCAATAAGCAAATAGTTTTCTCTATCAAATGTCGGCTGCTTACTATATTAATAATATTACACACACACTATGTGTCGGGGTTTCTAATCTGCTGAAGAGTTGGATGTGTTATCGAGTGTTGAACGGTGAACTATAATGAGTTGATGATTATAAGTCTATAATATAATAGTGAAAAAGTAGAAGTAAATTGAAATTAATAATAATAATAATAAATATCATTGCTTCTGCCAGCACGGAGTTACAAAATTGCAAGGCTGATTTGTGAAACTCAAAGATAATGCATTGTAACAACAGTGTGTGTTTTTTCTTTCAATCAACTCATCTCAGTCGAATAAGACAGACAGATGGAAACAAAACAAAATGAAATTAGTTGTCTACTGGCCCTGAATTTGGCCGCCGCTGACGGGATGTACTATTGTATTATTGTAAGTACTATTGTTGGCATGCAGTTTGAAAGCTGCTGCTGCTGCATTCAGAGAAAATACAAGTTGAGTGAGAAAAATTATCATTTACTGGCCCTGAAAAGGGCCTTTGTCAGAGTGTGTACTCTGTGTGTGTGTGTTCGACACACACATTCGAGGACAGCCAGCAAGCAGCAGCGTAGTTGTCGTCTAAGCACGCTCTCCACGGATACGTCTTGCCAACTGGATGTCTTTCGGCATGATGGTGACTCTCTTGGCGTGAATAGCGCACAGGTTGGTGTCTTCAAACAGGCCGACCAAGTAGGCTTCGCTAGCCTCCTGCAGAGCCATCACAGCCGAGCTCTGGAAACGCAGGTCAGTCTTGAAGTCCTGAGCAATTTCACGCACCAGACGCTGGAACGGCAGTTTCCTGATCAACAGCTCAGTGCTCTTCTGGTAGCGACGAATTTCTCGCAGCGCTACTGTGCCTGGCCTGTAACGATGAGGCTTCTTCACTCCACCGGTGGCCGGTGCCGATTTGCGGGCAGCCTTGGTTGCCAACTGCTTTCTGGGAGCCTTGCCTCCGGTCGATTTCCTGGCAGTCTGCTTAGTTCTGGCCATCTTCTATACTGTATAGTAGTACTTAGCTGATGCTGATGCTGATGCTGATGCTGGAGCTGAGTGCGCGAGTATGTACAAAACATTCAAACCGACCCTTCATTTATAGCCAAATTTCAACACACCTACACTGTGATTGGCTGATGTGAAAATCGGCAACAGCCGCTATTCGTCTGAATTGTTGACCAATAGCGTGCTAGCATAACTGTATATAACCAGGTCGATTTTTAACACACGATGTCTTTCCTTCAAACAGCATGTAGACATTAGAGTGAGACACTGTCGTGTGCTGTTTGGACAATTGTTCCCCCTCCTTATCACCCCCTGCTTCCCCCTGAAATTTCGGCTGCTCATATTCACAGCCATTATCAGGGCATACATGACCTATGCTGCACCAGTTTGGTTCCCATATCTATCGGCGTCCAATAAACAACGTCTTATTGGACTCCAAAACAGAATCATACGAACCATCTGCCACTTTCACTATTGAGTAAACAATACTCTCCTCTATGAATATGCCCAAACCCCCCTTCTACTGGAACATATTCAGCTCACCTCCAGAAACCTACACGATTCAGCATCAATGTCGTGGCGTACATCAGTTAGGCAGATGTACGAAATTCCACAACCAGTTCAGACCCATAAGCCACTCCCTTTTCAACAGTGGTGGCCTGACCAACTCCAACACCCCTAAACGAGTGAAAGAGTTGACTCAGTCAGTCCCAGCACTGTACTCAGCCTTACATCCCCCTGAGATTGAACCTTTCTCCACCCCATCTGGACCCAAAACGGTATACTTGGCAAAAAAAAAAAATTAATAATAATAAAAAAATATTTATATAAATTCCAATTATTACTACTAATTATTACTTAAAAAAGACTATTTATTACTACTTAATAAAACTATTATTAAATTTCAATTTATATTCTATTAAAAAAAATATATATATATATATATATATATATATATACGATTCAGCATCAATGTCGTGGCGTACATCAGTTAGGCAGATGTACGAAATTCCACGACCAGTTCAGACCCATAAGCCACTCCCTTTTCAACAGTGGTGGCCTGACCAACTCCAACACCCCTAAACGAGTGGAAGAGTTGACTCAGTCAGTCCCAGCACTGTACTCAGCCTTACCATTCCCCTGAGATTGAACCTTTCTCCACCCCATCTCGACCCAACTAGTATACCTGGCAAAAAAAAAAAAATTAAAAAAAAATAAAATAAAAAAAATATATATCTAAATACATGAAACTTACACAACCGAGTGACTGACACACTGACACACTGACACACTGACACACTGACACACTGACACACTGACACACTGACACACTGACAAAAATTCACAGCCAAAATGGCTCATTTGAGGGTGAATATGAGATTACCAATCGATAAAGGGCACTGAGTAGGCACAGGGAAAACCTCCAGACTTTGAAAATTTTGCCCCCCTAATAGGGTACGGACCCCCTGAATATTTTCTGTCTAGTGAACCGTTGATTTTACAGCAAAGTCATGAGGAAGCTTTTTGTTCAGAATCCCAAAAAACATGGGTTTATGCAAAAAAATTCCAACCGGATGATAGGGGGGGCCCAGTAGGGGGGATTTTCGATTTTTCAACATTTTTTCCAATTCACAGCAAAAACGGCTGATTTTAGAGTGCAATAAAGGTTAGCAATGGATTCAGGACATTCTAATGATACAAGAAAAACCTCTAGACACTGATAAATTTGCCCCTATCATGGGGTACAGGCCCCCCCAAATTTTTGAACTTTTTAATTTGATGATTTACAGCACAAGTGAAGAGGACATTTTTTGTTCAGAATCACGAAAATCATTGGTTTATGCGATAAAATTCTGACCGGGTTGGTATGGGGGCAAAGTAGGGGCAATTTTCGATTTTTGCAAATTTTGCCGGATTTTTGAGAATTTTCAAGGGTCAATTTTGAACAGAAAATGATGTTCTAGAGCAGTTTTCGAGGTCGGAATTGTGTTTTTTGATCCTCATAGCCCTATTTTGATGTTATTTGCCCAAATAAAATATCCAGGGGGGGCATTGGGGGACACGGGTCAAATTTGGCAAATTTTTGATCCCCTGTAAATTTCTTATTTTCATACCGGCAACTATTGTGTTATATATCATTGAACTCAGCTCATCAAGACGATTCAGAAACATATGCTAAAAGATAAAATTGGACGAACTTTTTGAAAACTTCAGGTATGGACTTGTAATATTTTCCATAATTTCTCCTCAAACTACATGCTCACTTATACAACTTATTAAATGGTTCCCTCAGATGAGATGAATGTATGGGAATGAACAATTTGGAACCATTATAACTTGCTCATTCATTAAAAATTACAAAATTTTGGAAAAATTAATTCCAGGGGTCTTTGGGTCCCCCCCAAATTTTTCCAACTTTTTTATTTGAAAATTTAGAGCATGAGTGAAAAGGACCTTTCTTGTTCAGCACTCCAAGATACATAAAAATGTGTAGAAATTTTGCAACAAAAAATTTTAACCAGAAAAATTTAAAACCAAAAAAATTTCTGATCACAAAAAAATTTCATGACCAAGAAAATTTCCAACAAAAAATATATTCCCAGAGTAAATTCACCAATACAAGAAAAATTAAAACTAAAAAAAATTCATAAAGAAAAATTTTTGACCAAAAAAATTTTTTCAACCAAAAAATCCAGGGGGTTCAGGGGCGAAGCCCTGACGAGCGCAAAGCGCGAGTTAATTAAACTACATTTATGTTGACTACCGGTAACCTAGGCCTATAAAACTGTGAATTACCGTACTTATACAGTAGGACACCTATCCGCGGATACTGGAATACAGTGTTATAGTATCCATGGTAGTACCTGTTAGCCCATACATAGTGCTATAGCAAGAATTTAATTCATAAACTATTCTCTGTGAAGTTACACACGAACTTGAGTTAACAAATACATGTTAAGACCACTAATAACCTAATAGGAGTAACTTACCTATTTTTTTAATTTATACATTGTGCTACAATAACAGAACACAATTCATAAACTATCTGAATAAAGTATTCATAGATAAATAAATTATTCATAGATAAATAAAGTATTTATAAACCTCTGAATAAAGTATTCAAGTACAACTTAAACTATAAAAAGTGTGGCTTGAGAACTACAGTTTTAAAGTATTTCTTCAGAAAATATTTTAACTATAGATAATGAGGTTTACTTAGTTTAGCCACACCTTTTTTTTATCGTTTGAGTTGTACTTGAATACAGTACTTTATTTAAATTAATAATAATATTTTTATTTTATATTCACAGGTATGAGAAAAATTACAACAACCAATAGTGTGATCAAGAAGTCAATTCCTTCTTTTGAATGTATTTTAAAAGTTTTTATAATTTTCAAAATTATCTTTATCTATTTACTTTTCATACAAAGTTATTGTGACTGAGAGATTCCAACAAATCTACTAGATGCAAGTCCTGAACTACTCAAGGAAATCTTTGGAGGTTAACTGGTTGCCTAAAACCAATTAAAACAGAAGGTCTAAGATAAAATAATTGATCCCAAAAAATTATTTAAAATTTTTAATTGAGAGGTTCATTTGTAAGGTTGAATTGAATAAATCAATACCTACACTAATAAAAAGCACTTGAAAAATTGAAGAATTTCATAATTTGAAAACTTATCAACAATAAAAAAAAAATATCCTCATGTGGAAATTTTGTGGATGAACACATTCTTAAAAAAAAAATTGAAGTTATGATGGAATTTGCCAAACCGTGATTTACTGATACATACACTACATGTATACACAAGATACATAGATACATATATACAGATACATACATATATATACATTTGCACGGTAAATATATACAAGCAAATAGACTCACTTTAATTTAATTTATTCAGATTTAACTAATTATAATACCGAATCAAATAAAATTTAAAACTCAATAAAAATCACTTATAAATGGAAATAACACTTACATAGTAGTTACTATAGTTTCGATATTTGTGTGGTCATCTTCAGACTCTGAGAATGAATACGAAGATGACCCGCACAACAGGTCGAGTTGTATTAATTGCATGCAATGACGCATGCAATTAATATCAATATTCCCTTCATGAATAATGCCCCATCCATGGGTGACTTTTGTAAGTCACTATTCACCAAAACTACTAGTATATTATATAACCTCACTAGTTATAACAAAAAAAGTTATAAACAAATGTTATTAACATTCTGGTGTAAACAGTGGCTGTGGCGTAGTTAAATTCAACAGCTTTAACTTCATGATGATCTAGTAAATTGCTTTCTCATTAGAACACGGTTCTTGTTCTTAGATAGGACCATGATTTGAGATTGATTTGATTTGTAATGCATTAAAATTCTATCAATTGATTAAAACCTTATTGGATTTTGTCTGATCTATCACAAATGATCCATTAGAGTAAATTTATTCATTACAAAAACAATAAATTGTATAGATAAATTTATTCATCAATTTTAATAAAACCTATTTTCAAATTAGTATTGTCATTGATTTCTAATATTTGTATTTAATGATAAAACAATGAACAAATTTCAAATTTATAATTGAATAGAATATGCTGATGATGAATAATTTTTTTATTATATTATTGTTATCTTTTAATACTATTTATATTATGCCATCAATATCAAGCATTCAAAGTAGTATCTTATCTTCATCAATAATGTCACATAATGAACAAAGAGTACAGCAGAATAAAATGAAGAAGCTAAACTCTTGACGTACATAGGCCTATCACAACCATCACATTTCTCAGTATGAAAGAGAATAAAATTTCAACTTAACAAAGTTCCATGTAGCACATAGAACTTTGTTGAATTACCTATTTGAACTTTCTAGATCAATATGATTCCAAGTACAAAATGGAACCTTCTGAATTTTGCATTTAGTCTTTTTGGACATAGAACTAATTGTTTTGCTTTATGAAAAAACTTCTTATAATTCGCAACTGAAACTTTGAAAAACATCTGCTAAGTAAATAAGAACCATAATGCATTAAAATCTCCAATTTGTGAAAGAAAATGTCAGTTAGAACCACAGGAAACAGAATACATGACCAGGTATCAACAGGCCTGATGCACTGATGCACAGAAGATTGATAGTATTATGCCCATTTCTGGGAGCCCCAAAAAATAGTTGATTAGGTTACCATAGAAGCGTCAGTATTCAATTTTCTGTGATTCAATTTTTTATAACGTTTTTGTAGGCTTCAGAAACGTCATAACTATAGAGACTGTATATAATAATAATCATAGTGTGGACATTGACGGTGTCACTTTTGATTGGTCAGCTCGGTCAATTCCACCATGGTTTTGCCAACTGTGAAATCCGCGTATCCAACAGTGTGAGGATTTGCTGCAAATGTCTTAGGTGTTGATACTTGTCGACTGGAACGCAGTCGATCCAGCTGTAATTAATCATATCTCTTACTATTGAATTTGAAGGATAAAAAATAAGTTCTTAATTCTTTAATTTATAAAATCCAGAATTTCTTGATTTTTAAATAAATCGAATGGTTTAACAACATTTTATAGTTTCATTTTAACATGGATAACTACCACAATATCAACTTCACTACTACTCAAAAAGTGAGCATTCTAATTTTTAAACTAAGGAAATTAATAGCATAGAGTAACTAGCACAATAGGCCTATTCTTAATTCTTATTGTCTTTGATAGAATAATGAAAAAAAAACACGTGAACCAACTACCAAGTAATGACTTTTACGTATTTCTTATTATGAGTATACATATATGTTCATAGACATTTTCTATGAGATAAGAAAATAAATTTACCAGGAGAAATCTCTAAAGTGTTACTCTTACTCCTAATAGTCTAATTGATGGCAAACACATTTGCTGTATTTAATGTTACTGATTTTTCAAAGCGAGAATGGAGTACTCAGAATCTTATTAAGGGCTTTATTTATTGTTATATACAGGATAAATCACTAAATGATAGTTATGGCTAAAAATAATAATAAATCAGTGGTTTAACAACATTTGTCTTTTCATTTTTAACATGGATAACTACCACAATATCAACTTCACTACTACTCAAAAAGTAGAGCATTCTAATTTTTAAACTAGAGGCTAGTTTAAATATTCAATTCAATATTTGAATTTAAAAATATTAATTTAATATTAAATTTAAATATTCAAATGATAGGCTATTCTTCCATTAACAAATTGACTATGGGAAAAAGAGAAGACTCTCCAATCATACAATAGTAGAAATTGCTGAAAAAAGACAAAAAGCAAGAGTTATATTTAATTTGAGATATTCAATAATTTTAGAACTGATATCCATTTTATCAGTCATAAACTCCAATATTAACATTAGAACGGTATTGTACAAATTTGAATTCAATAGAGCCTTTAAAATATTTTTTCAAATTCAAATTGATAAACTCAATTTTTAAGTTAACTCCATTCTCTTAGTTAAATTTTACAAGCTTCCAAGCTGACTTCTTTGCTATATCTAATCACTAATTACACTGGGTGATGATGATAAGTTTGGTAAGTTTGAACCACACATATTTGTAACTTGGTTTCTTCTCCATCCATTGATAACCATAACTTAAGGTTTTGATAGGACTTATTAAAGGTGCCTACATTTACATTATAATCAAATTACCTTGACATTTATAATACAAATAAAAAATCAATCATAATCACAATTGAGATTACAGTCCAAAAACTTTTTGAATCAAATAACCGTTTTCTCACTAAAGCATCATATTAAACTCATCAAATTAATAATAAATGACTAGAACAAGTCCAGTAGGATTGTTGTAAATATTAACGATGAAAACTTTAACATTGTTGTGTAGGTGTAAGTATATCAAACCTCATGTTTTGAAATTTGTTCCTCTATAACAACATATATAGGCTTTATGATATGGTGATTTCAATCTTGAATATTATATCATCCTTGGAATAAATTCATAAAAGAACTGATACATAATAGGCTACAATACACCTCAATTTGGAAGCCAGCTAACATCAAGGATTATAAAAAATAATCACTTGGATTTTTATTTTTAAATAGCCTATAACTTTATTAAACATGCTATTGGATGCTAAATCATGGTACAAAAAGTCATTTGAATCCTTTCCCAGAGTACTTTATACTTCAAAAAATAAATCCAAATGGCTTCTTGTGATGAGCATTCGCCATAATAATCAATAATACAGTACCATACATAGACGTAAATGGGGATGTTGGAAAGTGGTGAAAAGTAGAGGGTAGGAGATGGTAGTTGACTACCAGACTCAATTAATATTGCAAAAACTAATGTATAGAAAATGTATAACAAAAGTCATTTTCAAAACATAATGACCAGAAAACGTCGATATATTACTTTAGATAGGCTTGAAAAAGGTGATACCATAGAATAGACAGTTTTTGTTGAATGTCATAGAATTTTTATTCTTTTTACCTATTTCCCCCCACCCTAGAGAATTAAATTATAAAAAATAAAGGTGGAACTTGTTCAGAATGGATTGTACTTTCACCTCATATGAATTTTCACTGGTTCAAGTTGCTAGCAAGTTGAAGTGAGCAATTCTGACTTTCCATGAGAAGCTCAAAAACTACCACTTTTTTGATGGTTCGCAGCTTGGCAGTCGTGATCCAAACTTCGAATGTGACCACTCATTTCGTAGCTAATTTGTTTTCTCAATTTGTACTGGAGACACATTTTTGATAAACTGACTAGTTTTCACAAAATAAAAAGAAAAACTCAAAAAGTCACCAAATTTAAGGTTTTGGAATTTTGGTGGTGAAGCCGTCCCCTCTGAGGAGTATGCAAATATTATATTTGGATTCCAGCGTCTAAAATACATATGAAACCGTCAAGAAAAAGACTTTCGCACCCTTTCTAAAACACCCGTCTGGACGTACCATTTGACTGGGCTACTCCTCCGATTATGTCCACTCACTTTCTTGACCCACTTAATAATTAGCTGGGTTTTTCGTCGGTAATCTTTGACACGGTCTTGTATAGAGTGGGCGTAGCAGGAAAATGACGGGGATTGCCGACGAGCGAACGATCACAAAAGCGGCGAATACACCAATACTTAGAAAAATAGCGTCCTCCCTGGCAACAGTTAGGTGTTTTGACTGAAACAGCGGTTATTAATAGTAAGGTACAACCGAATAGTTCTTATGTTAGTTAATCTATTAAGCTGTTATTATCACTTTATAAAACTCTATTAATTATGTTTAATAAGAGTCCTTCATATCATTCAAATTTTTAAATAAATAATGAGCTTATTGCCAATTTTCATTTTCATGTAAGATAACTTATCAACTGTTATCTCAAAGTTTGTAAACTCTCAATACATCTGTTTGCAGTTGTCTGCTCTCAAATACTTAGAAAACTAGGATTTTTCTAGTATAATGAGCTATAATACTGTTATAACTAACATTTCTTATCCTAAATATCATGTTCTAATTACTGAGAAATACATGAAGCAGCAAACCATTCCATTTTAATTATAAATGCGTTTTTCCCATTTAGCGCTATGCTTTGTATGCTAAAAAAGCGGCATAAAAGTACACACGATAATCCACCAGAGCCACAGCATGGTAGATGCTCATAGCTAAGGTGACAGACGTCCCGTTTTCGCCGGGACAGTCCCATTTTCTGGAGACTTGTCCCGTTGTCCCCACTAAACCTCTCGAATTAGCTCATTTGTCCCGTTTTAGCATTTAGAGTTTTTCGCTCTTTCAAGTTTTATATTTTGAAGACTCGGTTATGATTTCTACCTTTAACTTCCGAAGTTTTTCGTATTTTTTGAACTATAAATGACAACAAATGAATGGAACAAGTAATGGAACAAGATGGAACAAATAAATGAAACAAGATGGAATAAAAAGAGTGGAATGGAGGAATGGAATAGTAGTTAAAATAAATGCTTTATTACTGAGATGTGAAGAAAGCTCATCAATCCATGTTCATAATTGTAATTGCCTCTCCAATAACTCTTTTGAAAATATTGTAGTGACTGTCCATCCCTATCTTTGGTTAGTGAAACGTTACTTTGGTATAATGATCGATAGTAGCCTGGTTAGCATTCTCAAATTGACTATTTATCAAAGAAACTCAGGCATTGAGCGCAAATATAATGATTTATAGAAATATCCCAGTTGATTGTCTATACCTAATTTATGAGTCATTAATAGAATCCATAATCAGATATGGAGTTGAATCATGGGGTTGTGCAGCAGTACCTATTCTTTAGGGTTGAAAAAATACAATTCAGGATTCTCAACGTTATAACCTCTAGAATACCTAATCTAAATTTTAATCAGAAGAACCTTTAAATCTTACAATTTTTTATCAAAACTCTGACACCAAAAATTTTTGCACACTTTCAAAATGATATTATTTTTTAAAAACCGTTTCCATTATAGATTATTCTTAACTCCTCTTGCCCATACAAAATTTCAGGTCACCCATTAATATGCACAAATTCCAGGTGCAATAATATTTATGGAAAAGATCTCTTTTCTAATAACACACTTCTGTTAACAGATTACCTGCTAACATAAAGACTACTCAAAAATGGATGCATTTATCAATTCTAATTCGCTTTCAATCTATTAAAATCCCAAAGTGAATAAATTATAGTAAAATTCATAAGTCTTAAATTTTAATACCAATTATTACTTCAATTATAATTCAATAATTTGTAGCGTCGATGAACATTTCCTTTTATTTATCTTATTTATTTATAATATTTGCTGGTACAAATTCTTTTCATTGTATAATCACTGCCACCAGCTGAACGACTCATAATTTAGCTTTATAATTACATAGGCCTGGTATTATATTTTATTTATTTATTTCCTTCTTTATCTATCTTTTACTATTCCTTTTAACTTCTTATCATGGTACTATTCCTCATTATTTTATTAATTTTTCCTAATCCTATTTGCTTCTCATCAATATTTTACTAATTTTCTCATTTCATTTTTTGTAAGCATTAATAATTGAAACAATAAGATTTTCTTTTTAATTTTTACTTTCAAACTGTGAATTTTTTGTATTGAAATTGGCACCTTCTGAAAACCTACTGGTTTAGCGTGACCGAAAAATTGTAATCATTTATTTGTCAATAAATTGATTTGATTGATTGATATGTGGTAGAGGATCTTACATTATTCTTCAAATTTTCATTATTATAATTTGTGGCGTTATCACATCACAAGTTTGTTGGTCTGTTTTTGGAAAATTCTGTATAAATGAGCAAAACAACACACCAAACCCCCATCCACAAGCCGGTTTTGTGGCCGTCCCGTTTCAGTACCTCAAATCTGGTCCGCCTTACTCTTAGCAATATATGCTCTCATGCTCTGTTATAGTCTTGGTGTCTCCGGCCTTCATACTTTCCGGAGGTTTGGCGACATTCTGTACCTCCGACATCTTGAACCAACGACAGCCTGTGATGCTTTTAGTAAAAAAATGGTACAGATTGTCGTTTGGCGAGCCGACAGATTGTACCATTTGGTACAGAATGTCGCTGCACGCAAACAACATGTTGTGATAGCTTAGGAATTTGGTACAGAATGTCGTTGGTATATTCTGTCGGATAGTGTAGGAATTGAAAATGGAACAGAATGTTGCTGCGCGCAATCGACAGTTTGTGATAGTTGAGGAATTCATGAGGCAGATACTATATTCCGAAAGCTTGTGGGGATATGACGTTTGTAAGAGCCAGGATTGACGAAGAATAATGTAGTTAATCTGTCGTTGGTACATTCTGTCGGGTAGTGTAGGAATTTAAATGGTACAGAAATGTCGCTGCACGCAAACGACAGATTGTGATAGCTCAGGAATTTGTTAGAGTGTTATTGGTGGGTTAACAATTCGTCGAGTAGTGGAGGAATTTAAAATGAAGGTACAGAATGTCGTTGCACGTAAACGATAGATTGTGACAGCTCAGGAATGTGGTGCAGAATGTCGGGAGTGAAGAAATGAAAATTTATCACAGATCATCGTTTCTGGAAATGGTACAGATTGTCGATGGTAAATGTTTATATCATCCCCTTTCAGGCTTAGCTGTCACACAAAGTTTCTTGTGATAATTCTGGGATAGAAGTTAGCAATTAAAAAACCCAATATAAATATTTTCTCTTCAATAGCAAGTGCGTCAATAACAAGGCTTATTATATTTACGTTGAAAATTGTTATTATTATTGTGGTCATTCATAATAGCTGGGAGCTTTAGGTTGGAAATAATACATTTTTCATGACATGCAGTATGCTCCGTTGTTCGCTTTGGTTTGTTTCTGCGTTGTCTGTTCTCGTTCTTCTGTTTAACAGTCATAGCCCAATAGTACTCAAAAACATTGAAATTGGAAACAGACTTGCAAATTAAGTGAAGTGCGGTCGCTTTTATTTATTCATTTTTTTGAAACTGTATTAACTATATATTACTCACGATAGGCTTGAGTGAATAAGTTCATTACATTTGGAAATAATTCTTTAGTTTTGTAACCTATTTAATTTGTGTAGCTGAAAAAAGCTAAAGATGCCAGAAGTTATCACCACTAAAGTTGTCGTTCATCCTCTAGTTCTATTATGTGTAAAGCCGACCGCTCTTAATAGAATGGGAAGAATTGAAAACCGTAAAATCGTTGTAGTGTTCTTTTTGGGATGCCGAGTGACCAGAGGTGTACTGGATGTTTCAAACAGCCTTGCAGGTTTGTCCAGTCATTACTCGTTAAAGGATTAGGTTTATCCTTTGTAAGCTCTTTATAGATAAGCAAAATAATCTTGACCATTTAATGTATTCATAACGTCAATTATGCTTCAATCTAGAAAATTGAGGAAAGTTTAGATGGAAATATCAATAAGAACAAACGTCGAGTAGTGTGTATGTTAGTACCTGGGCAACTTAATTATAGCCTACTCATTGAATCAAGGTTTTGTATATAGCTTCATTGAAGTTGGTACCTTTATACTTAGTTGATGAACATTCCCAGGGTTATAGCCTAATGCATTTAGCTTGTCAGTTTCCTGATATAGCCTATTAAAGTTGATGAACATTCCCACCCAGGGTGTGCCTCCAGAGATCCCATTTGTGATTCATGAGTTCAGCACTGCGATACTTCAACAGACTGCACGCAGGAGTGAAACAGTTTGTTCCAATAATTATTGAGAGTTTTGTCCAAGTCTCTGGAAAACAAGGCCCTGTTAGTAATTGGGAATACTCGAATACATATTTCTATATATTATAAACCTTTTATATATTTGTATTTTTGTAGGCCATATTCTACGTTATAAAATCCCCGTATTTTAAAAAGGATGCAGTATCAGCGAGTGTCATAATCACCTGGCTTACGATCTGCCATGTTCAGTATCGCTCTTGATGTCGTGCACTTTCATATGTGTTCCAGTCCAATGTTTTCCATGATACGCACAACATGAAGATATGTTTCCAATGATTATGCTAGATATCGGTATGTCCATTTCCGGGAAAGTTTTGACCGGAAACTCAATTTTTCCAAAACGTGGTACAAAGAGTTATTTATCTGAAATTGATAGTAGTTAAATTAACGTGGTTTGCACAACGCACTGCTGATTTTATTTGATTTACCTCGAGGACTAAATTGACTTCTTCCAGCAATACTGCTCTAAATATTGACTTTGAAGGTTTAAAGTTCTTGGGTTGCGGCTACACTGGGTTAAACACCAAATGTTGCTCCAAAACACACTACAAATTGTTTGGCAGTGGTATGTTGGGTACGTTTTTAGTGAATCAGTCTCACCTGTCTCCTCCACCTTATTTTACTCGTTCGGAGACAACATTCCATGGTATTGAGCTGGGTCTGATCACCCCTCAGATAAGTAATATAGCCAATTTGTTGATTTGTATTGGGCCATTATCTGTGGTACGAAAAATGAGTGCCGTCGGTCCTTTCAACTCCCTAAAACAGAAGTCGTCATCTTCACTATACTATCCTCCTTCTCATTAGTTACTATCATACTATCCTCCAACCCATGCATTAAAGAGCTCATGTGGGTATCTCCTCAGAAAAATGTCTGTTTAGAACATTAAAGCCGAAATTTGATGTGAAATTATCATCTCAAACGCTAAACGAATATTAAAGTTCTGCATGTTCTACAACGAACATGAAAGAGGCCCCCTCTAGGCGAGCAAGAAGTTCGGTAAAATAGAAGATAATGATAATTTTGGTCATATTCCTCATATTTAATAGTTATTTGTATCAGTGCGAAAGTGTGGCTTTGCTGCATGAGAGAACACTACGCACGAGCCGCAGGCGAGTGCGGAATAGTTTCTCGAGTGCAGCAAAGATACTTGGCCCATATTACACATTAAATTTTTCCTAAGTTTTCCAACTGGAGATTTATTTCAGGAGAATAAAGTTGGTGAGTGAGATTGATAAACTGGAAACATTATATACTTTCTTTTTACTCCTCTGTATGGACACATAAACTATTGTCGAACTTACACTGAAGCTATTGGAATATTAAATGGATTATTTGTAAAACCTGTAAATGAGGTATATGCACGTCACAAAGTTGCTACTTGCCGACAGCAACCAGGGCAATCCGTAGCCCAATTTCTCACTGCTTTAAGGGCATTAGGCCAAGAATGTAATTTTAAGGCGGTGACCATGGAAACCAACACAGATGAATATATCAGGGATGCTTTTATTACTGGACTTGCATCCACTCAAATTAGACAACGACTATTAGAAAATCGAAATCTCACTCTGCACGCAGCCTTTGATCAGGCACAATCTTTAGAAATTGCTTCACAACAGGCGCAGTCATATTTTAATAGCAATTCAACATCTGTAGCTACCACTTACAATTCAGACAATTATCAGAATGAAACAGTGCAAGCTGAACCACTCTCAGTTGTTTAAAAGAGAAGCCTATGTTATTTTTGTGGATATGAGTATCACTCAAGAGACAAATGTCCTGCAAAGACCGCCACTTGTAAGTCTTGTGGTAGACTTGGTCATTACTCAAAAGTATGTAAATCAACAAAAAGGATAAAAGTTCTGAACAAAACTAGATCAGACACTACTGAAAACGTAAATATTATAAAATTGGCTAATTGTACAGATACCAGTAGTCCTACTTCTCTTTCAAAAACTATTGTGAAAGCATTTATTAAAGGTTACCAAGTATCAGCACTTATTGACACTGGAAGCTCTCTGAGCTTTATTAATGAATCTTTAGCAAAAGATTTGAATCTGAAAACTTACCCAACCAATGAAGTGGTTATGATGGCATCTACATCACTGCAGTCCACTATTCACAGAAAATGTAGAGTAAACATTGAATTAGATAAACACTCTTACTTTAATGTTGATGTCCAAATTATGCCTGAGCTGTGTGTTGAAGTAATAATTGGCCATAATATTTTTTCATTACATTCAAGTCTCAAAGTCAAGTTTGGTGGAACAAAGAGTCCTCTAACTGTTTGTGGATTGACTGCTGCTAAGGTTGAACCGGCTCAACTCTTTACACATCTAACTAGCAATGTAAAACCAATAAACATCAAGTCTTGGCAATACCACCCTGATGACAAGAAATTTATTGACTGTGAAATTAAACAGCTACTTGAAGAAGGAATTATTGAACCAAGTAACTCACCTTGGAGGGCCCAGGTACTCATATCTCAAACTGCCAACCACAAGAAAAGGATGGTAATCGACTATTCTAGAACAATCAATAGATATACACATCTGGATGCATACCCCTTACCTCGGATTGACGACATTGTTAACAATGTAGCATCATATAAAGTCTTCAGCTCTATAGACCTGAGAAGCGCATATCATCAGATCCCTATACCGAAGAAAGATAGGACCTACACAGCATTTGAAGCCTCAAGACAACTGTATCAATTCACAAGAATACCTTATGGTGTTACTAATGGAGTAGCTGCTTTCTCATGTGTACTTGACAACATCATAAAAACTGAAAAGTTGAAAGATACATTCTGTTATCTGGATGCTGTTACTGTATGTGGTAATACTCAAGAGGAACATGATTATAATTTGACAAGATTTCTGGATGCTGCCCAAAGGTACTCTCTCACTATTAATGATGAGAAGAGTAAATATTCATTAACAGAGATCAAACTACTGCAATATACTATATCCAACGGTAATCTAACACCAGACCCTGAATGTCTAAAACCTTTGAAATCACTACCACCACCTCATGATTTGGCCTCTCTTTGAAGATGTTTAGGAATGTTTGCCCACTATTCAAAATTCATCTCAAAATACTCTGAGAAGGTACTACCACTCACAAAGGCTACTTTTCCACTTTCTAATGAATCAATACAGGCTTTCAACAATCTGAAACAAGAAATAGAAAAAGCAACAATCACATCAATAAACTATAACAAACCATTCGTTGTGGAAACAGATGCATCAGAATCCACTATTGCTGCTACACTTTCTCAGAATGATCGCCCTGTTGCCTTTTTTTCTAGATGCCTAAATCAATCAGAACAACGTCACTCATCATTGGAAAAGGAAGCCTATGCAATTGTTGAATCTTTGCGAAAATGGAGGCATTATCTTCTTGGTAGACACTTCACCCTTGTAACTGATCAGAAATCAGTTACTTTCATGTTTGATGGTCAAGCAGCCGGTAAAATAAAAAATGAGAAAATAATGCGGTGGTGATTAGAACTGGCTGGTTACAAATACGACATGATATTTAGACCTGGCAAAGAAAATACGGTTGCTGACACACTCTCAAGAATATGTGCAACAATTGATTGCAGTACAGGAAGCATCAAAGAGCTCCACGAAATGCTATGTCATCCTGGCATCACACGTATGCTCCACTGGATTTGAAGCAAGAATCTTCCATTCTCTGTCACTGATATTCGAAATGTAATTAATTCATGTAAAGTTTGTTCTGAAGTCAAACCTAAGTTTGTGAAACACAAAGGAACTCTAATTAAGGCTACTTCACCATTTGAAAGACTAAACATTGATTTTGAAGGACCATTACCCACTTGTACTTGTAATCGTTATATTCTTACCATAGTGGATGAGTACACAAGATTTCCATTTGCATTTCCTTGCCCAGACCAATCAACAGGTACGGTAATTTTGAAATTGACTGAACTTTTTACATTATTTGGAATGCCGAAATATCTTCATTCAGATCAAGGAGCTTCTTTTATGTCACAAGAATTAAAATCATTCTTAACTGAAAGAGGAATCGCCAACAGTTGAACAACACCTTATAATCCACGAGGAAATGGCCAAGTTGAGAGATACAATGGAATAATTTAGAAAACAATACAATTAGCAATAAAAAGCCAAAAACTTCAATTGAATCAATAGGAACAGGTCCTCACCACTGCCCTACACTCAATACGATCACTGCTTTGTACTGCTACAAATTCAACACCACATGATCTGATGTTTAAACATCCAAGACGATCAAGCATAGGCCAAGCAACTCCTACTTGGCTGATGAATCCTGGACCAGTTTTGCTCAGACGTGAGAACAGACAATCTAAGTTTGAACCAATTGTTGATGAAGTATACTTATTGGAGGCAAATCCGGAATATGCTCATTTTTGATTCCCCAATGGAAGGGAGATAACAGTATCAGTGAGAAACCTTGCACTGTCTGTACCTTGTGATAATCATCGTGAACTGGAAACAACTCCCACTACTAGAGCAGAACTTGAAGATCCAGTTGAGCCTCTGGATTCAACTCCAGAATCTCCAACTTTACAAGAACATTCTACACATCTGGAAGAGCCCTCCTCTAGTCCTACTGAAGAACCCTCTGGCTCTCCTAGTCCTAATACCGTAGGTCCAAGGAGAAGTGAATGAATCCATCGTCCTCCTGCTCACCTTCGAGACTACTACTCCTAAAAGACCACGGAGGGTGAATGTGATAAATATCAGATGATCAGATTCATATGATTGTGTTTGTTATTTTGTAACTAGGAACATTTATAATAATCTTATCACTTGTAATGATATCTTCCACAATCTGTACCTTATAATTTTGTTTTATAAAGCTTCAATGCGAGTTAAAATTGTTTAAATTTAATTGGAATAACTCCTTTGAAGTTGGCTGAGAATGGATATACTCCTCTCTATGAAGTAGTGACAACTGAACAGGAGATTGAGACATGGAAGCAAAAAGAACTACATGGCGCACATGCCCAGATGCTCAGTCAAGAGTACATAGACTGTTGCTCATCCAATTTGTGATTGCAATATGGGTCGTTGTTCCCTGAGACAGAGGGGTTTGCCATTGCAATCCAAGATAAAGTTATTGCCACAAAGTCATATAGAAAACGCATCCTGAAAGAAAATGGCTTAGATGATAGGTGCCGAAGGTGTAGAATAGCACCTGAAACAATTGATCATGTTATTGGCAGGTGCTCTTCCCTTGTAGTTGTGGAGTATACAAAGCGCCATAATGATAATTCACCAAGGAATTGTTCTACAATTTGGTTTTCTTGAGGAGGAGTGCCCCTATTACGAATACCAGCCAGCGCTTGTGCATGACAATGAAAGGGCAAAGTTGTATTGGGACAGGGCAATAAGAACTGACCACACCATCACCGCAAATCGTCCTGATATAATGGTCATGTATAAACAGGAGAGAATTGCCTTCCTGGTCGATGTGGCGATCCCCCTCAACCACAATATGAGGACAATGCATGCCCAGAAGATTAACAAGTATGCAGCCCTGGCTGAAGAAATGCGGGAGCTCTATTATCTGCAGAGTGTGAGAGTAGTACCAGTGGTGATTTCGAATACAGGAGTGGTTCCAAAATTCTTGAAAACATGTTTAAGAGAGCTTGGTCTTGAGTATCTCATTGCAAAAATTCAAAAAGCTGTGATTTTAGACACTTGCCATATTGTTAGAAAATTTCTCTCACAGCAATAGCATGTAATATAATTTGAGTAGTTTAAGTAACTCATACCTGGCATTTGCCTGTATCATTGTAACCATGTTGAATGTGAATAAATAAAAAAATAATAATAATAATAATAATAATAATAATAATAATAATAATAATAATAATAAGTGAATAAATAGTGAATAATAATAAATAGTGAAGAGAAGCTACTGAAATATCTGTCTTTGGCTGATGAGATTAAGCAGTTGTGGAGGCAAGAAAAAGTTATAATTGTGCCAATGGTGATGTCAGCAACAGGTGTGATACCAAAAGATCTGCCTAAAAGATTGAAGGAAATGAGAATGCCAGCTTGGGTGTTGAATTTAATGCAGAAAGCTGTTATACTGAGCACGACATCAATAGTTAGAAGTTTCTTGAACATTCCACAATAAAAAAGGTGACATTTTGCTTGATTGGCCAATGTCACTTTCATTACCCAGATAACTGGAGACAAAACACACGAAATAATAATAATAATAATAATAATAATAATAATAATAATAATAACATTACCCAGGATCATGGGTGGGAGAGGAATAATTGACATTAAGAGCAGGCACAATAGTGCTGTTCAGAGGTTGAGGCAGTATTTCCTATCCAAGGCAGACTTACTGCTCTACAGAATAATGATGAGTAATGATGTGGAGGGGTGCACTCCTTTGAAGTTGGCTGAGAATGGATATACTCCTCTGTATGAAGTAGTGACAACTGAACAGAAGATTGAGACATGGAAGCAAAAAGAACTACATGGTGCACATGCCCAGATGCACAGTCAAGAGTACATAGACTGTTGCCATATTGTTAGAAAATTTCTCTCACAGCAATAGCATGTAATATAATTTGAGTAGTTTGTGTAACTTATACCAGGCATTTGCCTGTATCATTGTAACCATGTTGAATGTGAATAAATGAATAAATAAATAAATAATAATAATAATAATAATAATAATAATAATAATAATAATAATAATAATAATAATAATAATAATAATAATAATAATAATAATATTTTTTTGTCCAGAGGCCAGAAAGGCCAGAGACAACGTCAAAAAATTACAGTAAGTATAAGACTACGTTAAAAATTACATCTAAGAGAGAGAAAATTCTCCCAACATTAATCGTTTTCTCGTAAAATTCACCAAGCTTATAAAGAGAGTTTTGCAATAGCCAATCATAGATCTTTGCTTTGAAAATATTTAGAGGTGCATTATGGAGTTCTAGCGGTAACTTATTGAAAACCTTTTGTCCAACAAACCTCATTGGAAAGACCTCTCAGCAAATAGATCACTCGACTCAACTTAGTGCTTATATACCTCACATGAGGCTCCCATGTAAGTTTAGGGTCCATGTAGATACCCAAGAATTTCACACTAGCTTTATTATTATTATGGAGTGGAGCTCCATATTTTAAATTAAAATTCAGTTGTTCAGTCTTATTATCATTCAGAACAATCCCATTAGACCCAACCAGTCTATGCGGTGTCGTCCGCATAAAGAACTGTGTCCGAAGATTTATTACTATCACTGCCCACCGTCACTAATTGAGTACGGTTAATAAGATATGACCTGAATAGTTTTAGGGCAGTGTGACCTGTACCATAATGACTCAGCTTCTCCAGGAGAATCTCAAAATCCACACAATCGAAAGCGCGACTCAGGTCACAGAAGGTGGCCAGAGTGTAGCTGCCACTCTAAAATGACTTCAATATCTCTCCTGTCATCCTTTGAAGCGCATCGACTGTGGACCTATTTTTCCTGAAACCATAATTATTGAGACTCGTCCAACAAGGAAAACCTTTCAAAATGCCTAGAAAGTTGAAGGTACATGACAGTTTCAAAAATCTTTGCTAGAACAGGTATTATTGAAATGGGTCTGTAGCTATTTGGAATATTTCTGTCACCTTTTTTATAAATGGGAACAACTCTTGCCTTCTTAAGTTCATCAGGGTACACTCCTTTGTCTAGACATCTATTCAAACAAAAGGTCAATGGCTTTGCTATGTTATTTATTACTTTCTTTAATATATTTACAGACACACCATAGACGTCCCTGCTATCTGATGACCTAAAACCTACAACTATACCCTTGACCCTTGACTTAATATAATAGAATAATATATCTGAATATATGAATAGATTATAATGATTGTGATTGATCATGAATCCGAAATTCCTGGAATGCTCTTTTTCAAACACAAATTAATCGTGTGGGAAAGCTCACAGGCTGCAATGCATTATCTAAGCTAACTTGGTTTTATCTTTTGTCTTGTTCTTTTAATCCATTTCTCCTATTCTCATTGTGCTATAGTCTATTCAATGTTAAAAAGGTTGCAGGAGTATTCAAATTTATGATTCTATATATCTATATATAAGAGCGAAATGGCACTGATTCATTTATTAATTAATTAATTCATTCATTCATTCATCACCAGAACTAAAAGTCTACTGAACCGAATGCGTTCAAATTTGGCAGGCATGTTCAGTTGGACGTTCAGACGCGCGCTAAGAAAGGATTTTTGAAACTTCATAAGGATACGCCAAATATTTGAGTTTTTCTATAGTTTTCTCAATTTCTTGGAGAACCAATCGGTAGAAAATGTTGATATTTGGTAGGCTGGTTTAGATCTAGGCAGGAAGGTCTAGAAATGTTTGTTGAAATATTTTTGAAATTCGTTCAAGATTACGCCAGTAATAAGTTTATCAAAATTTTAGATGTATTGCGGGTTGCACATCTTCCGCCTTGATACGACCAAATGAATTCTTGATCGCCTGTGAATTCAATGGTTCAGCGAGATTAGAGATGAACTAATTCAAAAAATGTTGAATCAAGTTTCAAACTTTGTCCGATATACTTCCCAAGGATACGCTCAATATTAACGTTTTAGAATTTTCTCAGATTTTTCGAGAACCAATTGGCAGAAAATGTTGAAATTTGGTAAACAGGTTCGGATTGGGTCTAGAAATGCTTTTTTTGATACATTTTGAATCCCTTCTGAGGTTAAGCCTGTTACAAGATTCTCCAATGTTCGGAATCTTCACTTTTGTTTATTCCATGGAAACTACTGAACTAAATATGTTCAAATCATATACTGAGGTGATAGAACATCTAATTCAGAACAATTACCCAAAAGTACCCTGTTAAGTGATATGATTATCAAAGAAAATCCATTTGAATGGAATTTGCAGGCGAGCGAAGCGAGCCTATTTTTCTCAGCTGACACTGACAAAGGTTTGACTCACTGACACTGCTCATACTGTCGGGGGTCCTAGGCGGAGAAGGTGAGCGAAGCGAGCCTGCCGGCTAGTAGTGTATAAGGCTTACTCAAAGCAACTAAACAGTACATTAACTAAATCAATCGATTTGATTGAATTCAAATGCGTTTACATAAAAAACCTTTAAGAAAAATGGCGTAATGATAATTACAAAGAAATGTGATCAATTGTGATCTACTGGTAATTTCATTATTGACATTTTCCAAAGGCGTTTGTATAACATTCACAAAGCGATGTATAAAGATAATCATGATATTCAATTGAGATTCTCACAACAAATAATTCTACAAACCATAATTGTATAGAAGTGTCTAAAACGACAAGGGGAATACGAATAAAACATTAAGCTGAAGAAAATCATGGAATTCTTTACGAATCGAACAAAAAAAATCATACATGATAAAGAAAAAAGATGATGTACATGAGAATTGATTCCTTCTAGAATTCTTGGTTTGGATCCCTTACAGATTTACAGATTTGTTCAAATATAATAATTTATGAGACAGTATTCTTTTTCAGAATAAGTATTCCAATAGGTTTTTCTGGTCATATATTTTATTTTGTAAAATAACTGATAAATTGCTATTTCCGATGTGTGACACATTGTTTCACATATTAGCAAACGATAAACTAACGTTGCAAGTTATAGAAACAGAACAAATCTTGTTGAAAAACAAATGACTTCGGCAAGTGCAATCATAAATTAACACAAATCCGTACGTTTATTACTCAATGGAATATGCAATCTGAGGCTTGGAGTGTAGAGTTGTTTAAAAATTCTTGATAGCTACAGAATTACCGTCTCGAGCATAAATCGACTAACATTGTACTGTATCTTGGCACTCATTCAACTCCTCTCCATGCCTAAAATACTCTGGAATTTTCGAACTCAAAATAACAGGTTCTACAAACTTTATTATTCTTCTCTTCTGTACACATAGTACAAGCGGCTCGCACCCATGAAACAGGTCAAGTGCTCGTATCTTTACTGTACAGCACTTCACCTGTTTCGTGGGCACGAGTCGCCTGTGACACATAGCCTCTATAATATCTAGGAGATTTCAACTCGATCTAATTTTTACAATCAGGGTTAACACCTAACTAATGAAAAGGATTCGTTAAGTAAAGTTTACGTTAAGTAAGGTGAATCGTCAAAAAGGTCAGGTTTACCTTACTTTGCTTGGAAAGGATATTTCTATTCAATTTTATACAAATAAGGTGAAGGTAAGTAGAGTAAATGTATTAAGAATAAGGTCAAGGTTCACCTTACTTCGCTCAAAAAAATATATTTCATATAAATAAGGTTATTTTTTATAATATAATTTACAGTTTAATTCATCACAATATGAATATATTTTCATCTAAAAATTGATAAATGATGTTATAAGTTCGAGGCCTTTACCATCAGTAAACTATAATAATTATCATTCAGAGATTGGTACCGTTATACATAATCCATTTGACATTAGCCTATTTGATGACAATTTTGAGAAAGAATTGAAGTTGAAAAAATTTCGGATCAATATATTATTGCTTGTTTACACTCCTATATATATGTAACCAATATTTCCCAGTTATGATAGAAGACCTTCAAGGAACTATACTTCATTCACAATGACTTGAGACAAAGTTAACCCACATGAAAACTGTTGCGATGACAGACCAACGATGCGACACAGTCCCGAAAAAATTACCGAAACATACACATTACATACGCTTGCATAATGTGTCTGTACTAGGTCGTTTATTGGTTAGAGTTTGTTTTGGCAAAGTTAGCTACCCCATTCTTACACGCAAAAAGTTTGTTAATTTTTTATCAAGTTATAGTGAATAGAATATGGTACTATTCAGTACTCTCTAGTGATCTAGCGATGTAGGGCCTAGATTCTAGGCTACTGCTTATTCGACATTGGTTTCTTCAGACCAAAGTTAAGCTATTGTTATGCTTATTGTTATGTTAGATCAAAGTTAAGCCAAAGTTATTGCTGAATTCTAGAAGAAAGGGTTCCTTTTTTCTAAAATGATAGGAATGAGCATTTTCACGTGTGACACTCACCCTCTCACTCTCTCGCCGTCCTATTCCTTGGTAGGCACGCCACTGCTCTAGGTGTTGTACCTATAATTTGAAGAATAGAATTAGTTTTTCCACCAATGAAGCCCAATTTAGTTCTTGAACTCTACGTTAGTGATTAGTTTTGAGAAATTTATAGCTGATGAAAAATTAATAAGGTTGGCTAAAAATAATTCATTTGATGCATTTCATAACTTGTTCAAATAATAAATCCTAGAACTTAGTATAAATCCATCAAATATAAAATTACTACAAAAAACACGCAGAGCTAAGAGAGCTCTATCGAGAGATACATCTGTGAAAAATCATTGGAATACTACAATTGAATTTGTTTTACAGTTTATGATTCAGGCTAATTAAGAGAAACGTATCTGATAGGAATTTTGGTTTGAGGGTTATCAGTCAAATCAAAATCAAAATCTCGTTTATTCCACGAACAATATACAGTACATGGGAATAAATAATATTTTATCTAGTAATAATACAATCTTATAATTAAAGTGCTAGACTAAATTTATGTTTAATAATGATTGCAATACAGTACTAGATTAAAATTGTTGTATAATCAAGTAATAGGAATGAGCCTACATGGGCACTATGATCTTTGCGTAGTCTTAAATGAATTCAGTATTAATGTTTCGATAAATTGAAAACCTTAAAAACTTATTGCTCCATGTACAATATGTTTAAACTTTTCAGAGGCACTTTCAAGCGTAAATTAACAAACAACCCTTTCTACAAGTTTACGAACACAATTTGTTTGTTCTTGCACTTGAAAATTGCTATAAGGTGTCAAAAAATGTTGTGCATGGAAAAACTATTTATAAGAGTAGGTACCTAGATTATTATTTTCTTGACCTCTTCTTTTCTGTGTGAAAATGATGTATTCCTTAATTAAGTGTGCGAAGAGTGATTAATGGAAATATCTCTCGAAAAATACTGATTGATGAGAGTTGACTTCAAATATGCTGATAATAATTTATACAACTCGCAATCTATGGAAAGTTATTAAATATTATGGGATACCGTTCAGTATCAGTTTTATAAAGGGTAAATTTTCTCACTCCAGAAAATACTTTCTAAGGAGCAACAGCGATACGACAAATTCAGAATATATCATGAAAGGAGAAATCATCTCTGAAAAGGATGATTATTGAGAAAATGTGCATTCGCATTTATCGAATAAAATGTCTCTTGGAGATACCTCCCTATCAATTTGGTTCCTTATTGCGAATGCGAGCGAGATAAATTATCTCGCTCCTGCTATTCATTAATTTCTTTCACGGGAAAAACCTTATACTGAATACTTTTTGCACGATATATACGTAGGAGTAGGAATTCTAGGTTCAAAGCTTGACGATGATGATTATGGTGGAGCTCAAGAAAAGCGATTCTTATCAAATATTCCTTCCACATGTGTGCCCACTCATACCTCAGAAGAAATGATCTCCCTGGAAATATTCAAACGAGAATAAACCTGCTTTCATGAGTGAATTGATCAATAACAATGATCCATCTTTTAATATTAGAACGATATTTTTATTTAACATTGTGATATGATTAGTAGAAGTGCAGCACCCTTGGAAGGAAAACACTCACGTATTACTTGAGAAATAGAGAATTTATTCAGTTGTTTTCCTGCCCACATCTGTATAGTCTGTAAAAGCAAAGCAGATATTCTGGCAAGATGGGGAGATGACTCCAGCATGATCAATATTGGTTCAAAAGGTATAAATTGGTCTCAAATAGTAGGGAACATTCTGACCTACTATTTGAGATCAAATAGTAAGATCTCAAATAGTAATTTTTGAGATAAAAAATTGATAATTTTTGAAGCAATATTGACCGAGCTGGAGTAATTTTCCCATCTTGCCAAAATGTCTTCTTTGCTTGGACAGACTATAACAGGCATGAGAAAAACAGAGAACAATGCGGCGTGTGTGCGCGATTTTCTAGCAGTTATGATTTACGGTTGAACGGCAAATATAAGCTATTCTGCTTTATTGTCTATTCAGTCAGGTGGATAAATTTCATGTCTCTATCCAGAGTTTGTAAATTGATATTTGATTTGAGTTCACAGCACAGCCGATGTCACCATGGTCACATCGAATAAATAATATATCGTTCAGATTCAGTTCTAGAAGTAAGATTGATTCTTAGAGGTCCAGCCAACTGGAAGAAAAATATCAGTTCCTGTTCGGTAGAACACAAACGAGCTGTGCCTTACACTTTAGAAAAATAGAAGCGATTTGAAATTGTGACTTCGTCTCTGCGTTCTCTGCGATGATCATAATATTATGCTGGTTTCATGATTGATTTTGTCAAAGGGAACTCCCTGATCATTCATTTATTGATTTTTTGCAAAGACGAAGATAGAACTCACAGGTCTTCTTTTACACTCAACCATAAAGTTAGACGAATAAGGCGAGTGAAGCGAGTTGACCTCTCTATATAAAAAAGTTGCGAAAATGAAGCATGTAAAGAATAAGTTCTAAATTAGGTGTGAGGACAAGAGAAAAATCGACGTTTCAAGTTGGAAAATTTTGTAAATCTATGGAAAAGATTCCACCGCTAAAATCCGATTCAAGAGATGATTGAGCACGTTCGAATAAATGGTTGGTGAGCATTGATGTTGAAGCACTACTCGGAGTTTCGTGTTTCAGACAAGATTCCAATCAATCAACTCATGATTTATTAGCGTTGATAAAGCGTGATAGGCTACCCACGCACCGTAAAGTTACGCATGAAATGCTTCATTCGATGTTTTGTCTATTCAGCTATCACGCATCGCAGCACAGACAATTGTGTTGGCTTTATCTGCGTATCCATTCAGCATTCCCACACGAACAACAAACTGTAGAAAAATGAAAATATTCCAAAATTAGTCGATTCCAAACGTTTTCACTTTGAAGTTCGAACTGCCAGGTATTTGATGGATTTTCAATTGCAGTTGAGAAGTTATTAATTTATTAATTCCAGATGAGAAGATTAATAAGTAGATAAATTTCATTCTTTCACTTCTTCATCGCTTTAATACCTCTTTTAAAATATTCACGGTTTATGGATGATAATAATAAAAATACCGTGTGATCTACGGATTATAGTATAAATCCGTATGAATGGATACTTGAGTTAATACATCAATAATAGTATTAATCAAATGATTTTTCTTCTCACAACTACACTTTTTCGGAACTATCAATAGTCATTTTCAAGTGAAACTGGACAAAATAGGCAACGTGAAGTTGATATAACTGCAACTGTAATGAATTCCTATTTGTAATCATGTGTGAATGATATGACTCATTTTATTGAGTTAATAAATTATTGCAGCAACTTTTTTCGTAATTCATGAAGTTAACAGAAGATTCTAGCCATACATATATATATAAATAGGAACTTCAGTGTTATCGTAAGTTAGATATCAAGTTCAATGGTTTACGAAAAAACATTCATGAACTTGTAGTGATTTATCACGAGCAAAATTGAATGCTTGAACATTTTTCAACTTTTTTAGAAAAGATTTCCATGAATAAATGAAAATTAACAATATAATTTGAACAACTTCATAACCATAACCGGAGGTGACAATTAAACTCCCAAAAAACGGACCTGAACGTTTTGAAAACAAACTTGAAAGCAAATTCCAATGCCTGTCAAAGTGCGAAAAGCTTTAAAAAGCTTGAAAAGTTTGACAGGAAGTGAAAGGCGGGATTGAAAATCGAGAGCCAAAAAGAATGAAAATTTTCTGTACAAGAATGTTTGATAGTTTGATGTTTGATAGGCTAACAAGTGACAACAAAAAAGCTCCTTCATAATTTTTTCATCGATCCCACTGTTCATCCAGTTTCGATAAATTTGTAAACTTTCGAAGTGCTCTGCTCGAAAGTGAGAGCTAAAAACCAGGAATATTCGTTTACAAAAATATTTTGATTTCAATTCATTAAAACACACATAAATAAATAACAAAAATTCAAAACAATAAACAATGACGAATTATACTAAAAATAGGCTTCGTAGCGTATTGACTGAGAGCGTGGATTTGCATACTTTTTTCTACATGATGATGATGTTAGAACTTTCATGTCGCACGGATGGATAAACAAAAGTTTCAGACGAATTTTCAAGATGCACCAATAATCTGCAGTCTATTCAATATGGTATGATGACTTACCAAGTTTAAAACTTCATTTGGAGCTCGAATTTACATAGAGAAAGAATAGCGTAAGATCATGCTTTCTCTATGCTTCAAACTTATGAAGGGCGTCTTCTATGAATAATTCAGAATTTCACACTTCAGCAATTAGACATATATTGACGATTGGTGTCGCTCCTAATAATAATTAACATCAAAATAATAAGCAAATTAGTCCTGAATTACATTTCGGCTTATCCTAGCTAATCGGTTCTCACCTCATGATAATCGATACACTTGCTGAGGCAACCCTGTTGAGCAATAACATTCTCGTATTACTCGGAATATGAATTGGTTGTGTGTTGGATACACCGTTTCACTAAACAAGGTTTAAGGAGGATGCGAGTTTCCCATTATACTCCATCGCAATTTCCTTATTCAATAAACTTGGCTACTTTGGAATAAATTGTGAATTTTTTTATCTGATGGTGATAGAGACCCCAAATTTAGCCTTAGGAATTCATTCTATCAAGGGAAATAATTCTTCTCTGGTAATTCAGTTGAAGATTAAAATGTTTGACAGCAATTCTCCAACTCCTTTATAAGGGCCATCTGTTTTCTTTTTCAGCCCCTAGTTGGTAGCACAATATGTAACTGAATCCCCCATTCTTTGATCTCACTTACTCTTCATTTGCTTACTTCAATATTTTTTCTCTTATACAACTTCATTAGTTCCTACAAAACTTTTGGTTTATCGTCTCATATCGTTATTCAGATCAATTGCTTAACATAAATTATTCTAGGCCTATGTATAACTTCTAGTTTTATGAAGCGAGAACGTATAAAACGAGAGTATAATATCTCTGAAGATATAGTCATAGATTAAGTATAGTTTGTCCAAGCGAAGAAGAGCCTCTGGCAAGATGGGAAAATGACTCCAACTTGCTCAATATTTGTTCAAGAACTATAAATGTAGTCTTAATTGTAGATGAAATCGTTTCCTACAATTTGAGATCAAATTGATAATTTTTCGAATCAATATATTGACCGAGCTGGAGTCATTTTCTCATCTCTCCAGAGGGTCTTCTTTGCTTGGACAGACTATAAAATATACACTATATAGCCTAAGTCTACTACATCTTTAACTGAACATTGCTGATAACTGTGAGATACAATGGTATAAACTAACAATCCACGAATTAAGATTAGCCAACACTCACAATACTTTCTCCCTCACCCTCGATCAATGATTTCAATGTCAAGAATCAAAGATTCCACGCCGTCATTCGGAGGAAACGATAAGCCGTCGGTCCCGACTGCCTAAAAAGTAGTCGTCATCTCTCATCAGTTTACCAGAGATTGATAAAGGTGTAACACTTTTATCATAATCTCGATTTTTTAATGAAGCAGTGGTTTGACAACGTCTTGTCTTTTAATTTAATATGGATAACATTCAACTACCACAATATCACCTTCACAACTACTCAAAAAGTCTCATCATCATCCCTCTCATTACCCACGCACACTCGCACAGGTCTAGTCTAGCAGCCTATGTGGTCATTACACTCAGAAAAAAATAAAAGGAAAGAAATGAATATCTATCCATGTACAAGATCTATCGATCTATCTATCTACCAATTCATCTGCACAGTATCCATCTCATCATCAATAGTAGGTACTGCTTTAAAACTTTAAATAGTGGTGTGTACGATTTCTATCAATTGGTCAGCATGAGGGACGCAGTAAAGTTGGGTGGTTGTGCGGATGTCTTGGTTAGGAGGGGGTGGGGCGAGGGTTGCTGTTAGCGTTTCGCAGTCGTAATGACGGAGACAACAGTCTCGAAGGCAGAAAGTTTTAGCCTCTTGGGTGGGGGGATTCAGTCGCCAACCTGGCTAAAGCAAAGTATGACGTCAGAAGTGACGTAACGGCAGCTACTAGGCCTTGCTATTGATCGCGGCTGAGTCTTATTTCTAAGCGGCGAGCCACTCTTTAAATTATTATTCTCATCTTAGTCGCAATCTTACAAGACAGATCCAAGTCACTGGTTTTCAAAGTTCCCAACGTGGAAATCATCGCTCAACACATATTCTGTTAGTCGGTTCACCGTGAACCTATCACGTGGGTCAAACCTGCAACAATCAAAAGTCCTAACCTATCCTCATAAGATGAGGGTAGCCGATCAATCCTAACGTCACTTGATCAATAAAAAGTTGATATTTTCACACAATCGTTATTAACTGTATTCTGTTGCTTTAAAAATTGGGTTCTCAGAATCTAAACTGAATTCTACCCCCTCTTATTAGTTGCTCCAATTATTTGAAATATGTTGGGGGTGCTATTGAAATTTTTTAGTATAATATGATGTGTCATATAATTCTGATTCGACAACGCTTTAACTCTTGATGGACATTTCTGAACGATTTCAATTGACTTCTGCTTTTATAATGAAATATCTGTTTGTATGACTTTTCAGTATACAATTACTTGTACAGTAAACTGTTGCACTTCAAGGATTATACTCTTATTAATCAATATACAGAGAAATACCTGTGTGTCATAATCAACCATAAATTCCATTTTTTAAACTCCTTCAGGTTGAGACTTCACCATAAATAGAAACTTGGTCGGAAGTTTCATTATTTGGAATGAAAATAAAACATCTGAATCAATATGAGTGGCGATTAACAAATAATATTATTGCTAAGAATAATCTAATTAGAATTATCTTAAAGATATTATTACTGTTGTAACTGGTTTGTTAATCCAATATCACACTTCAGATATTAGATAGTGAACTTGCTGTTAATTGTCAGATTTATCATTTTTCACGCTGTTTCTAAATAATAGATGTAATTTCAAGAGAAAATGTTATCTCAAAAAACGAATAAAAAAATCAAGTTATGATAGAGACTGCTGTTAATTGATTTGTATAATAATAATAATTGGGAGATGAGTTCCATAAAATGGTAAGTAGAAGTGGGGGAGCTTGAATTAAAATTGTGAGTGAAATTCCTAGTTGGTTTAGAGAGAGTCAATGATGCTCCGGTACTTATAACCTCGTGCCCCTGCTATCAGCTGTAGATTATATTAGTGGTAAGTGAGCGTGCGACACCGGTATAAACCGCCTCTCACCGGTGAGCCGTATTGTAGACTTTTTGAGATCAGTGGAAGAATAGGAACTCTAAATTAGAAATTAGAAATTCAGCCCTGAAAGACTTGCACAGATAAGATACTTACCCAAGAGATAAGCAGGAAAGCAGGTTAGCTCTAGCTAACACTATTTATAGGTTTCAGTCGTGGACTAATGGCACTATCTTACAATAATAAAAGTCGAGACAATAGTCAGAAATGTACACAGACTTCACTAATGTAAGCAAACACACATCAAAGCGAAAGACCTATTTGCCAGGGTCTTCAATGTTTGGAGTAGGGAAAGGCATTTGAAAGCCTCTGACAATCAAATGTAAACTTTGATTAAACAAAATTTCTTTGTAAGCTTGATTACGACAAGCCAGAATTATTTCGAAGCGAAAAAGCAACGAAGGACATCCGAGAAAAATATCACGTTTCTACTTATTGTGAGTTTCTTGAGTATAACTTGCTCAATATTATCTATTACTAACCAAAGCGATGACATTCTTCCCGATAAGGCAAATGACCTATCTATCACAAGCCCTATACACAACTTGAAGTGTATTAGATTGATAATTTGATTTTTGAAGATCTAGGGATCACAAATTGAATTCAAAGTATCAAAATTTCAGTTCATAGAAAAAAGTTTAAATAAAACTTGAGTGGAAGACTAAGTGTTAAACTTAAATTCAAGTGGAAGAGGAAAAATTCAAATACAAAGAAAGTAATAGAAATCCTTCTAACAATCCAATGAAATAAATTTCCTTGTAAGTAAATAAATTGAAAAACTTTTCTTAATTCTTGGAAGAGAGAATTCTCATAGAAAATACACCGGAAATGCCACGTAACTCTTGCATATTATTATTCTTCAGCGAACAGCTGTACTGCTTACAAATTGATAATCAAACTTGAAATTAGTTTAAATTGCTTCCTTTTTCTCTGAAAGTGCCTTCGAGGCATTCTATCGATCGGTAAGGAAGAATAAGTGCTTAGAGTTTGAGCGAAAACCAAAGAAGCTTTCTCCAGTAGGTAAGAAAGTTCTCCGACATCTGAATAATGAAGAGCAATGAGAATGAGGAATGGAGATGAAGCCTCTTAATATTCAAGAGATGGTAACGGTGAAGCAGCAACCAAGGAGATGGAATCTTTTCTTTCAAAGTTGATGACATGCAACAAGATATTCTTCTAACGTCTGGCGTGCTGCTCAACTGTCCGGTTAATTGACATTTCAATAATCGATTTATTATTCCATCTTCAGCTTCAATAGCAATTGAGCTGTCACTCTATTGTTAAAAGTCGAATGGAAAACTCTGAACATAATTCAAATAACTTAAAAAAGTCATTGGTTTGTAATAGAGAAGCTCAAACGAGATCCTAGATTTCTCATATCTAGCTGGTTAGTCAAACATCAAAATTAAAAGATTTTTTCTACGACTCTTATCATTATTTTTTTGAAAAGATAATACTGTATAAAGATTATAGAAAAAGAATAATAGTACTAAGAAAATTTTCATTTTAAACATTGATTGAATATGAAATAGCCAAGTTTGATATATTATGCACTATTGCTCAAACTTTTGCCAACTAAAAAAATAAACAATTTCGGAAAAATTAAATGTTTTGTAATTTGTGAGAGTTTATGAGATAATATCAATTCAAAAAAATAATCCGATTCTCATGAAAGTACATTTAGTTAAAAACATTCCATGGACTATTATAATAATCATGATAAATTCAATCCTGATATCTTATGGAAAAGTACCTCCAATATTGGGATGTCATAGGCCTATCTTATAACAAGTCTGAAAGTATAATGATATAGATTAATATTCATGATAGGAAATAGGAATTACTTCGAATAATCATTAAAATATTCTATGAAATTGCTTAGGAGACTCCCAAATTTGAATCTCTATTAAATTTTAGTCCTATGAACGCTTCTATGAATTTTTTGTTGAAGTCCTCATAGTTATTATTGCACCTGAGACTGGGACTGAGATCGAAATTAAACTTTTGTATTTCAGGTGTTTTTTACAATAAATTCTGTCAAAATCGTTTCTCATACTATTCAAGTATGTTACTCAAGTTCGTGGATGATTGAACTGTACGACTAAACAAGTACTATACATATTTCGAAATGGAAGAATGAGACCTTCACTTGTCAAAAGAGCAGCTCAGGCCAAAAATTCTCTAGACCTTTATTGTTTGTCTCCATGGTACTGTGATCGTCTCTCCATAAATTGCCCTTTGAGGTAAATGGAGTGAAAAAAACGAAATTCGGTAGACCTCTCTCTACCTCACTGCAAAAGCCGCAAAAATGTGAGGACGATTGTTGCTCTTCTCTACCTCACACGAAATGATTTTCTTCCTCGATTCTGGACAAGTTCCAGGAAAATACGTTCCATCTCTTTACAACAAATAAAGAGAGAGTTTATTCTCAATTGACAATAATCATTCCGCAAACGCGGAGATCAATATCCAATTATAAGAAACTCATAAGTATCATTCTTTAACATTTTTGAACCACGAACTGAAAGGTTTATTCCGAGAACTGCAGAGATACAGATGTTGGAAGTTCATTAAAATAATATTCGTATCACTGGCGGCTCGTGCCCACGAAAAAGGTGAAGTGGTCGTATCTTTCACTGTACAGCACTTCACCTGTTCGTGGGTACGAGTCGCCTCAGATTCGTATAACAACAATAATATACATATACAATAGGCATATATATGCCTATATTAACATATTAACATTGCATATATATTAACATATTATGCATATATAAGTACGAGCCCGCAGGCTCCCTTCGCTCACCTTCCCCGCCTAGCCAGGGGGCTCCGCCCCCTGGACCCCCGACATGTCCCCACTGTAAGTATGTCAAACAGGCTCGCTTCGCTCGCCTGCAAATCCTTAGTCAGTGTCAGCTGAGACAAACAGGCTCGCTTCGCTCGCCTGCAAATTCCGTTCAGAAGGGATTCAAAATTTATTGAACACAGCATTTGTAGACCTAATCTGAACCTGTTTACCAAATTTCAAAATATTCTGCCAATTTTATCTCGAAAAATCTAAGAAAAGCTCCTAAAATTCCGAATAATGGTAAAACGCTAATATTGAGCGTAACTTTAGGAAGTATATCGGACATAGTTTGAAACTTGATTCAATATCTTCAGTTCATATATTCAATAAATTAGTTCATCTATACTCTTACTGAACCATTGAATTTACACTAAGGATTGGTCGTATCAAGGCGGAAAATATGCAACCCGCAATACATCTACAGTTTTGAAAAACCTGATTACTGGCGTAATCTTGAACGGATTTCGAAAATATTTCAACACAACATTTCTAGACCTTATCTGAACCTGCCCACCAAATATCAACATTTTCTACCGATTGCTTCTCGAAAAAAATAAGAAAACGCTGAAAAACTAAAGAAAACCTCGAATATATGGCGTATCCTTATGGAGTTTCTAAAATCCTTTCTTAGCGCGCGTCTAAACGTCCAACTGAACATGCCTGCCAAATTTGGATACGCATTCGGTTCAGCGGATTTTTAGTTCTAATGATGAATGAATGAATCAGTCAGTCAGTCAGTGCCATTTCGCTTTTATAGATATAGATATTATCATCATATTCAGTGTCTACAAAGCTTAGCGATGTAATACTTTTTGTTGGTAGTGCGATTTTTAGTAGGATAGAGTTCAATTGAGAATAATTGCCTGTTCAAATTGAAACTTTGAACTTATTCACCTCATCAATGTTTGCTCTCACCCCGTACGCTGTACAGGCACAAGGGGACAAGAAAAAGAAGAAGAAGCATGTTTGTTCTTGACTTTCGTAACATAATATTATTAATAAATTGATTCCACAGACATTTCACAGACTGTTGGTAATCCATATTTCCTGTACCTCATCATACACGACGATATTATGCTATGACAATCATGGTGTTATTCTCTTACACTAGGGCATTTATATGTAATTATTTCGGATTAGTTCATTGTTTCAAAAACTTTGAAAGCGTTATTCGAGTACTTGAATATTTGTTGGTATTAGTATTGAATATCACGATTTAATCTGTGCAAGGGGCTCCCGATTTCGATTAGGCCCAGGATCCAGTAATTGACTTCTTGCTAAAATATGATAAAGAGTAACCGACCATTCCTTTCATTTCCAGAAGTTATGCTTCTCTGAACTGTTTTGAAGAAGCACTGGTGTACAATTTATCAGTCTTATTTCACTTAAGCAGCAATATATTCCTCTCATTGGATGCAGTTTTATTGAAATGAAACAAAATATCAACACATGAAATATTGGAGAGTTGTCAAACGATTCAAGAAGATTTATACTTCAGTTCAAAATTATTATTATCGTTTGAGTAATTGTGAAGTTGATATTGTGGTAGTTATCCATAATAAATGAAAGGACAAGATGTTATCGAACATTACTAGAGATTGATAATGGTGTAACAACCGAAACCGGTATCTTGATTTTCTAATAAATCAGTGGTTTGACAACATCTTGTCTTTTCATTTATTATTATTCTTATTATTATTATTATTATTATTATTATTATTATTATTATTAGTTCATCTTTCAAAAATTGATTGCAATTGTTCAGTATCATAATGACTATTTATTTTTCAATTATCATTATTTCACTGTGAAGGTTTATGTTCAATAGATGGTCTAGATAGAGACCATACATACATAGAAAATCAGTAGGAATAGACAATAGGCTATTATTCTCTTGAACAATATTGTTCAGAAGCAAATACCATTCACCCAATGGCAGTGCAGCCGTAGCTTGGAAGCTATTAATTTACAATCGACCAATTAATGCCACATCATGGAAGCTGGCATACTTTTTTAAAGTTTTAGCAAAGCTTTATCATAACTTATATTTGATTAGAATAGAAAAATTAACAATATAAAATAATTGGATCTCATTCTTTCGGATGATGGTTGAGAGTAAAGAGTTGGAGTCTCGTTTGAAACCTTCATAATCGAGAAAGAAATCTATAAAACGAGCTCTCTGTAGTATCCCTTTTTCCAATACAATTCTCCAGCTACAGCCAAGCTTAGAAACTTGATTGGTTTACGCACTCCTTCCTATTTTCGAAGTTCGGATAAAACTTCAATCGTGATTGCAAACATAATTCATCTGCGAGACATTTTGGGAAAATCTTATTTTTCACAACTATGCTGTTCGACGGTAATAAATTTTCCTCTAAAGTTTAGTCGCCAGTGAACGTGTCGTGACGTCAGAGTCTTAATTTACATACCATTTATAGAGGTTACCGAGTCGGAAATTAAGATAGGACTCGTGTGCTGTGATCTCTTTTGCGTCACAAGGTAAACATTCTACACTTGATAAGGAGTTATGTGTCGAGTAACGAGGATTTGATGTAGTTTGGTTGACAGAAGAGGCTTTGTTTATAATCTGGGGATTCATTCTACAAATATTTAGGAAAAGTGATAAATATAGTTCTGTTTATGAATCGAATGAAATATTCAGACATAGAATTTGTATGTCACTGAAGATATATTAGTTTTGATGAATAGAATGTTTAGGCAAGAATACTCGATAAAATGGTCTAGTCTTGGCGCTAAGAGGATAATTATCATTTTATCTGTATATAAGTCTCTCACCCAATTGGAAAGAAGTTCAAGCTAATTTTGTATGGTGTTGGAGGCTACAATAGTAGTTTTCTTGAGTAATTCAGTTTTATTCCAAGATATCTATAAAAAGGCGTTGATAGACGTTATTTTTAAAGTAAAAAATCTGTTGAACAATATTTAACAATACCTGCTGGGTTGTTCATCCATTCTTGATCGTTTTTCTCCTTTTTTATTTCATATTCTTAAACACGTAAGTGTTAAGGTACAATTCCCAAGCGGCAACTTGAGTGGCGCGGCTCGAGCTGCCTGGCTCTAAATTCGCTGCTAGAGCTGCCCAGCTCTAACTGCGCTGCTCTTGCCATCACAACTCTATTCACATAGCTATATTATACATGTTCACTTTTTTATAAGGGCTACTAATGTATATTGAATCAATAAATAGTGAAATTCACCCTTTTGAATTCATTTTTAAGTTAATTTCACTATTTATTGACTTAGTATACATTAGTAGCACCAATAAGAGAGTAAACATCCATAATATAGATATGTGAATAGAATTGTGATGGATAGAGCAGCGCAGTTAGAGCTGGGCAGCTCGAGCTGCCGCTTGGGAATCATACCTTTAGAATTATGATTCTCTGAATAGTCGTAAAATACATGAAGAAAGTACTGTGGTACGATCAGTGTTTTATCAAATTCACAATCTATCCGGAGCCAGTCTTCTAGTTTCTTCAATGAAATGAGATAGTATTCCCATTTCGTTAAAATAACTTAATTATGTAAAATTATATCATTGATTCACTCATTTCTCTTGTGATTTTCTCAATGACTGTTCCTTTTTGTATTATTGTTCGACTGTTTGTTATTCCGAATCTATCGAATAATATAGAAACTATCGTGGCATGGAAGTCAATCATTGCTGAACACATGAAACATCGTTGAATCATATTTGAGAGTGATTAATCAATGTGCAATTGACGTTCATCATTGTACCACGCCAGAAATCTCCAAGATTTATAAAAAAGAATATAATTATTTCGTTATAAAAGCTACTATTTATTGATCTTAGTCAACTCAGTATCAATAATAGAGAACAAATTCAGATATTATGAAACATCAAAATTATGGTGTATGCTACGCTTGAAACAATTATTGTAAAAAGTGTCCTGCTTCAGCGCAATGGAGCGTGAAGGAAAAAGGCAGGCATCCCGCACAACACGAAGTTGGTTCGCATAACGTTGGTAAATACAGTACAAAGGTATAATAGCCCAGTGTTGACTACAATGGTGAAAATACACTCTGTTAGCATTAATTTGAAGGCTAAAATTTAATGCTTAAATTGCAATAGAACAATAATGAGGAGTGAAGAAGTATGAAAGTTCTTACTTGTATAAATGTTTAACTAAATTGATCAATAAATTATGCTTACAGTCATGAGTATTTAGAATTTCGGATTATCCAAGAAGATTCATTAATCATTGATTATTTCAACACTCATTAGTAAAAAGTAACAGTAATCATTAAATATTCAATTTTTATGATAATTTTTTGGATTTTATAATAAACAAACAAATTACAGCATTATAATTACTGGAGGAAAACAACAATGTACAATTAAAAACTGGAACTTCTTTCAGATTTCAGCTCATTTTCAATCGAATGAGACTAAGTTGCATTAATGTTCTATCAATAGTATTTAATTACTGTGAGTAGTAATTGAAGATCAACCCAATTCAAATCCTATAAATACATAATTCCATTATATCTGCGAAACATGTCTCAAGAACATTGGATCATGGAACCATTATCAGAATTATTCCATCTATTATCCAGATATTTCCATTCGACATGTTTATAATAAATGCTTAGATTCAATTTTAATATTCGTATAGCATGCTATAGCGTAGATATAATATTCTAGTTGTATATATTGTATAGTTAGTCTATGGTTATAGCCTCGCATACTTTATTTCCACCAGCAGTATTATTTAGCCTGCAGTATATTATTTCCACCATTTCAGCATGAATAAAAGCTGATGAGAGAGTATTGAGTGAATTGATGATTGTTAAAAAATCAGACAATATTTCTCAAATCCACAAAATAATATGAAAATTTCATGTTTGATAATATGATTGTACATGAAAGTTTCCGTACATGCAGGCTATCATCGACCTGTCTCTGGCTTATCCAATAAAATATTCTTTATATCGTCAAAGTTATACTTTATTGAGCCGACTCCTTTCACCCAGCGTACAATCTTCTTCTTCCAGCTCTGTTCCAGAAATATTCTCAGTAATTGGAAACAAATAATTTTCCATTCCAAGCGCATCCTTTAATGGTATGAGTTTCTACGGCGGCTCGTGCCCACGTAACAGGTGAAGTGCTGTACATTAAAAGATACGGGCACTTCATCTGTTCTGTGGGAACGAGCCGCCAGTGATGAGTCTGTTCTGGTATTAGGCGATTTGTAGAGACCGAATCTAGAGCCTTTGTCGCAGTATCGACTCTTTCCGATATTTTTATGGCGGAGAGGAAAATGCTGATGGAAAAATAATTCTCTACAATTCAGTGGGAAAACTCTGTGTGGAAATGTTGAGAGGGAAGAAAATCGAAATGAGATGCTAGAGTTACATTAAGGCGTTTCCATTTTTAACGCAAACAAAAACTACTGTCGCTGTAGAGTTGAAATGGGAGTCGTGTCAGCGTCTTGGTTCTTGGAAGGAAAACGATAAATTTTGTTTTCTCTCCGTTATTCTGGTGGTTGGTTTCGAGTGGAATATTGGAAGAAGATTTTGGTTTTCTTAATAATATTATGTATAAAACTCGCTCTCTGAAAGTCATTTCTGAGGTAACATTTCAGTTGGAGCATGAAAATAATTCATTTCCACTGTTAAAAAGTATGTGTAATATGATTGTCATGTAGTCAAGCAGTTATTAATTACATGCTGTTGCCTTTGTTGGATGTAGAAATTCGAGATTTGTATTTTCAATCACTTGAAAAATCCTTTCAAAAATATAATAAACTGAAAAACGTTTCATATCATTTTTTCAATTGTTATTATTAGATGTGTTGATTCATTCAAATTTCATACACTATTCAATTGTTGCTCATTTCCAATTCATACACAATACATAAGTTTGAATAAATTACACAAATTCAATAGAATAAAAGAAACAGTATAATGAAAAAGTAAGTGAATGAGCTAGTAATAGTACTCTATATTGTATGATGTAATATATATCTGTATAAATATAATAAATCATTATAATAGCCTAATAGCCCACTACTTACTGTAAGCATGATGCTTATAGCATGCAAGTAGGAGAGTCAACTAATGTTATTTACAATCAAGTTCCTTGAAAGAGCTAGATATCCAAAAAAAATCTTATTTTGTTTGTAATAAAATGTTATACAGGGGATGAAATAACAAAAAACCCTCAGAAACACTCACCAATTCACTCATATTTCATACCTTTTCGATTTCGAACCTTGTAACTTTTATTTAATAGATCAATAATTTCCACCACTTTGATAGTGTGCACACTAGGAGACAATAGCAAACATATTCTTCCGACAATCCGGCATAATTATTGATACATTATTATGTTCTGTTTTGATAAATGTGTTATTCATTGCCAGGTATTCGTGTATTAATATATATTATATTGTATTCACTAAACGTGCCAATTTTATTTCTGCTATCAATCTATACATATGATATATTCACAATCAACTGCACCTTATCACAAAATTTGAATTGAAACTGCATTCGCAAGAACTAATTACTGTAATCAATTGCAATCAATCCGCTCTGGGAAAAAGTGAAAGAGAAACAGCAGAGCGTATGTTGTGATTAAGTGATAAGAGTGAACATTATGTCCAAACTTCGCCATGTCTCAGAAATAAAAAAGTTACTCAGTAATATCAATATCATCATGCATGTGATTCGATAGAGTGAAACTTAAAATACCCGGTGTAAAGTCGGTTAAATATTTTTTTTATTAATTAAAATAAATAATTGAATTATTTTTAGAAAAAAATTCTCGAGTTATGATTACTTATAGTCGAGTAAAATAGCATTGTAAGGAACTAATCAAGTTTAATATTTTCTAGTGAGCATCGGAAATAATGATGATATTCATTCAATAGAATAATCAAACATAGTACCTGTTCCGTAAACGAGCTGCTGTAGATCTTTACGAACTAATGCTGTTGGCGAAACTTGTAATATAACGGCCTTTCCTCCATCTTAAGGATCTGAAAAAATATTAGAAGAATTGGGTTTTTCCTTCCATTTTCAACGTTGAAACTACAGTATTATAACATGTTCCAATATCAAATAGAGATCTTCAATCACATAGGTAATAGTTGATCCAATACCATTCATAATTTCCATAATTTGATAGATTAAATGAAAAATCAAATACCCTTATTGAAAAACTTTAGAATCAATATTATTGTGCACATATGATAATATTAAACTTTGGAAACAAAAATATGAAACTAAACGTAAAAGAAGAATTTTAAATATACAAGGGAAAAAATTTTAATGGCGACAAAATAATAAATAAAGATAATTTTAATTTTAATCAATTTCTTAAAAAAAAAATTAAAACCCCAGTTTTTGGTGTACATAGGATTTATAACATACGTTTTCAATTTCAATCATATGATAATATTTAGACTTATATTTTAATCTTGTTTACTTATTTTAATACTATTTCATTCACATTGATAATGGGCTGAGTCCCGAAACATGTCTGTAGAATAATAATTCTAAAGTTTTTCAAAAAGGGTATTTGATTTTTCATTCAATTTATCAATTATTTTCAATAGCCCTACGTTTAAAGTTTAATTTCCATTCATCCATACTTTGTGAAGTTTTGAAACTTAATCATAATTATCTAGGCTAGTCTCTAGTTCCTTAGATTGATAGTGGTTAACGAGGGAATACAAGATAATACTTGAATGCACACATGAAATATCAGAGAATAACATAGAATATTTTAAGCAAATGGAATTTTCATAAACATGTCTGAACAAATTATTTTCCCATCAATTTATTTAAAGCAGGCAAATGAAACTCAATCATTTGATTTTGAACTTATATATTTAGTGTAAGATTGTACAATTTTAGTCACAGCTATTATCAATCAATTCAGATCCACTATATTTCTCTGTCACTTATAGTTGTATAAAACAGTTATTATATTGGAGAGGAACTTCACTCCAGTCTTTGGAGAGGAACTTCATTCTTATGATAACAATAGGTATTGGAATATTGACCATGTTTGCAATCATATATTGGAGCAATAATCGGGAGTTAACAATTATTATCATATGACAAATATAAAATTTTAGGACTAGTGATCAATGATAGTATTAATGATCAATATTGAGTATGATTTTTTCTGTAGGCTATTAATAGTTCTCTATAACAGTGGTCACCAATTAAGTTTCATGAAGGTCCGTTTCAAAGTCTTGACGAGCTTCCGCGGTCCATTCAGAGGAAACCACTTGGGGGGTCGTTACTCCCCGGAAATTTTTTGAAAAATTTATAGTTTTACTACATTAATTTCAATAATTATTCAAATATTTAGGATAGTTATTACTCTGTATGTATTTTGATTTCAATGTTCTTCAAATATATTGATTTTATCATGTATATATGTATATCATAAATATATTATTTATATCATGCCATTGATATATACCTACATTAAAATAAAAATGAAGGCCATTATTCCAATCAGGGCCCTGGCTTATAAAGATTTACAGCTTGTTTTTCTGATGAAAAACAAGTGATCGAGATTGTAGATTCACCAATAAAACGTTCGATTTACAATGTTCCAAATTTTGAAAAAACAGCTGTTGCCCTAATATTGCAGACCTTGAAAGTACTTCAATGGCCGACTATTACAATTTGATTTGTTGGTTATGACATCATTTTAGCGAAAGAAATTATTTCTATTCAAATTTCACAATAAAAATAATAATCAATATTTATATTCATAATAATATATCAATTTATTCATCAAATCATTGCATTGGAAGCGAGGTTTTGGGTTTCCATGTCATAGCAACTAGCCAGCTGAGGTTGTAAAATTTCCGAATTATGGGAAACGTTTATGAGACAGAAATACCAATAACATTCACGAATTATGAGTAATGTGGATTGTGAAATGTTTATAAGCCAGGGCCCAGATTTGGCAATAAAAATTACTCTATTGTTCATTCTATTTATATGAGGAATGTTTACTTATTAAATTGTCAAAACTATTCTTGAATTTTGTCCTTGACTATATCTCTTCAGCTATTGAAGTACCAAGATAAATTGAAACGCTGAACTAGGTATAGAATAATTTGATGAAATAATGTAACAATATTAAATAAATAGCCAACTTTTTATTGAGAGTTGTATGATAAGAAATGTTTATTTTATTGTTGTGGTTGTTTTTTATAATTGAATTTTATTCAGACTTTGGAGGGTTTCTGATGGATTTTTTGTTTGAGGATTTATTTCGAGTTTTTTTTTCGTTGAGATCGGTATGACATCGCGGTCCGCACAAAACTAGCTGGCAGTCCGGATCCGGACCGCGGTCCGCCATTTGGTGACCACTGCTCTATAACATGGTTTTAAGTTCAAAATTTGTAGAAAAGGAGACTCTCTTTAGTTATTTGAGCAATTTTAACTAGCAGTTTGTTAATAAGCAATAGCTACTTCGATTCTTATCGTTCTAAATAAGCACAGAAAGAAAAAGCAACGTCAAGGACCCAATTATCACGGTGAAAGCTATCCGCTTCGCCAAGTCGGTCAAGAATTAAACAGTATATATATATAAAGTATATTTACAAATGCGTTCCACCCAACTTCACCAAGAACGTCGGAGCGAAAAGAGATGGAGAGTTCACTATGTAATGGTCAATGTTGATCATTTTCAGAATCATGAAAACGTTTAAAGAAACTGAACGATTCTACGAGTAGGCTATAATCCATAATCAGTAATCAGAACTTGAGAAAATTTGAAAATTTTATGAGACAAAGACTAAGAATACTAGACTAAGAATACTATAATCTTCACGCTTGATCAGAGAATTTATAATGATAATGAAATTTTGCTGATTTATTATATTGTACAATTATGTTGAAGGGAGGGGTTCTCATTATACGTTCAACAGTTCTAAAGTTTTATGTTTTCCTGCTCGAGTAATTCCTAGGGTTACAAGTCTATAGTCATAATTAAGAATGACTTTATCTTAGTACTACTTACTTCTTTATTTTTTATTACTTATTATTCAGTTTTGGGACTACGCACAGCCGCCCATTCCTATTAACTACTATTTGATTATTATGAATAAAAATTTAGTCTAGTTCTGTATTAATAAGATTGCGTCAATAGCAAACAGAAATTTTGTCTTGTACTCTATTTATAAAAATTACATTATTAGTAAATGGAATAATTATTTCTCATGTACTGTGTATTGATTGAGGAATGAACGAGATTTGGATTCTTCAGTAACATACAAAGTGTGTGAATATTCAAATATATGGAAAGTATTGCGATAATTGAAAATGTATTTTTTAGAAATTATTAACAAGATCTATTCCCTACAGAGTATTCTAATAGTGAAAACATGTCTTACATGTGGTATAAAGATAATAAATATAGTTTCCAGCTTTTCGAGTCGAGATTTATTTCAGGCGAAGGTATAATGCAGAGACCTTTTTGATTATATTACGGTCCTGTCCCTTGTGTGCATGACAGCATGAAGAGAAGTAAAGTCCATGTAACTTGCCACAAATTGAGACAGGAAGATCAGTATTAATGAGAGTAAGTGAGATGACTTGAGTTGCTACAGCTGCCATTCGCATCACTCAGCGGTGGGACGGTGCTGTGGTTAGTCTGATCAGAGAAGACATCCTGGCAAGATGGGAAAATGACTCCAACTCAGTCTATATTGGTTCAAAAATTATTTATTTGGTCTTAGACTATGGATGGGAATGTTTTCTTCAATTTGAAATCAAATTAAGAAATTTTGAATCATTATTGACTGAGCTGGAGGTATTTTCCCATCTTGCCAGAATGTCTCCTTTGCTTGGAGAGACTATACAATGTTCATCATCAAAATAATGTAACCTATGACCTTTACTTGGATTAGCGTGCATGTTCGGTAAACACTCTCCTCAAGGGACGCCCACACAACTTTCCACCATCTCCTGATCTCTTAATATGTTATTATTAAAGGAGAAAATTCACATTAACGTCGCTTTGCCAGGTTGCTTTGTAACGAGTAATAACATTATCTTCAAGGTGTTTGATAATGCCTTTAATGTGTTTAAGAGAACATTTATGATGATAAACAACTCGCAGTGATTTTCACAATGATTTTTCTGTTTTTATTCTATTTCTACATGATAAAGTCGAATTAGCTTAGAGTATCTATATTCTAGACATCTAGGCCTATACTTCGTTCGATAATTTAATGTACTAAAACTAAGGTAAACAAGAATTTTTGAAATTACCCATTCAAACTGAAGCAGCCATATGATTCAGCTGTTGATGCTGATTGATTAACATCAGTGGATATGATGTCTGACTGTGTGATTTGGGATATGCAAAATTTCGGGAGCCACGCATGTGTACCTCTTCCAAATTGAATAGAACATCCAAAATGGTAGAACTTCTATCAAATTGCTATTTGAAATTTCTTGTGATAAAATTATAGCTGATAGCCTAATAATTTCCATTTTTATCGTCTGTGATTGTGTTTGTTATCAATATTATTTTATTATTGAACTATATAAATATAATGGTCACTTGCGGCTCGTACCCACGAAACAGGTGAAGTGCTCGTATTTTTTACTGTACAGCACTTCACCTGTTTCTTGGGTACGAGCCGCCAGTGACCATAATATTTATATAGTTCAATACTATAATACTATTGATAACAAATACAATAACAGAGGATAAAAATTAAGATTATTAGGCTTATTACGAGCCACCAGTGACTATAATATTTATATAGTTCAATAATATGTTAGCTATCCGATTATTGAGTTATCGATTGCGTTATGATGTTCGAGAATAAGATGGATGGAGAATCTCTTACACAACATGTTTAATCACTTTTTGGTGAAAAATCAGCTCACTCGAATATGTTCAATGATTAGAGAAATCCCAGGTTTATCTTATCTACAAGACCACAGATTGATTCAACATAATTATTTAAATCAAAGTTAACATTGAAATGAATCATCTATCTTTCTTCAGCTCGCTCATCGCTGTACATTATGTCTGTTAATCAGTAAACATGGAAACTGATCAGATGAATTATACAGTTTCCACGCACTGAAATTTCCGCTGCGTTATCTAAATTACCCAATAATTTAATAGTGTGGGGAAGCAATGTCAGAATCGAGGAGGGATTCGAATATAAATACATTTTCCTGTTCATTTCCTGCATTGGAAGGAGTGCACTGATCCATATCGGATTTATTTCGATCAACCATGAACATTATTTTGCGATAAGCTCAACAGAATTCAAATTGATAGAGTAATCAGTATCTGACCCAGATCAACCGAATTTTGGATTAACGAGTCCTGTATTCGATCCATATGTGGGAAACTCTGCAATAGTCTGTTCAAACAGAGAAGGCAATCTGGCAAGATAGGAGAATGAGACCATCCTGATTAATATTCGATTAGAAATTAGGCCTTGTATGAAACATTCCGATCTAAAATTTAAAACCAAATTTACAATTTTTGAACCAATATTGACAGAGCTGGAGTCATTTTCCCATCTGCCAGAATGTCTTCTTTGCTTGGACAGACTATACAATATCGCTTGTTTGGTCTGCGGAATGATATAATGGATTGTTAATTTGATTGAGTCAATCAGACCGATTCTCGTCTCTGATCATTGAAAATGGGTGGTAGTTTGGAGTCTGAAGGCTCATATGGTAATGCATCCTAGTTGTTATCAGTGTTATCATAACAGTACTAGGAAATGTATTGTGTGTGACATTTCTCCAATAAGCATTCCGTTTGTATTAATCAACTTAACGCTATTGGCCTCTAAGATCTACCAATTGGTAAAGCGCACATCGCCATTAGACTATGCTCCTGAATATTAATACACATATTTACTGAACAAAACGAGAGAGTGATAATGGAGTTTGCATACTTTATTTAAGCTTTAGCCGGCAGGCTCGCTTCGCTCGCCTTCTCCGCCTAGTATCCTGGACCCCCGACAGTATCAGCAGTGTCAGTGTGTCAAACAGGCTCGCTTCACTCGCCTGCATAACCTCTGGCAGTGTAAGCTGAGACAAATTCCGTTCGGAAGGTATTCAAAACTTATTGAACACAGCATTTCAAGACCTAATCTGAACCTGTTCACCAAGTTTCGACATTTTCTATCAATTTATTCTCAAAAAATTCAAGAAAAACTTTATTCAATATCTTCTTAATTACTCCATCTATAATCTCGCTGAACAATTGAATTTACACTAAGGATTGGTCGTATCAAGGCGGAAAATATGCAACCCGCAATACATCTACAATTTTGAAAACCTGATTACTGGCGTAATCTTGAACGGATTTCAAAAATATTTCAACACAACATTTCTAGACCTTACCTGAACCTGCCCACCAAAATCAACATTTTCTACCGATTGGTACTCGAAGAAATTGAGAAAACGCTGAAAAACTAACTTATTTGGCATATCCTTGGAAAGTTTTTAAAATCCTTTCTTAGCACGCGTCTAAACGTCCAACTGAACATGCCTGCCACATTTGAACGCATTCGCTTCAGTGGATTTTTAGTTCTGGTGATGAATGAATCAGTCAGTCAGTCAGTGCCATTTCGCTTATATAGATATAGATTACTTCTAAATTATGAAGACGCAAACAGCAAACATAGTAGTAATAATTAATATTATGAGCTTTGAATTAATATGAAGTACGTGTATTACTAATAAGCCAATTTTTCACATGTATTGCTATTCAGCCAATTTTTCACAATAATTTCAAATCTGACAATGAATCATCATTCAACTTGATTGTTGGTCCAGTTTATTCAAACATAATACAGTAATGAGAGATGTGGCACGTTGGAATAGTTTATATCGCGCTAGAAAGAGATCCAAAAGTTCCGAGTTCGATTTTAGACATGAGAATAGATTTTGACCAAAGCAAATTTACTTAATACGGATAACCCGTATTTTGGAAGAGATGAAAATCGTCAGTCCCGACTGCCTCTGGGAAGAAATTGTCATCATCTCTCGTCACCTACGCACAAGCCTGAGAACTCATGTGCTCATGGGATCGTGCCCACCAATCATAAGATGTTATGGCAATCCTCCGTAATAATAAAAAAAAAACATTGAAGTGATATTGACAATATTATTGTGTGTTTCATCTTATTGGTTGATTGTTCAAAAAATAGATGTAATCTATATCTATAAAAGCGAAATGGCACTAACTGACTGACTCATTCATTCATTCATTCATTTATCACCAGAACTAAAAATCCACTGAACCGAATGCGTTCGAATTGTGCAGGTATGTTCAGTTGGACGTTTAGACGCGCGCTAAGAAAGGATTTCAGGAACTCCATAAGGAAACGCCCAATATTCGAGGTTTTCTTCAGTTTTTCAGCGTTTTCATATTTTTCTCGAGAACCAATCGGTAGAAAATGTTAATATTTGGTGGGCAGGTCAGATAAGGTCTAGAAATGTTGTGTTAAAATTTATTTGATATCCGTTCAAGAGTACGCCAGTAATCACTTTTTCAAAAATGTAAATGTATTGCGGGTTGCATATCTTCCGCCTTGATACGACCAGTCCTTACTGTAAATTTAATGGCTCAGCGAGATTATAGATGCCGGCTAGTATAGCTTAATAAAGGATAATAAATCAATAAATAATTAAAGTACCACTTGAAATAGATTATTTATTGATTTATGATACATTATTATCCCCAATAACGAAGTGAAATTATAACAGGATTATAATAGCGCTATTAAAAGTTAATATGCTATTTAATTCCTTTTTCATCCAATAAATAAATGAGAGTCTTAAATGTTTACGTATTATTCAAATCCAGTCCAAATATTTATGAAAATCGTAGATTTAGTTTACATAGCTCTAAAAAGCAGTGATTCGGCTGTAGAAAAAGCTATCAGAGTCCTAGTCCAAGTGTTTTGGCCAAACATCAAGATAGACGAATTGGATTGCCATTATTCAATCGTCACTATAGAGAGTACAAGTCTCACAATGCTCAAAAATTCTCGGTCGACGCGTTTCCAGAAAGAAGAGTATTGTGAACGAAGTTTTGGCAAGAAGAGCATGCAAAGCCCGGGCTACAAACAGAACAGCCTATTTTTAGTTGAGTGCGATCCCATCTTACAGGCTGGGCTAATTTTAATCATCCACACTTTTAGCGTCCCTCCTTTTAGCGTCCCCTCTATCAGTGTTCCCCAGTCACCTAGTTGAGACTAGACTGTGCAAACCTGCAAGATAATTCACTTATTGCTCAAGATTCAGCGAATAGTTTGAACTCAGTATGGAACTAGTTGAACAACATTAACACCCTCCACAACACACATTAATCAATTACAACGCCAGTGGGAGTTGTCGGTTTGGTGTCTATGTGAATGAAGAGGTTCAAGAAATATTTAATGAATAATAATAGTTATTAGGTAATAGTTAGGATAATTTGCCTATCATAATAGACAGCTCAGGAATTCTACATTTCTATACACTTCTAGACATTTTTAGTAAAATTAGAACTTGCTTATATGACTAGAACACTAATCTAGGACTATCTAGTAGGAATAGACAATAGTCTAGTACTATAGTTATTTTGAACCTTAGAATGCATTATTGCGCGTATGGAGCCATGGCGGTTGGTACCCACGAAACAGGTGAAGTGCCCGTATCTTTTACTGTACACCACTTCACCTATTTCGTGGGCAAGAGCCGCCAGTGGTATGGAGTAGGCTACAATGCTGCCAGATGCTTCTTTAGTTTAGTTTCTAAGGAAAATGCATACATGAGCTCTTTTTAGGCTTGTGCGCAGGTAATGAGAAAAGTGATGAGAGATGACGACTACCTTTTCAGGTAGTAGGAAACGACGACTTATCGTCTCCTCTAAAATACGGTTGACCATATCTATGTGATTGTACTGTGGTTAAAGAATTGTTCCCAGGCCAAGACTCGACTCAGTTTCTTGAGGCTATCAGGCCGGCTTGTTATCACCTACTCCAACGCGCTACCCAATGTGTATTTATTTATTTATTAGAGCTATAACAATGATAACTTACTTATAGGTGAAAACAGAGAACTGGCGGTTCGTGATCACTAAACAGGTGAAGTGCTGTACAGTAAAAGATAAGAAACCTGTTTCGTGGGCACGAGCCGCCAGTGAAACACAGACACATCTCCAAATCGTCTTCTTCCTCAATTTTGAAGAAATTACTGTATTTAAAAAAGTTATGTTCAATTTCACTATTTGTAAATCAAAAATTTCAATCTCTAATATGGGAAAACTGTTTACGAGAGAGAGAGAGAGAGAGAGAGAGAGAGAGCGGAAGTCATTTTGATGCGATTACCAAGCAATACTCGGCAACAGTGTGCTTCCGTTCACATGAGAAATTGCATCGCCATAAGACGCTAATGCACCACACGCATTCTAAAGTGTGAAAGAACTATAGTTTTAGTTTCAGCCAAGATTCAATAGTACACAGGCCACAGGCATTAGCCTTGTCTAGTCCCAGACTTTTGACTTTTAACTAGAATTAGGACTAGATCATTATCTAGACTATACAAGTGTCCTATATATAAGTCAATATATATGTACATTAATATAATACCTAGCATTGTCCCAGTGGTATTACATTGTCCTAGACAACCTTTGTGAAGAAGGTTTCTCATCCTTTTTCAAAAAATAACAATTAGATTATAATAGATTTAAATTTTATACGTGCTAGTAATTGGAATACATACATTTATAGGTTGCTAGTATACATATCATGCGTATTCATGTATGAACTTCGAATCCATCTTTATTCAACCTCATGATCTGAGTTGATGAGACGTCTCATTGCTACCTAGCAGCAAGAAATTATTGAGACGAAACAGGCTTAAAAATGAAATTCAACACCTAATACTAATCAGGCTCTAAACTAACTAAAAATAAACTGGCATTGTAAACAAATTCACGAATAACACTTGAATTTGTTGGTCGGTCCAGTAAGTATTCAAATGAGCATCTCATTTTAATAATCATCTTATTCGAAACCACTCAATAATGTATATTTTTTCATTGAACCAATTGATTGATTAGTTAATGGGTAAATTTAGCTGGTTTTTAGAAATCCCACAGTACACAAAGTGTATCTCTGTTTTCCTCGTTGATGAGAATTCTTTTCTATTAAAAAGTGGTGAATGAGAAAATACATTCAATTCGAATTCCGCATGGGAATGAGAATTTTAAATAGGAATGGGAGTTACAATGATAATATTCATCATAATCAAAATTCTATTTCAAAACAGCACACGGGAAAATGATATTCACTCCCTCAGATTTGGTGAATATTGATTGAACTGAACGAGAGATCTACTCGATAGCTGTTATCAGATTTTTCAATCACTATTATACGAGAGCTTTTCTAGTGACCTGGAAACTTTTTTGACAAATCAATTTCGATAAGTATCAGAATTGAGAGTTCCATAATCGAATGAATATTGAGAGCTCTTTTTCAAGTCAATGATGTGGTGAATGATTTTCAATAATAGAGCACAATTTGATTTCAGCGATAAGTGAATCACATTCAAAACCACTAGAAGCTCTCTTCAACCAGATCAGCCATCCATCCAATTTTTTCATCTATGGAGGAATAAATGATAAAAATGAATGCAGACTTGAATGTCTGCACAAAATGTTCCAATTTTTTTTAAATGGGTTGGGCTTTTGTAACCCTTAGCCATCGCGACCGCTATTCGATCTTTTGTGACAACCTTTGTTCCAATTACTCAGCTCTGTTTATTTTTGATTTTCATTGTATCAAACAAATATTTTTTTCATATGAACTCTTGTGACTTATCTCAATCTGACATTTACAGTTATTATGCCTATCTAAGAAGAAACTTCTCAATTCTTGTTGTGGAATAAGCACTCCATTCAATATTATAAGCTATTACAGATACAGATGCTTGTTCGTCAAAAATGTGGTTTTGGAGTTGTTTTAAAAGCATGAATGGCAAGTAAATAGCACTTTGAAATAGATTTCTATAAGAAATTTGGATCGATAAATTTTCAAATAAGATATAGCCTTTTAATAATTTTCAATACCAATTGAGTCTTGGAAAACATAAACTTGATGTGAAACTCACACAAACTCGTTGTCTTTAAATATTATTATTGATTTTTTTATTTTCAAGAACATACATTTTTGAGACATCCGATCTCTATTCACTACTACTAGTACAAATGCGCATCATTCGAATGTGTATGACGTGTCTTATGTAAATGGGGTCGCTGTACCCCATTGCTGTACAAACGATTGCTTAAATATAATTATTTATTTTTCAATTAGGATAGTGCATCAACTTCTCTATTTCACATGAGAAAGTAGTCATTGTACTGAGCCAGATAATGACTGAATGAATAGATATTATCATAGACTCACTATACAATAGTATAGTAATAACTATACAATAGAATAGTATATCTCCGATATTATACTGACTCATAATCATTATTACTGAACTTACAGAGCACCTGAAGAGCTTCTATTGTGGCATTACTCGTTTTGTGCATTTTTCCAAAGCGTGCACGTTTCCTAGGCTACATTTATCAAATCACTTCATTCTTCACTGTTTATTTTTGCAAGAAACAGAGAAGAAGCAATACAGAGATTTCCGAAGGGATAAATAAAGGAACTGGGGAGAAATATAGAAGTGGATAGCTGATAAAACTAAGGTTTTTGAACTTCCGAGGTAGACAATAGACGTTTGGAGAGTTTTCTTGGGGTGAATTCTGTATTAAGAACAATTCTGAAGGTTGAGAGTCTTCTACCAAATATCATCACATTTTTTCAACTGTATTCTACAAAATATTCGTCTGAAATCGAATTCCATGCATTCTTGAGCAAGTGGAATGTACTGTCCATCGTTTAATCTCATTCAATCTTCAATACTATTTTAAAGGTTAAAGATCAACATTGATACTACAAAAGTCCAGAGAACTTGATGAATTCTATCTCAATGTGGATTTCAGTTACTGCCTGTGACTAACAGTTTGTCTCTTAAAAGATCGCTTTCAAGAAACTCGAAATATCGCTTTGAATTCCAAGAGGGAATAATTTGAGTAATTGATAACTCTAGTCAATTTCAAAAAAATGTAGACGTAGAGTGAAGAGAAACCTCTCATTGAAAAATTAATTCAGTAACTCAACTAGAAACAAACTTTGTTGATTGAAAACATAATAATTATTCCGATTATTCATTACATAGAAAAACCTTACTCTTCTTATTTTAGAGAAACTCTCGAACTATTTAATGTTCAACCACAAAGACAAAGCCTACATATCCATCAAATTTGCCTCATGACAATCTTGTCACCGAAGTTTTAAAATGTTGAATTTTAAGTTACTTATCAAGACATACACTATACATAATCAAATATTGGAGAGAATCAAATGGAAGCAATAAGAAACAAAAGTAAAATGTGAAGATCAAAACCTTATTCACGCACTGATTATAAGTAAAACTAACATCCATAAATTAACGGTAATGAGGTAGTCTTCATAATTTATTTCTTACTTCTTTCTCACTTTCTTACATAAGTAATTCTTTATATAGCAATAAATTGAGATTCTAATTAATTGTTATTATATTAATTATCCAGCAGTTGATGAGCTGCAATATCTAACAATTCTTCCATCTTTGATACCTGGCCAGAAAGGATAACATCATAATAATTGAATAAAGCTATAATTGAATAATGAGAGCTGCCTCGTGGGCAGGTGGGAAAGTGGTTAAGTCATTCGGCCGGCAACTGAGGGGCACCGGGTTCGATTCCCGGTCCGGGCACAGTTTTTTGATCAGTTTCATTCAATGGATCTCGCCTGCTATTAAATTTGGTAAATTGGTCAATATTTGCAGTTTCAGAAGTCTATTTATGTAGCAATAAATTGAGATTCTAATTAGTTATTATTATAATTATTATCCAGCAGTTGATGGATAATTGAGTTGCTATACAATAATTCTTCCAAATTCTTTATTCTCTTAAAACAATCTGTTCTCTTACATTTCAATATTACACATTTATTGTAATAAATTAATGCCATTGACAAATTCATTTTAAATAACTCAACCTCATATAATCATGAATGCAAAGTGGAGGCATATTAAATCAGAGGCGTCGCGTTTATACAAGTACAATACAGCGATGATTTAAGTTAACGATGGTTCACGTTACTTGCAGCTAAGTACAATGGTACAGTGATGATGTTAGTAAATCATGGTTATTGATGTTGTAGCGCTGAAACCAAATCATAAACAATATGAAATATTGTGTAACGGCCAAAAGCTGAAACTTGGGCCGAGGTCGGCTATTAATAAAGTAGACTCGAGCCGTCTGAAACAATGACCCGGTTCTAGGTTGGTGGGGGGGGGGGGGTTTGAACGAGAGCAAGAATTCGCTTTAGACCTTGCACCATGCATACTACCACTTCTAGAAACCAGCTTCCACACAGTGATTGAAAACTGTCGAAGTACCGATATAGGAGTGCAGGTGAAAGATGTAGCAAAGTCCATGAATAGCAGTGCAGGTGATAGGTTCACAGACTGGATGGAAATGCATAGTTTATAGCTTCCGCATTCAGATTGAACTCATTTTATTCCGAACGTTTGGAATACTGTAGATTTGAATTGAATTACAATCCAATGCTACTACCTACTCATACTTAAAACATGAATCCAAAACTGGATTGAAATTTAGAATAATTAACGTATGCTAACAAACAATAACATTGATTGCTAAACTAGGATAAATCTAACCCTCGATTGGAGAATCAGAGTCGATGAATTTTATTTATTTTAGATAAAATCGCAATTCATCTCTCTAATGGGAATTGTTCTCATTTCATTCTCGGATTTATTATTCCATTCTATCATTTTTCTAAAGATTTAAACGTCATAACTTTCTAGAAAAGGAAAAAGAGATTTAGCACTACCATAATACTGAGACTGTATTACAAACTGCAAATAAACCATGGAAATTTAACATATCCAAGAAAACTACTTTTCAGAGGATTCTAAATTTTTTTACTTACAAGCTTATTCCACTGAGCGTATGAGCGGCAGGGATTTGGCAAAGGATTCGTATTTGTGAAAATACTTTTCTTGCATTGAAATACGGTACATTCTGTAATGGATTGAAGTGCATAAGATGATGAACTATTCTAGAAATTTCTGATGATACTTAGCTAGTACCATCATGCTCATCCAATAAATTTGATGAATCATTTAGACCAAGATGAAAAGCTTCGTCAAGAATTTTATTGTAACCACATGATCAAAGTTGCTCAAAAGTTCAAAACAAGTTTAAATGTCAATCTACATTGTATTTCTACAATGTAAACAAAGTCTACAAGTCTGCATGTCTACAATCCCGCTTATAAAGATTTTGCGTACGAGATTTTAACCTCAGGTGATTAAAAACCAACTCAGGCAAAAGTCCTAAACCAACTCTTTTTTATTATGTTTACCAATTCAGCAAAAAAGTACTGTATTATTCGGGTTACAGCCCAATCCAGCAAGAAAGTACTGTATTATTTAGATTAGTAATTGGAAAAACTAAAGAATAAATCACAAGCGATGATGCTGGATGACCTGGATGTAATAGCCTATGAATTTGCTATTAAAATCACTTGACTTTCACTGATTTTCTTTATTATCACAGTATTATAGTTAGGGAATTGAGAAAATATATAAGCTCTATTAACATCAAAAATAGAACCGAAGCTTCTTATACAAGATTTGTACTGACGATTTGTAAAATTTTGTCATTTTATCTATGATTCTCCTTCCATTAGATTTTTTTTATTATTGTAGATAAATTGTTATGATGTAGCCTTATGTTGTCCATGAGAAAAATCCTCATCAGCGATATGATAAATGATGATTTCAGGATACCCAAGACTAAGGTTTCAAAGCATAAGAATAATAATTCCAAGAAAAACTTCACAAATTATCGAAGGTATGGTTGAGTTTCTTACAGATTTTTCAATTATTATCAGTGATTGATTACTACATTCTTCAATATTTATTCAAGGAAAAATTCAATTAAATAAATAAAACACAAGTAGAAAGTGATTATGATTAGAAACTGAGCATAATATATTATGAATATGGAGAACTGGTAAAATGATTTGTTTTCAGATTAGTTTCCAGTTCAACCTTATTTTATTACTTACTAGCCGGCAGGCTCGCTTCGCTCGCCTTCTCCGCCTAGCCAGGGGGCTCTGCCCCCTGGACCCCCGACAGTACCAGAAGTGTCAGTGAGTCAAACAGGCTCGCTTCGCTCGCCTGCATAACCTCTGTCAGTGTAAGCTGAGACAAACAGGCTCGCTTCGCTCGCCTGTAAATTCCGTTCAGAAGGTATTCAATACTTATTGAACACAGCATTTTAAGACCTAATCTGAACCTGTTCACCAAATTTCGACATTTTCTACCAATTTATTCTCGAAAAATCCAAGAAAAACTCTGAAAATTCCGAAAAATAGTAAAACGCTAATATTGAGCGTAACCTTGGGAACTATATCGGACATTGTTTGAAACTTTATTCAATATCTTCTTAATTACTCCATCTATAATCCCGCTGAACCATTGAATTTACACTAAGGATTGGTCGTATCAAGGCGGAAAATATGCAACCCGCAATACATTTACAATTTTGAAAACCTGATTACTGGCGTAATCTTGAACGGATTGCAAAAATATTTCAACACAACATTTCTAGACCTTACCTTAACCTGCCCACCAAATATCAACATTTTCTACCGATTGGTACTCGAAGAAATTGAGAAAACGCCGAAAAACTATACAAAAACTCAAATATTTAGCGTATCCCTGAAAAGTTTTAAAAATCCGTTCTTAGCGCGCGTCTAAACTTCCAACTGAACATGCCTACCAAATTTGAACGCATTCGGTTCAGTGATGGTGATGAATGAATGATTCAGTGATTCAACGATTCAATGATTCAATGATTCAATTCAATGATTCAATGATTCAATTCAATGATTCAATGAACGGTTCAGTTTTAGTTCTGGTGATGAATGAATGAATCAGTCAGTCAGTCAGTCAGTCAGTCATTGCCATCTCGCTTATATAGATATAGATAACTGCCTCAATCCATACAGGATCGGTGAGAAGTTTGAAAGCGGTCACAGTATTTTGTGGTAAAGATAAACATATTCATGAACATGAAATCAAGCTTAGCAAACACATGAGAAAGAAACACTTTTTCCCTCAGTGATACAAGTCTGCCACTGTCAGTTTGGTTGCTCTTTTTTACCCTGATTCAATTACTGGAAGCAATGCTGAAAAGTTAGTGGAGTATGAAGCTTGGAAACAAACTGATGGAGGTATTCATCTTTAATCGTATTACCAACGTGCGGTTATGAAGAGAAGGTGGCTCAACTTTTATACGCACATAGTTTTTCAACCGCTTGTTCAACTTTGAATATTCGAGTTTGGCACAGTTTGAGAAAACAAAGTTGCCGCAGGTTATTTTTTAAAGCTATGAGTTGTGAACTGCTTCTGCTTTGGATAATGAGAAGTAACAGGAATTGATGGAGCTTCATCCGAAACTATAAAGTAGAACTGACGGTCTATGATGATAGCTTTCAATGAGGAAAGTAATTCAATTTCGCCTGTGTTGAAAATTTGCGTCGCTGAAGTCGATAATTTGATTATAGAAACTCTGATTTTCTCTCCGCTGAAATACAAAGCTCTTAACTGATTAATTAACTAAGTTCTAGTGGCAGCAGAAGAGTGGATTACGTAGTTCAACATCAACACTGCAATTCACTGAGTGGCTTATATTTTCTCAATCAACTGATGACTTATCACAACTCATATATCTGTAAATAATGTTTCTAGTGGAAGAGAAAGAGCTCTTTATTGGATAAACTCCATCTTAAAGTTCTTAATGAATGGAGTTTATCATTCTACAAGTAATCAGTATAGAGAAGACTGATATTTACTGAGCAGCTTAGAAGGGATGTTGATTAGTTTTTCCATTAATCGAAAGAAAGTATATTTCATTCCATTAGAGAATAATGGATAAATAAATTAATTGGACAAAATGTTATTGTCTCATGGAAGCATAATTCAAAATTAACTCTAAATTTGTTATTACTAGCGTATGGCTTATTAATGTTCTAAAGAAGTTCTACAGCCGAAATTACCACAATTTTACGTATGTGAAATTGTGATAGTTCTTGATTTTAAACACAGTTATTAACATTTTTGTGAATTTCTTCATATCTCATAGAGCTAAATTCTTATTCTCTGATTTTTCAATTTCATTCAAGTCACGGTATTGCATTATATTTAGGACCACTATGTAGATATTTATTAACATAAATTTAAAAAATATCTATTAATATTATTTTTATTAACTTATCTCATCAGTTTCTTGCAGATCTGCTATAGGAAATTCACTAAAAAAAGTACTGGAGATGTAGTTCTAACCTTGGAATAATTATTGGCGTTAATAGCCGTTTAATAAAGAGGTTTGGTAAAATTGGGATAAGAGTTGATTGTATGAGAGGTTTCAATCAATCATATTATCAACCAAAATAGGATGTGATACAGATCAAAATCTCTTCTATCAAAGTGTTAGGAAAGGATGATGAAACTAATTCAGGTTGAGCGCTATTGAATAATATGCTGGAGAACAATCAAGCAGAATTTAATATTTAGAATAATCTTAGAATATTGAGAATAATGTTAGCCATTGGGTCTGATTCTATTAGAATTTTCAAATCACAGTTAATAATTATTAATTCGAATACGAAATAAAAGAGAAGAGATGTAGGATATTTGAAAATGATGTTCTCACGCGGTTAACAAAATGTTTGTTATGAAAATAATTGAATTGTGGTGTGCCTTGTGGAGATCATTAGTGGTTGGCAAGTGTTGAATTGTGGACCTTGACTGTCTGTTTGCTCATGATATTTGTATTAATGAGGGGTTTTCAAGCTGCTAAAGTGTATAGGCCCAACCTCAACTCGTCTCTCCCTGACCCGCTCTGAATAGCTACCTCAATTTATTGGAAATAATTGATTCCCGACGACTCAATCAGCGAGATGTTGGCGAAGGACAGAACCCACAAATCCTCGAACGCATTTCCACGAAGAAAAGGTCTCAACCTACACAGTATTGAGCATTAATTCCAGGTCTCTGCGGCTCTCGCCTGAAAAGCTCTCTCTCACTCGTGCACTAGATTCTGCTTCATCAAGCCTCTGGTGATTGCCATTTCCTAAGAATCCTTGCTGAGTGTTGCAGACATCGCTTCCCTCCTGAATAATGGGAGATGCGAGGCAAGAATATAATGAGGGTATTTAAAGCAGATACCAAAAAATCTGGCGGCTGCAAAGTGACTTCCATCAATGCTAAGTTTTGTCAAAACAGACGGTTAGCAGTTTGCAACAGCATAACGACTCGAGAGCGATCTAAACTAACCAGAAATTCTCTCTCGTACACCGCTTTAAGACAGTCCTCCTGAAAAAATAAATCATCAATAAGAGACAATTTCCAACCGCCAATTTAGTTGGCGTCTACTTTACATAGAATGCTGTTCAAACCCTCGGTACCTTGAGAGGTTCTCTAATCCCCTCTTTCAAATTGCTCCAACAGTCATCCTATTGTGATGAACTTCTTCTCACCAACAATGCTGCGCAATATTTCAGTCATTGAGAAGTACATATAGTCCTGATGTCACCACTCATTGAGTTCATCGAACAACTGTTTTTTGAACTATTGTTCTTATCAATGTAACAATTAAATTTTTGTTGTTGAGAAAAAGTGAATAATCTCAACAGAAAACTGTACCTCTAACAGAGATGAATAAGAGAGATTATGTATAAGAGAGATAAATACTTCTATTTCACCTTTTGTGTAGCTGTAAAGTTGATATTGTGTTAGTGATTTTTAATTGATAAAGAAAATAAAAAGTGACATGATAACTGATTATTGAACTTTTCATTTCACCAGAGATTGAAAATGGTGTAAAACCAGGAACCGGTAACTTAATATATAGTAAATAATGAAATGAAAATATACTTTATTAGGCGGAGTTAGGACTAGGAAGTCCTCTCTACCACTCAACCTTAAATAATCTGTGGTTATGAAATATTACATTTGTAACATTGTTTACATTATAAACATTTGTTTAACATTGTTTTCGCCATTCCATTCCTCTCCAAACGTCTTATCGAAAACATGTATGAACTGACAACTTTTTTATAGAAAATGAGCTTCGATTATATATGAAGGATCCAATATAGCAGAAAGAAATTCTTAAAGTCATAGTTGAGCAGGGGCGAACCCAGGGGGGGGATATAGGGGATATATCCCCCCCCGAAATTGGGGCTCATCTTACACTAGATAGAATGCACTTAGTTGGAGTTGCCAAATGTTTGACTAATAAGGCTTAAAACTTCTAAAAAATATAGTTTTAGGGTACTTTTTTGTAAAAAATTTCCCCTCACGGGGAAATCTGGATACAGAAATGGAACTAAGCATCACAAGCCCAAATATTCCATTTCTCGCTTGAATGAATGGAACAAGAATATTTCCCCTTATGAAATGTCCCATAGAATGTTGAATATTAGCGCAACGATTTCTGTTACAACAACGTTTTCTTAACTCAAGAGCTCCTTTCGAACTCTTCAGAAAGTAAAATCATACATGAGAAGTGCTATAGATCGGAATCATTTGAACTATTCATTCACAGATATTTTCCCGTTAACCCTGTTCATATAATTGAATAAAATGTCTCAAAATAAATCTCTGCGTCTAGTAGATTTCATTTTGTGATAAGATTTTCTATGTTAATCTATATAATTTCAACAATTTCATTTCATTTATTCAATAAAATACAATATAGACTCAAACAATCAGGTCCATAACCTCTTGTTTTCAACACAATAATTATCAATAAACATTTGGAACTAAGGTACAATCATCAAATATACTGCACATTATATTATCCAATCACATCTCAATACTCAGTATCCAGAATACATGTATTCTTCAGTTTAAATTCAAAATGACAGAAAAAAATCTTCCAGCACAGCTTAGAGAACTTCAACATTCAACTCAACAATAATATTGTTGAATACAATATACAACTACAAGAAAACAATAGCTCTTGTTCAAATCAATTATTTTCTTGTTCTACAATAATTGGTGAATAAATTTTTCTACACAGTTCATTCATTCATTCTTATGCCGTATTCGGTGGGGAGTTCCAAAAGGAAGTTCCACCGGCACCATAACCTTGATTTCCGTCAATGGGAAATCATGGTATTTCTTGATGTTATACACTGAGATTTGAATTTTCAAAAGTTTTTCCCAATCAAGAGAGTCCAAAACACAAGGAATATCACTAAAATCACCATTCACTACCAAAAAAATATCAAATTTCGAAAAAATTTAGAGTACGACAAATTTTAGCTTGTTAAAATTTTACCATGACAACAAAATTCCAAAGTTCTACACAGTAAAAATATATGATTATGAGAGGAAGCAAATGCATTGGCTATAGATATCCCATGCAAGAAACAACCCCTCCTACCCCCCTCCCTCTTCCAGGAACAGGAGTTTTTCTGGGTTCATTCCGTCATATCCCCCCCCAAAATTTATTTCTGGGTTCGCCCCTGTAGTTGAGTACAGTTTTGAATTTTAATGGGATCTAATGTGATATTGCCAAATTTCCTTTGCTTCTGAATATAGCCGCTTTCAAACTTCTCACCGATCCTGTATGGATTGAGGCAGTTATCTATATCTATAAAAGCGTAATGGCACTGACTGACTGACTGATTCATTCATTCATCACCAGAACTAAAAATCCACCGAATGTTTTCAAATTTGGCAGGCATGTTCAGTTGGACGTTTAGACGCGCGCTAAGAAAGGATTTTTGGAACTTTCCAAGGGTAAGCCCAATATTTTAGTTTTTCTAGAGTTTTTCGGCGTTTTCCTCATTTTTTCGAGAACCAATTGGTAGAAAATGTTGATATTTGGTGGGCAGGTTCAAATGAGGTCTAGAAATTTTGTGTTGAAATATTTTTGCAATCCGTTCAAGATTACGCCAGTAATCAGGTTTTCAAAATTGTAGATGTATTGCGGGTTGCATATTTTCCGCCTTGATACGACCAATCCTTAGTGTAAATTCAATGGTTCAGCGGGATTATAGATGGAGTAATTAAGAAGATATTGAATAAAGTTTCAAACAATGTCCGATATAGTTCCCAAGGTTACGCTCAATATTAGCGTTTTACTATTTTTCGGAATTTTCAGAGTTTTTCTTAGATTTTTCTAGAACAAATTGGCAGAAAATTTTGAAATTTGGTAAACAGGTCCAGATTAGGTGTAGAAATGCTGTGCTCAATAAATTTCAAACCCTTACTGAACAGAATTTGCAGGCGAGCGAAGCGAGATAGTGGAGAATAGTGGAGAATATCTCTCTCCACTATTGTATGAATGTTATCAACGTTCTAATATAATTTTTCGGAATTGAAAACTGCAAAATTCTCAAATTGATTCACCTGATAATGAGCATATTCAACAAAGAAACGTTTCTCATAAAAATGTGTAGGGAAATACAACTAATTTCTTTATAAAAAAGTTAGGCTATACTCGATTCCTTTTCCTTTATTTCAAATAATACGTTTTCTGACATGGAAAGGAAACCTTTCGCACAAAAATGTTTAGAACAAATAATTTCCACTGAAAAAAAACTCAAATTTATCCGCCTTTTTCAAATAGGCTACAATATCAAAGTAAACGTTTGGGTAATATCAGATACATTGCGTAAATACGGGAAAAATCTTATTCGAAGGGTTGGCTTATTAACCTGAACGAAAGGCTCTGTTTGACAGAATTACATTAGATCCAATACAAGAATGCGGAGAGCGTGGTATTCTAATCCTTTAAATGGATCCACGGAAGAAATTGGATTAAGTGTGTGGGGGTGAGTGCTCGGATGATTCAGGCTGGGAATACAGTTGACTCATTTGCAGCTAAAAGCAAGTGGCTAGCTCAGAGGCATGGTCGCCAACAGCTATTATTTTATTGATCTACAAACACCACACGTTTTAGCATTATCACGAACTACGTCAGGGTGGTGTAGTCTGTCAACTTTGACCTTTGAACCCGTGTTCAGGGACCAGCTTAGACAGATGGCAGTGCCTAGCTCTCAGCAGAACTAATGCAAAAGTCAAGCTCATCTCCAGCAACTCAGCTCAGAGCAGTTCAGTGATGGGAACTGAGATTAACATTGGCTGTTGCCAACTCCTACACTCGTGAAAAACAAGATACTACACTGAGCTTCTACTTAGTTTTGATAATGTTGCTACCGACTGCCTAAAAGCAATCGTCAACTCTCATCATTGATCCTTTGATCACCCACGCTCATGCGTAGAGAACATTGAGCATCACCCTCAGAAAATATGATTATAGATGAAGGGGGACAAGACTTAGAAACTCCCTCATTTATCAACCCTTTCAGAGTACATACACTGGGGCTCGTGCCCACGAAACATGTGAAGTGCTGAACAGTAAAAGAAAGTATTTATTCCCCGCCAGTGGGATGGTCAAAGTTGAATAGCTGTCAGTTTCATCCGTTTTTTGCAACAGATTACTTAGATTTTGCAAAAGTAAGGCCTGCATTAGAAATTTTCGGCAATCCTTTTCCTCCCATCATCTTAATAAATTTTCTCTTGTAATTGTTTTACAAATTTCAATAATTTCCTTACTTTTAACTTACTGTGCTTTTAACTTTGCATAATACAGTACGATTGTGGCTTCTATAATCGGGAGTATATAATATAGATAAATGAGAAGCCTACGATAGATTTATTCCTCAAGTAATAATCTAAAGAATCTTTTCAAATTCTTCAAAATAATTTCAGAAAATTTCAATTATAAGATGTCTAGTATGTTGTAAAAAATACGTACTGTTATGGTAGTTACATGAAAAACACGTAACATCCACAAAATTTCGTAATTTATGTTAACAACGAGATTCCTTCTAGCTCGCTCAACTTGTTTGTTGAGGATCTTACTAGCCCCTTTCTATTTATATCTCCAGTGACGACAAAACACAAAGCAAACAATTTAAGCGGCAACTGTAATCTTGGGATAATTCTGGTATAATGTCAGAATCAACAAAAAGCAGGTGCTACTGTCAGCTAACCCACTCCATTCAGCTTACTCGGCTTTAATCAGTCTCCGTTCTAATGAACCTTTGTCGTCCCACCAACATCGACAATATCCCCTGCCATTGACATAGAAGGTCGGACTTCTCAACACAAATTGTATTTACATGTTTATATGTTTCAGCTTATACAGTTTGAGATGAATCTCGTCGAAAATACATAGTTTCAACACACTTTATTGTGGAGAACTTTTACATTGATAGCTTATACGTTTTGAAATGAATCTCGTCGAAAATACATAGTTACAACTTACAGCCACTAGCAGCTCGTGCCCACAAAACAGGTGAAGTGCCCGTATCTTTTACTCTACAGCACTTCACCTGTTTTGTGGGTACGAGCCGCCAGTGCTTACAACACACTGTGTTGCGGAGAACTTGAGATAATGTATTTTCTGAATGAATGCAATACGTCATGATGACGGGCGTTCTCTTATGTAGAACACAAGCTAGTCAAGTATATTTCTTTCTGGAGTGTCATTGAGTGATAGTTGAGATTACGTCATTTCTTTTACTTCTTGTAAAAGATTCTTGCTTTTTTTTGTAGAATAACACTTAACTATTGTTAATATGAAGATATTCTTACCAACTATCTATCTATATAGATATAGAAAAAACATTGGTGAACAGGTACAGATCAGGTCTAGAAATGTTGTGTTAGAGTATTTCGAAAATCCGTTTGAGATTTAGCCAGGAATAAGGGGGTTTTAACGTTGTAAAGACATCGCGGGTTGCATACCTTCCGCCTTAATCAATCAAATTATATTCTTGGTAAAAGCGAAATGGTACTCATTCATGGCATGTTCGGTTGAAACCTTAAGACACACAAATAGAGTCCTAAGGATTTATTATTCAAGTTTTTTAAAGAGTTTTTCTGTGTTTTCTCAACTTTTTTCAATAACTAATTGACAAAAAATGTTGAAATTTGGTAAGTAGGTTCAGATTAGGTCTAGAAATGCCGTGTTCAATAAATTTTTAAATCTTTCTAAGCTTACACTGGTAATAAAATTTCCAATGTTTTTTTGCACTCTTGCAGATTTCACGAAAACGACTGAACTAAATAAGTTCAAATCACATACCCAGGTTGATTTGAGGTAATAGATTATAAGGATTAGCCAAAAAACCCCGTTATGTTATATTATAAACAGAGAAAATCCACTTTAATGGAACTTGCAGGCGAGCGAAGCGAGCCTGTTCATTTTATTCGCAGAGCTGACATTGTCTGCAAATTTTCTTGTTTTACTGACACTGCTGATACTGTCGGGGGTGGAGCCGGCTAGCACTCTCATAAAAGAGAATGCTTGTTGTATGTGATTATAAATTTTAAATTTCATTTTCCATTACGTTGCCATAACGTTGCCGTATTTCCAAACATATGTTTGCCATGATACTTGGTCAAATTTTGCACTGGCCACGATAATGTCAAATTCTACTTGAGTCTTTTTGCCATCAATTTTATCTCTCAGTTGAGCTCCTTCTCAGGGGCTTGAAGAGAATCCTATATGCTTGGATGAATTTCGACAACCTGTACAGTGCTGATGTGATGATTACTTGAATAGATAGTCTTATCTTGATAATAATTATTAATTGAAGATGTCTGACAAAATGCGTGTCTAAAACTGCAGAGTATGCTCAAATGTCTCTAAACTGGTTTTTTATTAATCGTATAACTATGCAGAATTTCCATATACAGGGCCACTTCATATGAAATCATATGAAGAATTAGACTTGAGAGTTCCTATCAACTTTAGCCGATATTGATATCTTGACGAACCATCACTTATCAACAGAGCGGATAGAGACGGGACGGACTAAATCATAAAATCTTCGAACTTTATATCCAGTTTAATGAGAGTTTGCAGTAACTGAATAGTCGGGAGTCGGGAGCGATAAAGCACTGGTCTGATAATCATTCTGAGTCTGATAAGGTTTCTAGGGTTAGATCTCAGTTAAAGACACCAAATTTTGATCGCAAACAGTTACTTTCGTCTTTTGGAGGAGACGTAATGCAGTCGGGAGTGCCTATAAAGCGGTCGCAATCTTTTAACATCATCCCTCTCATTACCCACGCCCATGCTTGGAGCATGATAATATACTGTGTAGGGATCAATTTGTGGGTATCATCCACAAAACAACATGGAGATGTCAATACTAAAGGCAGCACCACTTGTACATTTCAACCAAGTTTCAAAAAATATATTCAATGGAACGCAATTAAAAAGCTGATTACAATAGATCTAGATCTAGAGAATATCACGTCTACTCGGCGTTTGTTGAGGGGGAAATAGATTGGGTGAATGAAATTTCTCTTGAAAATACGAGTATGATGATAAAGAATAAAACTTTCCACAATGATTTATGACCATCTACCACTTGAGTAATCTTTGCGATAAGTTTCTGCACTTTAATGGCTTGGAAATCCTTGTTTATCACTTTGTTGAACGATGCTTGAAAACCTCAACAAATTAATAATCAAGTTATCCATGAAAAATCCATCGAGTGCTAAAAGTTCTGAAGCTTCTCCTCGATAGTTGCTGTGGTGGAAAAGTTGACGGTTTTAGAAAGGGCTTAAAATGACGCTGAAGGAATTTTTTTTTATTAACGGTGGCAAACGATTGCCGGGCGAAGAAAAACTCTCAAGGTCGATGAAAGTGTGACGTGTACTTATTCAAAAATAATGCAGTACGGTAGTTGAGGCACAATTTAGGAAAGAATGAGATTAATAATCTATCTCATAATAGCTGCTACATTCCTTTTAGAGACTGAGAAGTTTACAATTATTATTATTGTTTACCGACTGTTATTACAATGAAACCATCAATGGCGATTTAAATCAATTCATGAGTACCAGGCTAGTAATCATCATCAATAGTTAATTTACTTTTGCCAGACTATTGGAATCTCATCATGACTTTTCATAGTGGTATTAACCACCACAATGGAACAGTTTCAGTTCTCTAGAGTTATTTTTTGGAGTTGGTATAATTAGAGATTGTGTGTGAGTAATGTCTAATCATTATTGATGAATAATTGATGGTAAAAAATGTCAATGTAATAAAAAACTAGAAAAGACAGAAAAACAAGAAAATACAAAAAAAAGTTGGCACTTTCAAGCCAACATTTCAGTTAAACAATATTATAATTATTTTTGTTTATTTGGTCCTTGTTATTTTTGTATTTCGTTATTTGTTATTTGGCTTATTTTGTTTTTATATATGGTATCAATACTTTTTCTTCTTCTCAATAGCTGTGATAAAGATCAGAACTTATGAGAAACAACCTTACATGAGTCACCCATTTTAGCATCTATATTATGCCGGCTGGTCTGGGGAGTTACAACCTTCAGATCGCTAGCGCTCCCCGGTCGAGAGTTCGTATCCCACCACGGGCTTGGTCCTCATCTACCACCCTTGCATTCTCCATTACCCACGCACAAGCAAAAATGAATGCTTATGTGGGCATCATCCGCAAAAATTTTCTATTTCTTACTAATTTTTTTTTTTTTTTTTGGAAATAAAGTTCTGACCGAGTTCTTTGGAAACTAAGTAGGCCTAGCCTACTACCGAATTCTTTGGAAACTTCATAGAACTGAAAATCTCTTAGTAGTTGAAAAATTATGTTCAAAAACAATGTAGTCGATAGATCAAAGATCTTTCATCAGACATATGCAAAAACAGCATGTTCCAAAGTTAATTCTCGAAAAATTGTTACTCAATTAGCTATAGATATTGCGTCTACTATTTGGAATAACATGTGAAGTAATATACTATTTCAAAACATTCTCAATTACTGTTTGAGTGAATTGTAACACAGTTGAAAATGTCTGTTCTATGAGTGATATATGACTGTAGAAATAGTTCAGAAACTTCTTTTGTAGAAGTGTTGAAATTATTCGGAGCTACGTTAATCTATTTTAATTATAATAAAAATAACAACTAGGAATAAACATCTTCGCTATGAAGTTAGCAAGAGCGCTGTACATCAATCATTCATTTCATAAACCAAACTACGAGCATGAAACATAGTGTAACATTGAACTTCAAATCATGAAACTTAGTGTACTCTACCATATCAGGCTGAATATTTATACTTGAAAAGTATCTCTGATTTTTCTTGAAAGGATATGGAAAAAATTATAAAGAAAAAAGTGAAAAGATTAGAAGGAAATTTCGATGATCCAATGATAATTGCATTTATCATTTTTCAGACATGTTGAGTTATACCGTATCATCAAAGTAGTGTAAGCACATTATCATCATAAGTAGTATGATGCATATTAGAGGATTCAATCAAAATACGTTTGAGGAAGAATACAGGATTTATGTTTATCTAACTCTCCAATTCTATTAGAGTTACTTGGAAAACATGAGAGAAAAGAAGAATGAGTGTGACTGAGTGATTGGAATCGATTTGAAATTAATGAAATATTGGATTTTCAATGTAACGCAGAGGCGGGAAGGCTCTTCTCCTTGAATATGGGCTATTAACCCAGTTCATTTCTGCATGTTTCAGGGGTTGTGTTGACTTATAGCTTTCGAAAGCAGGAAAGAGAAGCCCACTTCTTCCCTTAGTTCGTGGACTTATTGATGAAGTGTAGCAACCTCAAGAGTGTACTTCAAAGAACGATTCACCCTCGTCAACCAATGTTCATTTCAAAGGTATAGTCTGTCCAAGCAAAGAAGACATTCTGGCATGATGGGAAAATGAATCCAGCTCGGTCAATATTAATTCACTAACTATAAATTTGGCATCAAATTATTCTCTACATTTGAGGCCAAATCTATAACTTTTAAACCAATACTAACCGAGCTGGAGTAATTTTCCCACTTTGCCAGAATGGTTGTTTGGACAGACTATATAGATGACAGCCTACAACACTCTCCCCATAGAAATTCCATGATACTCAACAGAATGCCCTTCTCTATTAATCATAGAGTGACATAAGTGTCACTACTTTACTTTAATTCCAGTCCCATACCCTTGTTCTAGGCCGCACTCTTTCATCATGTTTATAATATGAAACTTTCACGAACTCTCTAAATGGAATTTCTGAGTGCAATTGAACTCCAATTTGTTTGAATTTTTCTCAATATTCTATTTGTCATTGTATTGAGTAGTAGATTATGCAATTTGAGAGATATTGTAAAGAAGTTGAAGGGATTACTTCCTTGTATTGAATCACAAAGATCAGTTAGTGAAGATTATACAACTGCTGAAATATATTGAGAATTCATGTATGATTCGTGATACAAAAATCATAAGGAAGCACATTATACGACTGCTGAAATATATTGAAAATTCGTGATATTTAAATTATAATGAATCATAAATAAGGAAGCTACACAAATAATCCCGATTCTGAATATTTGCACAACTGTAAACTTCAACAAAATTTCTATAGAGTAGAATGGCTGCCTTTATTTGTTAGCCTGGGAGGGCGAAGTTATAGTATAGGAGAGTCTATGATTAAACTTGAACAAAAATGTGCACATATGGACTCTCCTATACTATAACTTCACCCTCCCAGGCTAACAAATACAGGCCCGCAAAAAGTATCAAGTGATTCTGATATAACTGGAGAGAAAATAATTATCAAATTATGATGGAAATATTCAGCTGGAATGAAAAATGAAAAGGGAATCCATGGTGAAAATTGTGTTTCATATTGAGCTTGGCTTCCATTTATTGGTTCAGGGAGAAGCATCTCGTTTCTTATGGTCTTACAATAGGATTTCAGTACTGCGAATTTCTCGTAACATTTTTACCCTTCAATTTTCAAGGGCTTATGATCACAGGCCGCAAGCACTCGCACAGGGCAGACGATGGACTTAGTGCTTTGAGTGATGCACTTAGGGATTAAGGGATTTCTCGAAGGGCAGCAATCACCAGTGGCACAATATCCCCGTCGCCCTTCCAGCTCCTACCTTCTAGTCCCTGACCTGTTCACCAATAATTTCTGTTTATTGAATTTCCTTCTAATATTCTCTCTCGCTCTATAATATGTAAGGGGAAATATGATCGAACCAATATCTTCATATTCCGTAAATGTAGAGGAACCTTTTAGTTATGGGAGTGAGCTTCTTTAGTAGTATTTTTTGTTGTTGCATACTTTATTGTATATCCTTATCATATGTTCAATGCTACGAATATTCTACTATTGTGTTACGTTTTGATTTTGGAAAAATTAAATTGATTGATATTCGATTGCAATTCATTCGAAACACGATTCTTCTTATCATTCATTTCTCCATTGTTCCATACGATATCCATTATTTCATCATCATTCCTATTTCTATAAAAGTTTTTTCATGGAATGATATGTGGAACAGAAAATAAATACGGACAATAACTTATTCGGAGTTGCACGAAAATCCAATAACGTCTAGTTAAGGTGGGATTTCGTCTATGAGGGACGTAGAGACTGTCGGCCGCAGTCGCTCAGCTGTAGCCAATTACAGCTCTTGTCTCATCCTTCAGCTTAAACAACAAAAACTGTGATTGACTACAGCTGATTGACAGTCGTTACGTTCCGCACAAACCAAAACGTACCTTTATCTGACATAACTCGCTATTTGTACATGTATAATCTTGTAAATCTCATAAAGTTCATCTCACCAACAAGAATAACTTCAACAAATACTACAGATTATATTACAAATACTAAAAAAAAAACTTTGAAATTTAAAAAAAGAAAGAATAAGAGAAATTCACTAACGGAAAGTGTAGGCCTATTCTCAAGACAAAAGTGAAACTCATAGGTCACAGTCCCGTACATTAGAGATATATAAGAAAAATAGGTCAATTAACGAGAAAAAACAAGTTAAAATTGGTTTCAAAGTCAAAGTCAAAGTCAAAATCATTTATTCTTCAAAAACAAATTAAGAATACAACACTGTAACAAAATTTGTAACGTAATCATTAAATTACATATTACAGAAACTACTATAAGAAGAAAAAATCCCTGCAGAGGTTAAACCTGAGCGCAGGAATGAGTCGCTATGAATTCCAAAAAACTATACAGAACAATACAGAACGAAACAGGATGATATAATTACTCTACAAATAAGGAAAAATTTCGAATAGACAAGCGAAGATAATTGCAATATTTCAGACAAATAATAGAAATTATATAAATTACAAGTTGATGTTGAAATTTGAAATATTAAATACCGGTACAGCAGTAGTAGCAGAACTACTGCAGTTCAATGAATTTATTATTTTAAAATACACTGAAAATTAAAAGGAGAAGTTTTCACCACAAAATAATAAGTTACAATTTCCAAAAGATACAGAAAACTATTAACTATTTAACTATTGTTAAATCTCCAGCATTTTATAACTGTAGTGAAGATAGATGGATAACATTGGAAGGAGAATACCTTTATCAATACAGAAAGTATAGAATCTAGTAATTGAAATCTACATACATCAAAATAGTTTTTCATTGAGCTTGAAAGCTACAATACATTTATCGAGTTCATGCCTAGTTCTACTGATTGATTTGAGATTAACAAAATCGAAGGGTACATGATTAAGAAGTTTTCTAGTTACAAAGATAAACTACCTGCAACACACGTCCAAAACTGTACGATCATTTTAAAAAGTAATGCTAGAAGGTCTCAAGTCATACACAGTCTCTCGAAGGTGGAAATTATTTTTGTTTTGTGTTTGTTTTTGTGTTTCAAAACGAAACCATTTCTCCAAACCCAATCAAAATCATCCAAAGATAGGAACAGTAAAGAGGACGAAAGTTTTTTTCGGACTGAATTGTTTGACAGACTACATTTAAAATTCAGAAAATTCGAGACAAGATTCACAGAATATTTGCCTGAGACTGGACATAACTTTAACGTTCACAACAACACATAATATCTCATGTTTATAGAAACTGTAGAAATTCAAAATTTGATAAGAAACGAGACTACCACCAGCCTGAATGAACAAGTAGAGTTTGTAAACTGTGATATAGGCGTAACCGTTTCTCGGTTTAAGAATAACTCAAATTAAACAAAATATATTTTGGGAAAGCACCAGTAGTGGCCACTCAGATGATTTTTTATCAAAAATACAAATCAAATGGGATCAACATAATTCTATTTTGGAAAAGCAACAGTAGTGGCCACTTAAAAGATTTTTCTATCAAAAATACGGATCAAATGGAATCAAAGCCTCTTTTAAAGCTCATTTTGTGAATTTCAAGACTTATACAATTTCAAAAAAAATCTGGAAAACAATTTGAAGTCCCTGTTAGCGAACAAAGCAAAAAGTATAAGGAGATTAAATATAAGTCAAAGTATAAGGCGATCAAAGCAAATAAGTCTAAATGCTGAGTCTAATGCAGGTGAACGAAGCTAGTCATATTATTGATTGATTCTGCCAGGGTTCCGTCCCCTGACCCCCCTCAGCTAGACGGATAAGGCGGGCGAGGCGAGCCTGACGGCTGGTATAATTTATTGTTATAATCTCAATATAAGACATTCAAGTTGAATTACGAGGCTGAATAAGTTACATCACATACATTACATACAGTTGGTAAGAAGGATATTGGAGAATGAATCAGTTAACTAGTCTTTACAACTTTTTCTCTATTTATATCTTTCTTTCTCTCACAAACTATCGGCATGATTTTCTAAAACAACATTACCTTTACACTGGAAAAACATCATCCAACTCTCTCAAATGTATGTTCAATACTAGGCTACTCCAGCAATCAGTTTCTACAAATTACGTACAGTAATTCTTTTGATACATACTTCCATGAATGTAAGACAGATGCAATACATTCTTGAATGAATTGTCTTATAGAATAGCCCGTTTCAATATAGGATATAAGTTTAATCGATCGGAGTAAAATTAGTTTTAGATGTTCAATCACATTAAACTCTAATGACACACTGCGATCTCTCAGACACTCATTTTATCACAGATGAGATTGTTTAATGAAAAAAGTTTGCAGTGAGTATGTCGATCGATAACCAATTAGTGCGGGCAGGAAGTCAGGTGGTTAGAGTTTGTAACAAGTTGTATTGATACGCGCGTTCCCACCCCATCGTGACGTGAATACAAGTTATGACACCTGGTGGGGTGGAGGGAGGAAAGCACGTACACATCGGAGTATTAGAGCGTGCGTATTTTAGGTTATAGCAAAGCACTCCACAGTTCGTGGCTGGGCGTAACGTACACTGCTGGATTGAAATATCTCGACTTGACCTGAAAAAATGTCGGGAACACTTGCTTACGTCCCACGCGAGTGTAGTAAAATGAGCAAGAGGAATTTCATTTTCCAGCTTCATTCCAATACAATCCCGCTGCAATGGAATCTTAAAATTTTCATTGAAATCCACGTGGCCTGTCATTTAGACGAAACAACTTGCAAAGGATCTTCCGAGCTGAAGTAAAATAATGGTCACGGGTATATTATTTGAACCGAATAATTGGTGAACAGGTCAGGGAATAGGACTATACTTATCTAGAACTCCCGTACTGACGTAGCACGTATAAAATAGGGAATGCAATTTAATCCGAGACGGAAGTTACATGTGCTACCAAGACGTCTTCTTAATAAGTTTGAACTAACGAACCTATAAGATTAAAAATGCTGTGTTTGATCAAGTCTACATACAACTAGGATAAATACAGTAATAAATAAATTTAAAACAATGTTTATTCAATCACAAATCGTTCAATTAATAAGTTTCTTATACAAGCCAAGGTTTCTTCTCTTTCCGTCCAGCTCTCTCCACCGTACTTAATGTTGTACAAGTTATGTTGTTACAGGGTTATGAGTAAACTTTGTCTCTCAAAAATTATTGAATTTTGTTGAAATTATTGAATTTAATTACAGATTTCTTCTGTTTCTTTCTCTTGCGTGGTGCTCTCTCCAGGATTCACACACCATGTGCTAAACAGTTTGTACAAATATTTTACATGGTACTCTCCGAATCCAAGTATGGGAGAAGGGAGAGAGAGGGAGTGAGAAAAGAGAGAGAGAGAGTAGGAGGGAGAGAGAGAGTGAATAAGAGAGGGCTCACCTGTCTCAGTCATGTGACGGCGGCGGTTGCGATCTTGGATAAACAACTACTAGAAATGACACAACACACTGAAGACACCGAAGAGCCTGTGTTACCCTGCGCTTGGCCTGCGCTGCGCTCCGCTTGCAATTGCAATGAGCACTGTGTGGCGCGCACGCACGCGTACGTTCGCCAGTGCGCACTCTAGTGGCCCGGCCTCCAAGCAAACCTCCATCCGATCCCCGATCTAGGATCAATACTCCGTGCCTCCGCTGATAACAACATGCATCACAATGCTGCTGAACCCTGCCTTATCACATTGGTGCCCCCCTGTCGCGAGTTCTATGCCGAATTCGGTCACTCGCATACCTCAGACTACAAATTGAATGCCCCTCTCACCACTTCAATCACCCTTCAACCATCCAATCATATTATGAGAGCTCTTTAGCTCTCACAAGCTAGGGGAGCTTTCCCCCAGGACGCTTCAAGGTTACCGAGTTTGACCACTCTCAACAAAAGGCAAGGGAGATTGCTTCTTCCACGATTATCACATTGGCTTGACCATTAGAGCTAATGTTCAAGTCAAGTCAGCTTGAGAAAGAAAATACGTCCGAGTACGTAAATAATAGACATTGATGAGTCAAAAGCTAAAAAAAAACATCAAATCGAAATAGTTCTACAAAGGAAAACCAATATAATCTTATCTTCGCGCGCGGACAGTTGTTTTACACTGATGGAAGGTATTTACTAAGTTTCAGAATTTCTTTCATAGCAATTCAGGCCTACCTGACTTGGTATTTGTTACAACATTAGCCGTACATTTCATTCATAGTGCAATAATTTATATGTTACTCTGAAAGGAAGTAGATTTATACAGTTTTTGTGAAAACAAGTATAGTCCTAACGTGCCTACAAAAAGTGATAGGTTATGAAGGCCTATAGTCTGATCGGTTGTATAATTAGATTGAAAATCTCCTAGTGATAAGTATCAACAGTAGAATACACGGTTCGGTTTGATATAGGTAAGATGAAGGCAATGCGTTCGCTCACACATCTCCTCAACATTTAACTCAATAATGCATTTATCTGAATAATGTGTAATAGATATAATGTGTCAAGTTACATATCAATACAGTATAATAATTTATGCTAGCCTACATATCGATTAACCACTATTAATGACGTATATTCCCACCACTTTGTATATATTGAGATATATTCTTACTTCTGGTGAAGTACTATTTCATTACTTGTGGAAAGCTGCACTTTTGGGTGAATATATTTTAAAATCATAGATAACGTTTGAACTCTATTAGAGTATGGAAATTTATTTATAGTCTTATAAGAAATGGAATAAGCCAGTTAGTCGAATTCAATTTCAATATAAATTGTTCAAACTAGTTGACTTATGTTGTAATTATAGTATTATGCATTGAATTAACTGACCGTAGTAGGTCGACATCATTCACTGTATCTGAAAAATCCCATTCAATGAAATAAACATGTCACTGGGTGACTGACTCAGCAAGGTAAAGTGATGAGTATTTTTAGGTTGATGTCCCAAGACATCAATATATGCGTCATAAACATTCTGTTGGTACGCAAGTGGCTTATAAAGTCAGATGTACTAAAAAGGGTTATTTTATTGGGTGGAGTTTTAATATAGACTAAACTACGGTTTAAACACGGGGCGCTCAGTAGGTCACCAATTTATTCAGATAAATGATAACTTCTCCTCCAGTAGAATAATGAACGTGTTCAAAAAGAAGTATGTATTTTTCAATCACCAGTTTATTTAGTCAGCTAAATAATTAACTGCTTCTTCAGTAAAATAACGAGCATGTTCTAGTATGAAGTCTATATTTTTCAATCACACTGTTTGGAATGTGAATTCACCAACATCATATCATCATAGAGTGATGAACGTATTTTACAAACTTTTATTACCTAGAGAAATAAATATAAATTTTCAGTTGCATCGTGTGCTTTGAATGATGTAGTCTATTTGATGACGGATCTCATGTTCTCTCATAGGAAACTATGGTTGCAGGGCTCACCTTATCAATGAGGAAGTAATCACTTCAACATCGACATTGTTGCTCATCAAGATGTTTGTGTATTCCTGAAGTTTCAAAGCAATTAAGATAATTGAGAGGCGTTGGAGACTGGAAGAGAATTCAAGATTGGAGGCGTTGGAGAATTCAAGATTGAGAGAGAAAGTGTTTTGAGTAACTTGGTGCGTTGAAGACGATCCATCACGTAATAATTCTGCTTAGTGGCAGCTTCTAATACTTGTAAGAAGTGTATCAAGTGACTTCCACCTGAACTCCTCTTCCAAAATATTAATTGAGGAATGTACTCCCACTTCCTGTTTCTTGTCACGTTCCATTTTGAAAAATTTCTATACATCAAGCTTGAAGATGAAACTGGAAAAGATGTAGCATTGAACTGCCAAATAGGTTAGATAGAAACGGATCTTCGATGAATAGAGAGCAGAGGTTTGAAGCTCCAAATACTGATGTATGAATAACACTTTTGATAATAGCTGTCTATTCCAAAAGCCATGGGAACTTTGAACCTTAAAGTATCATTCCCAAGCGGCAGCTCGAGCCGCGCGGCCGCGGCTTTATCTGCGCTGCTTGAGCTGCCCGGCTCTAGCTGCAATGTCCAACCATCACAACTCTATTCACATAACATTACTCTACATGTTCCTTTTGTTATTAGGGCTTCTTATGTATAATTTTAGATACTCAACAAATAGTGGAAATCACTTTAAAATGACTTTAAAAAATTGAATTTCGCTATTTATCGATTTATTATACATTAGTAGCACTAATAAGTGAACATTTATAATATAGTTATGTGAATAGAGTTGTGATGCAGTTGAATGGTTCTGACATTGCAGCTAGAGCCGGGCAGCTCGAGCAGCGCAGATGAAGCGGCGACAGCTCGAGCTGCCGCTTGGGAATGATATTTCAACATTTCAAATGACTTACGTACAATTTGTATGCAGCAAGAGCTCCGTTGCTAGACGAAAAAGTTGAGCGAAGCGAGCCACCCGGCTAGTCAATTATGGCACCTACAAAAATGTTTAGTGGAAAATTATTATATTTCAATAACGAGCTGATACTAAGCTGAAAAAGTATATTGATAGTTTTTGAAAAAGATGTATAGATGTCATAACACAGAGAACAAGAACGTTTTCGTCTAGTCATCTGATTCATTCAACAGTTTCTTTATTGTGAACTATAAGGTACGTATTTACCAAATTCAAAAATACGCTGTGAAAATTCCAATTCACAATTCCACTCAAGTTTAAACTAAATCTTGTTGAGTGAAATTTCAACAAAGATAAGTGCTTAAGTTCAAAAAAATTGTTTTTTATCGTGATTTTTCCAGATAATTTCGCATTTCAAAATTAAAAATGAAAAATTGACTTTTTTTCTTCCCTCCGCTTAATTATCCCTCAGAAAGTCGTTACACTCCAACCAATTTCCCTACATCGATTCATAGGCTCTATGTTCTAGTATTTGGTTTTCAACCACTGGTTTCGTGCCCACGAAACAGGTGAAGTGCTGTACAGTAAAAGATACGGGCACTTCACCTGGTTCCTGGATACGAGCCCCCAACGTTTTCAACGCCTTTGGTTATTACAGGACAAGCACTTGTAGAGCGAAAGAGCAAAATAATTATGCAAACGAACCCTTTGTCAACATGCACGGAGTCAAATGCAAATGGCTTAAAGTGCAGTTTGGTTTCTAGGGCTCTCTTCGTATATGTCAAATCTATGTCACTCTATCCAGTACGTATCTGTCATCCATATTCAATGTCCTGCTTCAACATGGTGGGTTAACGCCGCTAAGGCATGCCACTATGACCCCTCAAGTACTGATTTTCACTTATAGAAGAGAAACACAACATTAGAAGAACAAAATTCATAAAACTTTTGTGAACTTTTTTTTTCTCTTATTTCATTACATCCCTCATTTTCAACAACGCTAATCATTTCTTGCCATCTCAACTTCTATGTAGAGAAAAAAGCTTTAGTGTTCATGATTTTTACACGAGTACTCCGTGATGTTGAACATGGTAATTGCGAAGTAAAAATGTCGGACAGAATTAGGCTGTGAACCATACCAGTGTTCGATTCCTACCGATTCGAACGCTTCAATCTGAATGTCTCTCACCATTTTTATCATCTTCCCCTCCCCGAGAATCTTCATAATATTAGTAAAAAGTGGAAGCGGAAACCTATTCCATTGGCTCCACCACAAATAAATCCTGCTTATTGAGTATTCGCGCTAGATGCATGAAATTCAATGAAGAAAATTGAAGTGGAATAGGGAATATTTCTGGAGCTTCTTCAATAAGACTGTTTGAACGATAATCACATTTTTATTACAATCCTAACTTGAGCAACTTACAATTGAGTATTTATAGCAACGGTAACATCATTTACAGCTGGCAACTCCATCATTATTAGGAAGATCATTTTTTATTTGAAAAATGTTATTGGAATTCTATCTTGGTTGATGGATGTTATGGAAAAGTGAAATTTTCACAATAAAAATAATAAAACTCGCAAAACCAGTTGCACAAAATACAATATTAAGTTCTGGAGCTTCTTGAATAAGAATGTTCACACGATAATCACATTTCTATTACAATCTATGTAGAATTATCTAAAAAATCTATATGTAAAATTAAGAAGTATAGGAATTCATTATGGATGATTGAGCGTTGTTTCCTTCGGATAACTCATAATTAGCATCAATTATTGGGGTTACGAGTGGTCTACAAAATGTCTAGGAAGAAAAGACTAAGATTCAAAGAAATATCATTTTAGAGGAAGAATAGAAAAATTAGCTTGTAACCCTGATTTTTTTAAATGTTTGTGAATGATGATAAAAAATTTCCCGGATTACAGATGAAAGCATCTCCATTTATTTCGAGTAGCCTTCAAGCGAATTAACCACGGCCAAGCTGGTAGAAATGAAAGTGATTGTTTTCATGACGGATAGCAGGCAGACAGAGCGACCATCATTCATTCCACTCGCTCTGCATGCTCCGATGAACGCATCAAAGCTCTCACACAGCATCACGTATCGAATTTAATTATTCTGCACATATTTATACCAGATGAGAGAATCCAGAATAAACGCGAAATCCTGTATCATGCGCTAAGCCTCCATTCCCATAAGCCCTCAGCTCAAGGACAAAAGGTCAAGCACCATGACCCCACTCAGCACCAAAAATGTTTCAACTGACGCTGTTCACTGAACGGTGGAAAATTGTTTGGCGTTTTCAGTATTCATCACACTCAGTTTTTTCCATAATCCAATCTAGTGAGACTGTTGTTTAAATCACATCGAATTTATTTTGCATACATTGGTAACTGCTCAGAATGATACAGGATTCCAGAGTAGAATCATGATAAGCATTCCTAGATCTCGCTTGCTATTTAGTTCATTGGTCAATATTTGCAGTTGCAGAAGTGACTTTGACTATTTATATGGCAGTATATGAAGATTCTAATTATTAATCATTAATAAGCATTCCTAGTGGAAGCACGGTTTCCATTGTAAGAGCATGTTTTGAAGCATGAAAGTACAAAAAGTTACCTCATTTTTTCTCAATTTTTATATTAGCATACCAGTCATTGATTCGCAACAATCTGTTGATTAATACAGATTAATATTGATATTATTCTTAAACATGAATAACTACCAACGACTTCATCGACGAACTACATATTATGCATATCCTGATAATATAGGAATCGTAATTTCATCTATCATTTCACCAAACATCTAACTGAACAACAAAACATCAAAACTGAACAACAAACAAGGGGGAGTTGATACCCTTTATTGAACAATAGGTATATAAAACCGCCATCCAGTAAAAATAATCTCACCAGCAATTATCATCATAGAAATTTTACAAAAATGGAAAAAAATCAATAAAAGTAGGAATTCAAATTTGGATCTAGTATTTAGACATTCAAATCAGATGACCACGCTAGGAATGGGAACATCAACAGCATAGATTAATCATATGATTATAATTATTATATTTATAGATTATCACTTTATATTATAAAATTATAAATTATTGTCTTATTACAATATGTAATAATAATATGTCTTATATAATAATATGTTATGAGTTTTCCAAGTTCTCCTTACTTAACTAACTATACTTAGCCTAACTGAATACTCAAAAATTTATCTATATCTACAAAAGCGAAATGGCACTGACTGACTGACTGATTCGTTCATTCATTCATCACCAGAACTAAAAATTCATTGAACCGAATGCGTTCAAATTTGGCAGGCATGTTCAGTGGGACGTTTAGCGTTTAGACGCGCACTTAGAAAGGATTTTTGAAACTTCATAATGATACGCCAAGTATTTCAGTTTTTCTATAGTTTTCCAGCGTTTTCTTATTTTTTTCGAGAACCAATAGGTATGAAATGTTGATATTTAATGGGAAGGTTCAGATAAGGTCTAGAAATGTTGTGTTGAAATACCTTTTAACTCCGTTCAAGAGTACGCCAGTAATCACTTTTTCAAAATTTTATATGAATTGCGGGTTGCATATCTTTTGCCTTGATACGATCAATCCTTACTGTAAATTGAATGGTTCAGCGAGATTATAGATGAACTAATTTAGAAGATATTGAATCAAGTTTCAAACTATGTCCGATATACTTCCCAAGGTTACGCTCGATATTGGCGTTTTACTATTTTTCTGAGTTTTTCTTAGATTTTTCGAGACCAAATTAGCAGAAAATGTTGTATTTTGGTAAACAGGTTCAGATTAGGTCTAGAAATTTTGTGTTCAATGAATTCCAAATCCCTTCTGAACGGAATTTGCAGGCGAGCGAAGCGAGCCTGTTTGACTCACACTGCCGATACTGCCGGGGTTCCAGGGGGCGGATCCCCCTGGCTAGGCGGAGAAGGCGAGCGAAGCGAGCCTGCCGGCTAGTAAATAGATATAATAATTTGAACATCATAGTTTCCAACGTGGGAACTTCATTTTTATTTGAATTTTCTACACACGTTTAATGCAAAATAATCGAGAGCGGTTAGTGAATATTCCGATTTAAAATTATCTCAGGGCCCTGGCTTATAAAGATTTACAGCTTGTTTTTCTGATGAAAAACAAGTGATTGGGATTGTAGATTCACCAATAAAACTCTCGATTTACAATGCTCCAAATTTTTGAAAGAATCACCTGTTGAATCAACGAATAGGCAAAACTCACTAGAAGACCCTAACATTCGAATCCAAAATGGCCGGATGTATTCTTTATTCTTTCTTTACAATTGCGACTTCGTTTCCAAGTATTTTAAGCAAAGGATGAATGAGTGATGATGAATGATGAAGGTTTAAGATGTAGGTTATAAAATGTCTATGTAAATTGGTTCAGACGAAAAATTCACGATATCAGCTGTTGAAACTCGAATCATCGCGGCCATTTTAGATTACAAGGCTAGGGTCTTCTGACTTGGTTTGTTTACGATTTTCTTTGTAGGTTATGATAATATTTTATCGACAAAAATGATTCCTGTTCAAATCTCACTATAAAAATAATGATTGATATTTATTATTAAATATATTCATAATAATAAATCAATTTATATATCAAAATCATTAAATTAGGAGCAAAGTTTTGGTTTTAAAGGAATAGCATTGGACTATTCCGATATTCTATTTTTTTAATCAGCTGAAACTGTAGAATTTGCTTTTTATTGGAAACGTTTATGAGACAGAAACGCCCATAAAATCCACAAATTATGAGTAATGTGGATTGTAACATGTTTATAAGCCAGGGCCCAGGGATAATATTCTAGTTATAACTATAATTATAAGAACGTGAAAAGTTGTTTTGGACGTCATAGGCAAAAATATGGACTCTTTAAACGGTATATATTGAATTGTATCACGCTAATAGGTTTCCAAATTCACAATATAATAATCAATGTTAGCAGTTAGCATTTTGAATCCTCTATGTCGATAAACATCAAGAATTGGAAATCTAAAGTTTAAATTGAAGAACCTTTGGGCGAATGCCTGTCTTCACATTCTTTATAGTATTTTATTTGTAATGAGATAAATAAATCAGAATTAGTCAATTACTATACTTTCGCATTCTCAATCGCACATCAATAGACTGTAATCAGCGTATTGAGTGTTTACGGTTCTTGATTACTACGCTCATTTCTTCCACTGCTTATTTTTCAATGGGTTACAAGAATATTAACATTTAGTGATTCAATAGAAATACAACGTTAAGGAAAGGAGAAACATCCGATAACCCAAAACTTCAATTCTATAATTTGGTTGACCCGCAATTCACTGTATTCAATATTCATTCACAGCTAAGACCCTAATCCTATCTACATTTAGTATGATTTCTCTCCTATATATCAATTTATTTATTTTTACAATTGCAAATTTATAGAATTGCGATCAAGTCTGGCTTAGAATCCACTATGAGCAGTGAGCACCCTTGAGAATGCGATATATTCGACACTTCAAATTGACTCATCATAGTACGTATTTCAAGTAAAAGTGATGATGAGTGAGTGAATGATGATGTTCACATGATGAATCAAAAATGATGAAAGTTTTTCGTTACAATTTTCACATTGAAAAACACTTCTCACTTTATAAGAATTTAAATTTCGATAAAAGTTTACTGTTCACAAGACGTATAGTATTGAAATGTATAAATATTATTTTATGTACCATCAAAAATGATTTGTGATGTTGGGAAATGAATTGATTTTATTTTATTTTGAATCGAGTATCGTTATAACAGTGATCTACATGGTGGTTCACTTGCTTTGGGGACAATATTCTTGATCGAATAACAAAATATCAATCTACATCACTAAAAAATTACAAGTGAAACTCTTGCCCTCTGAATTTATTCACTGAGTGATTTTACTTCGACGAAACCCCAAACAACGAGGCTCTAAGAGACATCAGAGTACTATATATCTTGAATGTCCCATTTTCCTCCCTGTTGTGGCCTCCGCATCTATGGTGGAGAAGCCGATAGTAATTGATGCTCACTCCAGCATTCCATGATAAAGCACTCTTGGACTCCTTGGAATGTGGCGTACGATACTCTTTAGTCGACAGTCTGGCTTAGAATTCACTATGAGCACCCTTGAGAATGCGATATATTTAACACTTCAAATTGACTCATTATAAATATCTTTCTTATTAACCATCACTCTTCTCTCCATCGTGGTCATACTTGACGTTGATTCTCAAGTGATGGAACTATATAAGTGTATAAATGTATGAGATTGATTTGTTCTCTTCGATCGAAGGTCTATTCCTATAATAGCAAAGTCTACTGATCGAAGAAAAGTTTGTTTAGGGTGATGTCCACATACCAATGCCCACTTTCCTCACGCCCCATGCCCACATGTCCTTAAAGGCTTGTGCCCATAAAAAGCTTGATGATGATGATAATGATTGATGACTTTGATGATGAGTACTTTTCAGGCAGTCGAAATCGTCGGCTTATCGTCATCTCCAAAAGACGAGATGGCCGTATTTATGTGTTTGTGCTGTCTGCTGTCGTCAAAAACTGTTCCCTGGTAAATTGTTAGATAGATTTCAGCTTCTTATCTTCCATTATTACTAGTAACTATCCTCATCCATTATTCCATTTAGCTTCTCAATGAAACTATGAGGAACATGTCATTTCAATATTTTTATTGAAATAAAATCTTTTACATATGCCTACTTAAAAACACAACAAGTTTACTTAACAATCTTCTTTAAATTATTAGAGTACTATTCTGCAATGAGAAAGACAATAAGGTGGCTTGTGGGAGGAAGTGATAACGCGCCGGTCTGATAACCAGGTGGATCCGAGTAAGAGACTCGACCGGAGTAGAATTTTTAAAATAAGCAGAAACATATGAATACATCTTTCGGAGGAGACGATAAGCAGTCGGTCCCGACTACCTAGAAAATATTTGTCATCTCTCATCATCAATATTTATCTCAATATCATCAGTTTTTTAGTGAGGATTGGTGGAAGAACGTGAAAACTGTTCTTATGTAATGAAATATATTTCAATGTTGGAAAAAGAGGAAACATGGTTCAGCGATGTGGAATAAGAACAAGCAAAAAAGAATGCGTGGAATAGTAGGCTACTGTGTTTTCGAATCAACTCTGCTGTCATTTTTTTTAACAGTAATTTGGGTAACTTATGTATTGTATATTGGACTTTGGAGTAGGCCTATCCTTTTTCAGTAATGGTTGAAGAGTCGGGTTTGTCAGAAACTACTAGGGAAGCACATGCGGAGGCAGCCGCAAATTGAGCGGAGCGAGCTTTCTTTTTGTCCAAAAGTTTTTGAAGCGTAGACACGAAAATTTGATCCCGGTATTTTAAGCCTAGCTAAACCTAGCTGATGGTGAAAGTGGCTCATTCTATTACCATGTAATGTTATGAAATGAGAATATAAAATAGGAGCAACAACCTTTAAGTGAATGTTTTCTCAAGTGAGTGTATATTTTGATAGAATAAGGCAGGATGAGAAAATGACTCCAGCTTGGTCAATATTGGTTAAAAAATATTGATTGGGCTCAAATTGAAGGTCAGAATGTTTCCTACGATTGAGACAAAATCAATAAATTTCAAACAATATTGACCGAGCTGGAGTCATTTTCTCTATGAGTGGTTCAACTTTGAAAATACAGCATTTGAAGTACCTTTTTTGGTCTCAAATGTGCTCTGATTTTCAATTTTTAATTTATAATTTATAATTTATAATTTATAATTTATAATTTATAATTTATAATTTATAATTTATAATTTATAATTTATAATTTATAATTTATAATTTATAATTTATAATTTATAATTTATAATTTATAATTTATAATTTATAATTTATAATTTATAATTTATAATTTATAATTTATAATTTATAATTTATAATTTATAATTTATAATTTATAATTTATAATTTATAATTTATAATTTATAATTTATAATTTATAATTTATAATTTATAATTTATAATTTATAATTTATAATTTATAATTTATAATTTATAATTTATAATTTATAATTTATAATTTATAATTTATAATTTATAATTTATAATTTATAATTTATAATTTATAATTTATAATTTATAATTTATAATTTATAATTTAATTTTTTTTTTAATTTTTAATTTTTAATTTTTAATTTTTAATTTTTAATTTTAAATTTTTAATTTTTAATTTTTAATTTTTAATTTTCAATTTTTAATTTTTAATTTTTAATTTTTAATTTTTAATTTTTAATTTTAATTTTTAATTTTAATTTTTAATTTTTAATTTTTAATTTTTAATTTTTAATTTTTAATTTTTAATTTTTAATTTTTAATTTTTAATTTTTAATTTTTAATTTTTAATTTTTAATTTTTAATTTTTAATTTTAATTTTTAATTTTTAATTTTTAATTTTTAATTTTTAATTTTTAATTTTTAATTTTTAATTTTTAATTTTTAATTTTTAATTTTTAATTTTTAATTTTTAATTTTTAATTTTTAATTTTTAATTTTTAATTTTAATTTTAATTTTTAATTTTTAATTTTTAATTTTTAATTTTTAATTTTTAATTTTAATTTTTAATTTTTAATTTTTAATTTTTAATTTTTAATTTTTAATTTTTAATTTTAATTTTAATTTTTAATTTTTAATTTTTAATTTTTAATTTTAATTTTTAATTTTTAATTTTTAATTTTTAATTTTTAATTTTTAATTTTAATTTTTAATTTTTAATTTTTAATTTTTAATTTTTAATTTTTAATTTTTAATTTTTAATTTTTAATTTTTAATTTTTAATTTTTAATTTTTAATTTTTAATTTTTAATTTTTAATTTTTAATTTTTAATTTTTAATTTTTAATTTTTAATTTTTAATTTTAAATTTTTAATTTTTAATTTTTAATTTTTAATTTTTAATTTTAAATTTTTAATTTTTAATTTTTAATTTTTAATTTTTAATTTTTAATTTTTAATTTTTAATTTTAATTTTTAATTTTTAATTTTTAATTTTTAATTTTTAATTTTTAATTTTTAATTTTTAATTTTTAATTTTTAATTTTTAATTTTTAATTTTTAATTTTTAATTTTTAATTTTTAATTTTTAATTTTTAATTTTTAATTTTTAATTTTTAATTTTTAATTTTTAATTTTTAATTTTTAATTTTTAATTTTTAATTTTTAATTTTTAATTTTTAATTTTTAATTTTTAATTTTTAATTTTTAATTTTTAATTTTTAATTTTTAATTTTTAATTTTTAATTTTTAATTTTTAATTTTTAATTTTTAATTTTTAATTTTTAATTTTTAATTTTTAATTTTTAATTTTTAATTTTTAATTTTTATTTAGAATTTAGAATTTAGAATTTAGAATTTAGAATTTAGAATTTAGAATTTAGAATTTAGAATTTAGAATTTACACCAAACAAATCTTAAAAGGTCGTTTATTTCTTTTATTTCTATGTAAAATAATATTGGAAGTTGTTCTAAGTTGAAAATAATCGGCAAAAAAAATGTTCTGCTCAGGTTTCGAACCCCCCCTGATTGGTAAGCAGTGGAATACTAGTCCACGTCGCTAACCACTGGGCTATGAGGGTTTCGATAAGAAGCCGATTCTGCCAGTGATACCAACATGATTTCAAGAGCATAATAGACTTTTCTGACCAGGAACGTTTCTCAAAACTGATGTTAGGTTGCAATCCTGCAGTGCAGAGAGCATGAATATAGCATGAATAATGTGTATAGTAATAGTGTGTAAGCAATCCTTTTTTTCCTTTTTTCGTCCTTAATATGCAAATTTTCAAAATGCTCTATAGCCTATAACCTGGGCGTCCATGTCTACTATCACCATGGCAAGTTTGAATTTAATCGGTCGAGCGGTTCCGGAGGAGTAGTTATACAAAGAGTGACTTTCCTAATCCATTAGAGCTTCGCTTAGCTCCGCTCAATAATGAGAAAAATCTGAATTCGTTAAGGGAGTTACTGTTATTGTGGCTGACCGAGATTTTTTCAAAAATTGGAGGCTGGAGGCGGTTGGAAGCTGGTTGATGGTTGAAGTCGATGGAAAGTGCCTTCAAAGAAATAAAATATTATCGCGGATGTATGTGTAAGGTTTATTGGGTGATTAGGAAGATCTATAAAGAAGATTTATTCCAAAATGTGGAAAAAGACACACTCACACACTTAATCATCATTTAACTTGAATGTAAAGAAGTACAATAATCAATTATTATTCATACTTATCGAAAACCTAATAGTTGTTGGATAGCAGTTGCTAGTAATTGTAAAACGGAGATCAAAAATTGTCATTGAACAACTTGATTATTACATATTGTTTGTTACATATTGCTTGATTGTTACATATTGTTTACATATTATTTGATTATTACATAAGTGCAATAAATTTCCTCCAGCTGAGAGCTGTTTGAAATATAGATTTTAAAAAATATGCAATTTCAAATTCTGGATTTTCCTCCAATTGTAAAGTGCAGCTCTCATTATCCGAAAACTATAATCATATAATCAAAAAACAAAATTATGAAGTCTCTTTATAATCGGAAAAAAACAATTAACAGGTTTCAGATATAATATCAGTTTGAAATGAAAAGTGAAGAAAAAGCTGCTTCAGAGTGTTGTGAGAATGAAAGTAAATTAGGCTGGATGTCAAAGAATAGCCTACATGCTGTACTTACAGGATGGAAAAGCGTTTGAGTGACATTGAGAGGGAATTAGTTTACTGACTTTTCCAGCTCTCCATAATATTCCCGAGGTGAATGTCTCTTTATTTTCAAAGCGATAGCAATTCTGACAAAATGCTTTTCATCATCTGTTGGTACAAAGAGTCTTTTCCTCTACTCACGAAGAAAGCTTAGTCAAGAGGCAGCCACATTTAAAAAGGCGAACTTCTACGTAATTACTTCTCGAAATATTTTACAAAGCTCTGGTGAACGAAACTTCTTGGGAAAGCTTTGGAAAATCATTTCGCTTGCTGTCATTTATCAATGTGATGCATTATATTACTCTCAACAGGAATATTCAAGTTACACCTTTTCAAGCAATATATTATTTTTTCGACAGCTTTATAGTGAATTTATTTGGATGTTGATGCTGACATCTCATCAAATGAATCACACAAATTATATATTTCATCGTACATACACTCGATCAAATACTTCAAATCAAATACTGCTCGTGACCTTATCCATCGTACCATCAATCTTCTTCTGTTAGAACAATATTCATATGTGTTATAGCCCACTTATACCGACAATTATCTGTTAATTTTGATCCATCTATTGAACTCTAACTCTCGCTTTCAAGAAGGCTATTTTAGTTTTCACGGTATAAAATGACGTTATCTAACATCATCAATATGAAATAAGAATTGAATGATTTTTTTCGATAGTTTGATATCCGGTGAAAGGCAATTTTAAATTTGCAAAATCACTTATGATTTGAGTTGAAAAGATCAATCTCAATAACAACCTTCAAGCTTATTTTGTACATTATCCACTACGTTTTTCCAATCACTTTCCCCACTACCTAATGAAATTTCCGTTCGCACTATCTAATCCCCGTTGATATCAAGATCAATTGAACCTTGTTAAAACTTGGATAAAGAAAATTGTTTACTATTTCACTGGAACTGTAGATCTACAGTTTGTACTTGATTTCAAACGTATTTCAAAACGTAGTAGGCCTACATACTTAGTTAAAACCTATTTTCAAATAGATTTTGTTGAATTAAACCTTCGACTTGAATCATATGGAACAATCAATAACTAACCATTCTATTTAACTTATTAGAGAGTTGACGTTGAAGTTTATAAAGTTGAAGTTTACGTTGAAATTTATGAAGGTTTATAGTGATTGTCACTATAGTTAGAAATGTCTACTCGTAGACCATGAGGAAAACTATTCCAATTACTGAGCTGAGAGCTCATTCAATACGATAATTATTATTGCAGTTAGCGGATAAAAATTGTGTTCCCCCAAGCAAGTTTGATTCGATATAGTGTTGTCATTTCCGCCTTTAGCGAAGAACTTCCGTTAATTTGTCGCTCTATTCAATCTCACCCTCTATGCTGTGCTGTGATTGTACCTATAATTATTTATTCGCAATTAAAGTCGAATTATTTTATTTATCAGTTGATTAGTACATTACAACCAACTATTAATCAGTTCATTCAGGCATAGTTGCAGAATCAGTTAACTAGTCAGCACCAAGATTAAAATAGATTAATATAGAGCGAAATAATTGTATGATTTGATATTCCTAAACTATAATGCCGTATAATATTATATTGGGTGATATGTAAAATCTTTGATGCTGTAAACATAGACAAAAGCTTAGTAGAGGTATTGACTTGTGATGAAAATAAAAAATAATTCTTCATTCATAGTTCAGTTAGATGCCTGAGAAAAATAATTGAGCTATAATACTAAATATAGTAGCTCATAGTAGTGAGAACCAACTATACCATTTATTTCCTGTTCATGAGTTATAGTGTCAATGAGATCTATATTTCGCTTTTCCTTATTGTATCGACAAAGTTATCAAGGTCAAGAGCAAGCTCAAAGTTCCATGAACAAATTGGGGTAAAGTGAATGTTTCCTGGATTTCCTCATTGATGAGTTTGGCTGGTCATTCACTGAGAACGGGAAAGTTTGTTACGCAAACTGCCTAACAAAATCAAATCAAGCAGAAAATGCTTTGATTGAACAGAACAGGAATGCTCAGAGTGCCTTTCGAAGGCTCGCTTTACAAAGGTTTCCCGGAAAACGACCGCAGGTCTCTCTCGTTCATGAACAAAGAGCTTCAAGCTTCAATGTTTTGCCTCTCGTACCTTGTGCCTTATGTGTACCTTGAGGTGTTACATAGAGGCTGTTCACCACAACAGAGGCCATCTCATAAGAATTTAACATATATTTAGTGATGTTATTGGTAGTGTTTAGAAAAAGATCGTCATTGAATGAATGTTTCCTGTTCTGTGACTAGAGATAGTACATAGAAATTATAAATATGTCACATAAAAAGCTGCCGATTGCACAAATGCCAATCCCATTCAACCGCCATGAATGATGGCCTAATTTACAGTGGTAAAACTAATTCTACAACTATTTGGTAGCCCAGAAAAATAGTTAATGAAAATAAGGCGTAAACTACTTCCATAAAACCAACTTTCATTTGAAAGCTAATTTTGTTCTATGATAATGTGGCAAATGAGATATGATTTTATTTTTGTATTGCGTGAGCGAGGGAGCGTGAAATACAATTCAAGATCTCCGTCAATATTAAATTTCTAGTCCTCACACTACAGTGGAAAAATAATCAAGAATAATCTCTATGTATAAAAGCGAAATGGCACTGATTCATTCATTCATTCATCACCAGAACTAAAAATCCACTGAACCGAATGCGTTCAAATTTGGCAGGCATGTTCAGTTGGACGTTTAGACGCGCGCTAAGAACGGATTTTGAAAACTTTTCAAGGATACGCCTCATATTTTAGTTTTTCTATAGTTTTTCGGTGTTTTCTTCATTTTTTCGAGAACCTTTTTCAAAACTTTCACTTTTTCAAAATTGTAAATGTATTGCGGGTTGCATATCTACCGCCTTGATACGACCAATCCTTTCTGTAAAATCAATGATTCAGCGAGATTATAGACGAACTAATTTAGAAGATAATGAATCAAGTTTCAAACTATGTCCGATATACTTCCTAAGGTTACGCTTAAAGCCGCGTATCGACAGTGCGAGGCATGTGCCGCGAATGCCGCAAGGTACAGTCTGTTCACGCAAAGAAGAGTCTTACTTCATTCTCTAGCTCGGTCAATATTGGTTCAAACGTTATTGATTTGGTCTTAAATTGAAGATCTAAATGTTTCCTATAATTGAGAACAGATCAATAATGTTTGAACCAATATTGACCGAGCTGGAGACTGGAGTAAGACTCTTCTTTGCGTGAACAGACTGTACTTTGAGGCATTCGCGGCACATTTCGGAGTTGTTCTCAGATTTTTTGAGAACCAATTGGTAGAAAATGTTAAAATTTTGTAAACAGTTCCAGATTAGGTCTAGAAATGCTTCTGAACGGGATTTGCAGGCGAGCGAAGCGAGTCTGTCTGTCTTAGCTTACACCGACAGCTAGACGTTTTGCAAGCGAGACTGCCGGCTAGTGTAATAATAATTGTTGGATTATCAATTTTCAATACATTTCCTATGTTTAAAAAATAGCATTGACGCGCTCCAAATATTCTAATTCCGATTCCGATCTTCTTCTATCGCTTTCATTTTAGTTTTCGTGATTCCGATTCCGATTGTGATTCTAATTCTGATTCCGATTAACATTCAGATTCCTATTCCGATTTTCTATTCCTATTCCAGATTTTTTATTTCAATTTCTATTTCGATCCCCGATTTCAATACGGTTCCTGATTCTGATTTTGATTCCGATTCTGATACTGAATGGACTGACAAAATCCGTCGTTTCGTATCATATTTCCAAAGCTTTGTATCATCCATGAACAGTTCTGTAACAATTTTCCAAACTTCCGTTCCATTTACTCGATTTCCGTATCATTTCCTATTAGATTCGTATCTTATTTCTATGATTAAGTATTATCTTGAACCAGTTTTGTAACACAAACTCCGGAAGTCAAGTATTATCATAAGTCAAGTAAAATTTCTCATACTTCCGTATCATTTCCTCGTCGTTCCGTATCATATTTCCATAATTCAGTATCATCTTTAGGGAGTTTTGTATCAATCAACCAGAAACCCCTTTAGGATTTTTCCCGGGCAATACAAAACTCGAAGTTTACTTTAACTCTATGATAGAACTTCGTCACATTACTCAAAAGACTGATACAGAAAATGCGAAGATATACAAACAACTTCTCTCAGTAATAACACAGTCCAATATTGCAAGCTCGAACGGAGAAATTATGAATGTTTTGATAGGGAGTGTGAATATTTACGATAATACAATAAAGCGATTTCTTTTCAGAACAAACTTAGTTTATACAACGGGTTTTTGTTTGGAAGAGGCAGGAAAGTATACGTAAAATTCTAGCCTCATCAATGAAGAAACTTCAATGAAGAGTAAACATCAATCAAGAAACTACGGAAAGATACGTCCTGGTGACCAAAGATACAATACTTATGCTTAATGGCGAATTATTAGCGAATATAAATAAATTAAACTTCAAGGATTGTAAATTACCCAATATCAAATGGTATGACGGAGTACCTGGTTGTTGGAAATCCTACCTTATAGTTTCTAAGCATAATCCTGGAAGAGACCTTGTCCTTAGTCAAACACGAGCTGGCATAAAATCTATTCGTGAAGAAGTGGTTAGGATGCATGATATCGATGATGAAAGGAGCATAAAATTAGATCATAGAACTGTGGGATCTTACATTATAAATAGCTCAGGTGAAAAAACTTATGAAAGAGTTTTCATTGATGAAGTATTGTTAATGCATGCTGGTTACATTGGTTACATAGCTGAATTGAGTAGAGCACAAGAAATAATTGTAGTTGGTGACTCACAACAGTTACCTTACATTGAGAGAAGCTCCTTGGAAACTAAATAGCATGAAATGTGTGGCTTCTGTGAGCCGTATGCATACCTTTCAAAACCCCGCAGATGCCCAGTAGATGTTTGCTATGCACTTTCCCCCCACTATAACATCATCGCTACGCTAAATAGTAAAATCTCATGCATACTTCCGACACACAGATTAGGTGAACATCATTTTATATTCTCGGAGACCCTTTTTTTGACCTTCACACAGGAGGAAAAACAAAGAGTAGCTGAAGCACTAAATTGGGGAGAAAATACATGGAAAGGATGGAAACTTCATACTATTCACGAAGCGCAAGGACTAACATCTAAAAACGTAGTATTAATTAGAGTAGATTACCGGATCAAGTACATTTATAACAGTATTCAACATGCAATAGTTGCTCTATAGAGTATAGAAAAAGATGCAATAGACAAACTCATTGATAAATTAAGAACAACAAATACACCTGATCTTGAAAAGTGGAACAGGGATAGATTATGCATATGCATGCAGACTTGATCAGACTTGATCATGGCTGATATTGATGAAATTCTTACTTTGCTTGAAATTGATAACATCACTCCTGAAATCGATGAGTATATCAATTATATTCCTTCAATATAGATGGAAAAAATGTTGAATTCTTAAATATCTTCTTGACCAATATCCGCAGCCTTCATGCGAATTTCAATCAGTTAATCTGTTGTATTAACAGCCTAAAAACAGATATCCATGTAATAGTTCTTACTGAAACTTGGCTAACCGAGAACATTCCATTTACTTACAAGATCCCAGGTTAAATAAATAAATAAATAATAATTTTATTTCCTTAAAAAACAAACAAAAATGAACGAAACAGCAAGCAAATGTAATGAGTACAATTTAAATTTAAATCCAGTTAGTGTTTAAAGAATTAAAGAATAAAGTTTCAATTTTTTATTTATTTTTATTGGAAATTAACCTACTCAACTATGGGAACCCCATGTGCTAGAGTAGGTGTAAATTTTGGGTGGGGGTGCGAATACTTTGGGTAAGTGAGCAAACATACTGTTAGAAATAATATTTTCTATGTGATGTCTTCCAGTTGTTGTAATCAACTTTTTAACGACGGCTTTGAATTTTCTTGGGTGTTCTATCATCTTGATGTGTGCAGGAAGTAAATTGTGGATTTTTGGTGCTAGGTGGTTGTAGTGTCGTTGATATGTTGCCTTCCTAGCAACGTTTGTGATCAGAAGGTTTCTATTTCTTGTGTTATGACTGTGGTTTCTCCATTGAAAGTTTTCCGGTTTTTTGTGTAGTCTGCAAATGATTCCCAGGGAGTAGAGCTGTCTTGCATCCATCACTCCGAACTCATTGTATAGCTGATCTGATGGGTAGCGAAGTGGTTTCTGCTTAATAATTTTCATTATCAGTTTTTGTACTTTTAAAAGAGGGTCAAGGTGAACGAAGTTTGTCCCTCCCCATCCCACAATCCCATAGGTAATCAAAGACTGGACTAAGGAATAGTACACCATCTTCATACACTTCTCATACACTTCATACACTTCTCAATGTCCTCAGCATTTTGAACTTGTAAATAGTCTTTCTCAACTTTTTGCATAGGTTGTTTATATGATGGTCCCAGCGCAGGAAAGAGTCCAGTATGGTTCCAAGATATTTTATTGTTGGTTTTCTGTGGATAGTGTATGCAGTGCTGTTGGAAATGTTGACTGTTAAAAGGTTTTCTGTAGGCTGTCCATGCTGTGTAGCTGAGAAAGTTAGAAAGTGGGTCTTGTCATAGTTTAGGGTGAGCAGATTCTGATTCAACCAATGTGAGATTCTCTGTAACCTATTTCAGCCTTATTCCATGCTTATTCCATGCAGGTTACACCAAAGTATATAAATATTCGAAAATTAACAAAAGCGACGGTCTGTGCATTTATATTAGAGATAATATTGATGTCAGTGTGATCGCTTGAGACATTGTTGATGCAAACTCATTGTGCTTGGACTTGAAAACACCAAATGACAAAATGTTCAGAGTTATAGGAATTCATAGATCACCCAGTAACCATAACACCGAGAATTTTGTCAACAGCCTAAACCATTTCCTTGACAACATACCTAGTTCAATGAGTGTTTGTATGGTTGGTGATATGAATATAAATATTCAATCAACTAGTATACAGGTTCAGGAATGAATGCATATTTTAATGACAGTCAGCGTTTGAACGCCGAGCAGAGCAGACGTGTTTACGGAGCAGATGCTATTGTTTCGAAAAGTGGGCTATTCGTATTGCTGCGTCGAGTGAATCGGTTGCCAAAAGTAGTGCGAGTGAATGACCGCGGTGTCGTGTTCGCGGTGATGTAGCGCGGTGTTGTATTCGCGTCGCGTTTGCGCAACTCCGGTAAGTGATACATTTCAATAGACAATTCAATAATGGGAGAGAATGAAGCCACTATCACGTTAACTGACGGCGATAAAGAGACAAAATATAAAATACGTCTATCTACACAGCCTACAGAAGCCGAAAAATTGTTATTGAAAGCCTGGAATGATGCAGATAAAAAATTGAAGCTATCAAATGAAAACAATAATGAGTTAAAAAATAGATTAGATCTTCTCCAGACAAGACTAGTTGCATTAGAAAATGAATTGAAAAGTGAAAAGAGTAAGGGAGAAATTTCAAGAGTTTTCAAAGATAAAACTGATAGTTCTACTGAGAATACAACTGATAATACAGGTTACTGCACAGATGATGATCTACTCGCGAAAGAAACAGAGTGGCTGAGAGCTAAGAGTAGAAATAAGAAGAGGAAGCTAAATACAACACTGTCCCCTCCAACAAAAGAAGACAATCCTACTAACAATACTTCTGATCCTATACCACAAAAAAGGAAGAATCCACCCTTACCGCCAGTAATTGTGGATGGAATTAAATCTTATAATAAATTTCATGAGAAACTAGTGAAAATACTTCCCAATCGTGAATTCAAGTTGAAATTACTTGGAGAAGATAGTTTTAAAATCAACCTAATCAATGTTGAGGACTACAGAGTGCTCACCAAGGAGTTGAACAAGGAGAATTTCACTTGGCACTCGTATGAGAACAAGCAAATTCGGCCGATTAGAGTGATGGCTAAAAAGCTACATAGATCATGTGATTCTGAAAGTATAGTAGAAGATCTTAGAAATAGAGGATTCAAAATTCTTAATGCAAGCATCAAGTTGAAATGGAAAACCAAGGATCCATTAGATATGTTCATGCTTGAGTTTGATTCAGGAGAAGAAATTGACAAGATATATAAAATTACAAACATCATGGGGTGTAAAGTGGAAATAGAGGCAATTAGAAAATCTAAGCTTATAGCTCAGTGTCGGCGTTGCCAAAGTTTCAACCACACACAGAAATATTGCTACCGGGAATTTCGTTGTGTCAAGTGCGCAGGAAAACATAGCTCCAAAGACTGTGACAAGGCAGCCGATGAGAAGCCGAAATGTATTCACTGTGGTGAACCTCATCCAGCCAGCTATCGTGGGTGTAGTATTGCAGTTGAACTTCAAAAAATCAGGAATAAAAGCAAAAATAAGACACTACCAGCACAGTCAAACATACATGAAAATCGCTCAAAGCAGCCACAACCAGCCACATCCAAGTCTAATGGGAATACTGATGCAAACAAACACGCTAGCTATGCTGCTGCAACTAGAGGACTTGATAACGTACTGAAAAGTGATGGACAAAAGGAAGATGGAGTCCGGCAGATTTTACAGGTTATATTAAACAAGTTGGATAAACAAGAAACACTTCTATCATCGTTTGAAAAGAGGCTACAGACGCTAGAAGGCAGCACAATCCTGGCAGGGAATAGAATAACTCATTAATGGCGAAATTTTTAAGGATTATGGCATGGAATGCCAATGGAATACTTCAAAGACAGCAAGAACTTGAACTTGTACTTAGTAGTGAAAAAATAGATATTTGTCTTATATCAGAAACACACATGACAAATCAATCCTTTCTTAGAATCAGAGGCTTCAGAGTGTATCACACAACACACCCGAATAATTCAGCTAGGGGAGGAAGTGCAGTTATTGTGAGAGAATCTATCCAGCATAGTGAGGAAATTGAATATAAAACAGAAGAGATACAAGCTACAATAATATCACTGAAATTAAGAGGATATACTTTATCTATAGCAGGACTATATAGTCCTCCAAGGCATACAATCAAGTGTAAAGACTACTTGGAATTATTTAAATATCTTGGAAAAAGGTTCATTGTAGGAGGAGACTTCAATGCTAAAAATACACTTTGGGGATCCAGATTAACCACTACCAAAGGTCGAGAACTGTTCAGTGCAATTCAAGAATACAAATGTGAAGTATTAGCTAGTGGTAACCCAACCTACTGGCCTACTGACCCAGGGAAGATACCAGATTTGATAGATTTTTTCATCATCAAGGAAATTTCCACAAACTACATGAAAATTGAAGATAGTTATGACCTGACATCAGATCATTCACCAATTCTACTAACAATAAGTGAAACTGTGATTGAACGTGAACAAACTCCATTCCTCAGTAATAGATACACAAATTGGGAACAATTTAGATCACTCCTAGAAGAAAAAATAAGCTTGAATGTTCCACTCAGAACTAGAGAGCAACTTGACAGAGAGATAGAAAAGTTAGTAGTTGATATTCAGCAAGCAGCTTGGGCATGTACTCCAGAAATTAGACAGAAGACACAGGGCAGCAATTATCCAGCAGAAATTAGGAACTTACTGATTGAGAAAAGAAGAGCTAGAAAAAAGTGGCAGAGTACCAGAGAGCCAATACACAAAACTCAAGTGAATAATCTGTCCCAGCAACTCAAAAGAGAAATAAAAAGACTCAAAAATGAAACGTTCACAAGATATCTCAATGAATTAACCAACGATAAAAGTACTGAATACTCTCTCTGGAAAGCTACAAAATGCATCAAGAGACCTCAGAATCAAAATACACCTATTAGAAACCATGATGGGACTTGGGCTAGAGACAACAACCAAAAATCAGTCACATTTGCAAATCATCTTGAAAACATATTTAAATCTGATGAAAGCTTCGTTAACAATAATCAACTACCACACACCGTTCAAGAATCAATAGAAATTCCACCTGTTTCTGTGCGTGAAGTAGAGAAGACAATCAGGAGCAGCATTAATACCCGGAAGGCACCAGGGTTTGACCTAATTACTGGAGATATATTGAAACAGTTGCCAAGAAAGGCTCTTGTAAAGCTTACATATCTTATAAATGCAGTGTTCAGACTGAAATATGTACCTGACTACTGGAAAATTGCAGAAGTCATCATGATTCTCAAGCCAGGAAAAACACCATATGAAGTCACCTCATATAGACCAATCTCTCTTCTACCTGTAATTTCAAAACTCTTTGAAAAGTTACTCTTAAAAAGATTGAAACCAATTATAGAGCTAAAGGAGCTGATTCCAAAACATCAATTTGGGTTCAGAGAGAAACATACAACCATTGAGCAAGTTCACCGTATCACCAACATAATTGAAATGGCACTTGAAGAGAAGAAAATCTGTAGTGCAGTATTTCTAGATGTTGCACAAGCATTTGACAAAGTGTGGCACAAAGGACTACTATGTAAATTGAGAACTATGCTTCCACTTGAGTATACTCAAATTCTTGAGTCATATTTATTGGGTAGATATTTTAGAATCAAGCAGAATGATGAGTACTCAGAACTGAAGGAGATTAGAGCTGGAGTACCTCAAGGAAGTGTTCTTGGGCCAATTCTGTATTTGTTATACACCAGTGACCTACCTGAGATGGAGAATAATACAGTTGCTACATTTGCTGATGACACAGCTGTATTGACTTTGGGTAATAACTGTCAGGAATCAATGAAAAAATTACAAGATGCTACCAATGAAATCTGTAAATGGACCAGACTATGGAAGATCAAAATTAATGAGGCAAAATCTGTCCAAGTAAACTTCACCAACCGGAAATGTACACAGATTCCCTTAATCATCAATGGGAAACCTGTACCATATGCTAATGAGGCTAAATATCTGGGTATGACTCTGGATGCAAGATTGCGCTGGAAGGCACATGTGAAGAAAAAAGAGAAGAACTAGGGCTCCAATACAGCAAAATATACTGGTTGATAGGAAGGAATTCAGCACTATCCTTATACAACAAGATCCTCATCTACAAGCAAATCCTGAAACCCATATGGATGTATGGAATTCAACTCTGGGGTTGTGCCAGCAAGAGCAATGTAGATAAAATTCAACGATTCCAGAACAAGGTCTTGAGGAACATCGTCAATGCACCAAGATTCATCCGGAATGCAGATATCCACAGAGACTTGGAGGTTGAGTTCGTCCAAAGTGAAATTGGGCGCTTCGCTAGGAAACATGCTGTGAAGATCCAACAGCACGTCAACCAAGAAGTTACCCGGCTACTTGATAACACCCAACTGCGCAGATTGAAGCGGACGAAGCCCTTCGAGTTGTGTGGTGATGTGTTGTGAAAAGCAGAGCAGTGGTATTAGTGAGAAAAAGCAGAGCAGTAATAGTGTGAAATTTACATAGTTGAATATTATTTATTATTTTATGTATGTCATATTGAAATAATTTAATTAGTATGTAGAAGTAGTAGTCCTGGTGAGGACTCCTAACTTAGTCCAAAATTCCAATTATAAGTTAGAAATGAATTGCTTATTAGCCTCTTATGAGACTAGATTGCAATAGTAGAAGGAAAGAAAAAAAAAAAAAATTTAATGAGCAAAGCCTATAAATCTCATATCTATATCTATAAAAGCGAAATAGCACTGACGGACTGACTGACTGACTGACTGACTGACTGATTCATTCATTCATCACCAGAACTTTAGAGCTTTAGATTTGGGAACATCTTCAAGACAACAATAACGGATCATTATTCGGTTCTATTACATTTAGGTAATGAACGGAGTCCCAAAACCACTTCAAATAGAAATATGCCTGCAAACAGCATAAAAATATCATACAACTACAGACTTCTTGCTGAAAAATTGGAAAAAGAAAACTGGAATACAATTTTTGGAAATGGAGACTTGTTGAAAGTTTTGTGGAACGTTCAAATGGTATTATTAATTCAGTCAAAACTGAGATAAACATCCCTTGCCAAAATCGCTCTTTGAAGCCTTGGATAACGCAAGGAATAATAAGATCAATTACTATACGGGATAGAATGCATGATAGAATAAGGAAAGGTTCTGCAAATGCTGATTCGATAAATGAATACAGAATTTATCGGAACACATTCAATAGGCTCATAAGTGAAGCGAAGGAAAAATGTTATAAAGTTAAAATAGAACAATCTCACAGCAATTGGACAGTTCAAAGCTTTGGAAGAGTATTAATGAGGCAATCGGGGAAGGAAAAAAGGAGTGTAACAGGATCAGTGTTGATGCCAAGAGGCTAGATTACTTTTTTACCAATGTTGGTGAATGACAGGCTAGAACTTTGAACAATGAAATAGCGAATTCTCCCAACTTCGATCACAACAACGATACACCGAAACACCTCTACTGAATTCTTCCTTCATGAGACCAAAAGATTCTAAAGAAATTGAAGAGACAATGAAAGAGCTGAAGAATAATTGCACCCCAGGAATGGATAATCTCAATAACACAGTACTCAAGCATATAGGTCACACTATTTTACAACCACTAACCACGATTTTCAATGAATGTTTTGAGCAAGGCTACTTCCCCAAACACTTCAAAAAAGCCAAAATAAAACCTCTTTTCAAGCAAGGAGATCCATCAAATCCTGGCAATTACAGGCCAATCAGTCTTATCAGTAATGTGGCAAAAATTATGGGAAAGATAATCAATTTGGATTTCAGGCTGAGAAGAGTACGGAAGATGCATTAATTAAATTTGCTACTACTGTTTCACATAACCTGAATTCCAATTACAAATCTATAGCGGTTTTCTTGGATATCAAAAAAACTTTTTATACTATCCCACATTACTCCCTTTACAATAAACTCGAGAAATATGGCTTCAGGGGAATTTTTCTAGAATTAATTAAAAGCTATTTGAGAGAAAGAACACAGTCTTCAATAAGAGGATGTACTGATACCTCTAAAATGACCTCTTATGGGTTGCTTCAGGGAACTGTACTATTACCGATCCTTTTTATTATTTATGTGAATGATTTACTGAACCTGAAACTGAAAAACTCAACAACTATATCATTCGCAGATGACACTGCAGCTGTTTTCTATAGAAAATCGTGGATTGAGGCTCATGAAATTGCAGAACAGAATTGTCTACTCAATAAAAAATGGTTAGACAAAAACGCTCTGAGCTTGAACATTGATAAAACCAATTACATCACCTTTGCACTCAATACAACTGGTAAACCTGACGAAAATATGAATCTGAGAATATATTCAAACTGCAACATGAACTTCAATAACTGCACTTGTCCCATAATAAAAAGAGTAACAAGCACAAAATATCTAGGCGTTATAATAGATTAATATTTGAAGTAGGACAACATTTGAAGTGGAGTGCTTCCCCCTCCTTTTTTCCAGTGAATGAAGCTCTCTGGGGGCGTGGCTTATGGTTCAACCAATAGCAGACAAGTATCCTCGAGTCGGTCACCTGTTGAATGTCAAAAAATTCAACAGAGGGCGTGGCCATGGCCAGAAATAGTTTCTGCTTCCCCTCCATTTTCTAGTGGATGAAGCTCTCTTGGGGCGTGGCCTATGACTCAATCAATAGCAGACAAGTATCCTTGAGTCAGCAACCTGTGAAATGTCGAAAACTACTGCAGGGAGCATGGTGATAAACAAAAATTGGTTCTGCTTCCCCCTCCATTTTCTAGTGAATAAAGCTTTCTGAGGGCGTGGCTTATGGCTCAACCAATATCAGACAAGTATCCTCGAGTCAGCCATCTGTTGAATAAAGAAAACTTCTGAAGGGGGCATGGCCAGACACGATATTATATTACACCACTGGTTTTGAAAACGTTTTGTGACGTAATGAATATGGAGCTCTACATCTGTTGAAAATGGTGAAGAACCTACCCCTCAAACCCATCTCCAGGTGGACCCTTGAGCAATTATAGCCGACGGCCCATATCCTAGCCAGTTCGGCACTGTGAATCAGTAACATAATTATTGTTGAATACCAACTTTTTGGCCACTCTGTATATTTATCCGCTAATAAGTAGTAGAAATATATATTTCTAATGAATGATTTACAAACAAAATCAAAGAATTCTTTTCAATTTATCACTTTCAGGGTCTATGAGACTAATACTTCAGCACGCCAAGTGGAGAAAACATAACTATTGATGCTTAAGGTTGAGTGTAAGAGCAGAGGGCCGATGAGGAAACTTTGCCTTTGTGAAAAGTCAATAAATAAAGATATGCTTGGTTACCATTGAATTAAAGTGCATAATTTCAAACAATTCTTTAACAATAATATCAATTTTCGAAAGAATAACTTAAAAAAAGGCAATATGATTCCAAATAACGCCATGAGTAATTTCCATTATTTGAACTACTTGTGAAGGGAGGGAAGAACTTGGCCACCTTGACTCCCCTAAATGACGCCCCTGTGCTTATGAAATAATAAAATGTAGAAATATCGCTCGTGGGCCCATGTAGAGCAGACAACGCAATAGATGACAGTTGCTTAATTCTTGATTACAAGACTATTTGACACAATATTGAAAATACCTAGCTCTTGCATTTAGTCAATCTAATGGGCTGAATTTGAGTATGGGATAGACTCAAAATACATGTTTATGAGAATCAAACTTTGAACTTAGGGCTATTTAAAATACAGTAATAATTACTGTGGGGTGGCTCGTTGGAGGAGTAATAAAGCGCCGGTCTGATAACCAGGTGGACCCTGGTTCAAATCCCAAGTGGAGAAAATTTTTTGACCACAGCACAATCACATAGATACGACCACCCCATCTTTTGGAGGAGACGATAAGCCGTCGGTCCCGACAACCTAAAAAGTAGTCGTCATCTATCATCCATTTCATTACCCACGCACAAGCCTACGAGCTCATGTGGGCTTCACCCTCATAAATAAACAAACAAACTGTTATTATTATGAATAATTGATTACAACAATTATTGATAAATAAAATGAAGAAATTAAAAACCCTTGTTTTAAACTTTAAATGTAGCCTATTATTATTCACAAACATGTTTTGGGACTAAGCCCATTTTCAATGTGACTAGAATAATACTCAAAGACAAAGTATCATTCTAGTCACATAGAAAATGGGCTTAGTCCCGAAACATATCTGTGAATAATAATACTTTGGAAGTTTTAAAAAAACTTTGTCTTTGTGTATTATTCAAGTCACATTGAAAATGGGCTTAGTCCCGAAACATGTCTGTGAATAATAATACTTTTAAAGTTTTAAAAAAAGGGTATTTGATTTTTTCATTTTATTTGTCAATCTTTATAGGCTATGAGGATAGGCTTAAAATACATGAACACTTCCGAAACATAATATTGAAACATATGCCCATCACCAAATCATACCGTTTCATACTTCTAGTTAAAAATATCAGTTTCATATCGGCCTAAGCTGAAAATTAAAAAACAAAAGATGAATTTTTATCTTTGATGAATCGAAAGACAGGAGCTATGGAAGATTTTAGACTGATAACAAACAGCCATAATAAATCAAACATGCTTCAAGAAGAAGAGGGAGTGAGGGAGGGAGGTAGGGAGGGTTGTTGTTGAGGAAGGAGAGCACAAAAAGGCAAACAATGAAGAATGCCCTGTGATATAGTAGATTCCAACGAAACTGGCGTATGGTGATTGACTATTATCAATTCTTAGCTCTGTCAGTACAGTCTAGAAGCTGTCTGCAAGAGCAAAACGGTTTTCTGAGGCTGCTCTCCACTCAATATGCTCTCTAAAACCATTCGCTGACTGTCCTGACAGAGCTGACAATTCATAATAGTTATTTGTCAACCGCCGTATTTTGGCGCCTAGTATGCTACTCACAAGAGTGCGTGCTGTTGACCAAAAGAGAACTGCGATAAAATATTGATGGCCGGATCATGAGGGGAATCAATTTACAAAAAAAAAGAGTTCTTGAAGAATAACCACCATCTATTTTCCAAGAGGAGGAAATTACAGCTCACGGCCTTCTCTCGCTTATAACGCTTATTGCGCTCGCGCAATTTAACGAAGATAAATTGAGTTTTTAATTAATTTTGAAATTCATCAAGACTCGAATGTTTGTGCGCCATGGAAATGCTCGTGGCCAGCAGAAAATAGGCTACCTCTCGTATTCCTTTTGCATTATTGTCTGAAATTATCATCTTTTTTATTGTGTTATGAAATGTTTATTTGGAACTAAATACATTCCATACAATATAATACACTGTTTCCTTTATTTTAGGGCTACTTTTATCATTGTTTTTTTTCATTTTAAGTAATAAATAAATAATAATTTTATTTCCTTAAAACAAACGAAAATGAACAGAAAAGCAAGCAAATGTAATGAGTACAATTCAAATTTAAATCCAGTTACTGTTTAAAGAATAAAGTTTCATTGTTATTTTTTGGAAATTAACCTACTCAACTATGGGAAACCCATGTACTAGAGTAGGTGATAATAATAATTACAGTATCCTTTTCAATCGAAACATGTAATGCATTAATTGTTCATGTAATGCATTCTTGTTCATGTCTTTTTCATGTCACCTTTTGGTTATCATCAGACCGGCGCTTTATGACTTGTCTTGACTATGACTTATCTTTTACTCCAACGAGCCACCCCTCACTACCCTTATCCGACATTACTTTTTCTACACATCTTAACCTTGCATCCAGTTCGATTAGAAGATGCATGTGAGAAAAAGTGAGATGACCTCCGTGAATGTCGTTAATTGTGAGGGATAGCCTAGTTGTCAGGAGGGAAAGTGCGGGTGATTGACGAGTTCGACGGCTGACGCTCGAAGGAGACAAATGAATGGGGTTAGGTGACACTGCGTCCGACCTACAGACCTCGTCCGGAGAAAATGAATTGCACATGCGCGCAAACCAAATGCCACAATGTGCATTGATCCACGGCTCCGTTCACAGAGAGGGGTGCAAGGGAGGAAGCTTCGTTGTCGCCGTCTAACCGTCAACGACCTACATACATATATTCTGTACATAAACTCGATATATATTCCTAGCCCTTTCCCATATATATCTGTATATTAGCTACCCCATCACCCACACCACCAAACATAGTCTTTATATATGTATATATATGATATTCACTAACCTCTTTTTGTTCTCTCTCACACTACGCCAAATCTACATCTCCTTTTCACTCAGTATCCATATGAATGTACAACACCTACGTATCTACTACACTCTTCTACGTATCTTATATCCACGTATTCAACCCTTCTCCACCCTGCCTTTCAATCAACCTATCATCTATTATGTATTTACAACCTCTTTGCTCTATATTTTGCCCTATGAAGTATTCGTACTTTATGTCTATGTATACGACACCTCCCCACCATGTCTATCAACCTATATATGTATTTTCAATATATACGTTTCTATCAACCTATAAGTATTTGCTCTATATCTTGCACTACCAGGTACTTTCTATCTATGTATACGACCTCTCTCCATTCTGTATTTCAACCTATATAAGTATTTACGACCCCTCTGCTCTATATCTTGTACTACCAGGTCCTTTATATCTATGTTTAAAATTATCCCTCTCCACTATGTATTTCATTCTAGTATATATAAACGTTTTGCACTCTGTATATCTATGGAAGTAATACCTCCACCACCATCTACTATCTCACATCTCACACACCATCATTTACTCTATACATTTAATATCTATACATTTGAAATCTATTGCAGTATATATCCATGTACTCTTCTACATTCTATATCTATCAAGTTTTATCCTCTCTTTACTATCTATATCTTTTACACCATCTTATCTCATTATATCTGTATGTATTTCCAATCCCCTACTCAACTTGCATCATTAAACCGCTTATAGATATAATATTTCTAACCTCATTCCACTCAATGTTTCATAACATCCCCAAGCTTATATTAATATATGTATATTTTTAAGCATCTAAGAATTTTATACTGATGTCATTCATGCCCCTTTTCACTCTATTGCAAACTCTATAGCTATGTATTTTTAAATCTCATTATACTTCACCTAGAGAAGATACATTTAGCATATCTATGTATTTAAAACTCCACCCCACATCTTTCTCACCAGCTCTTGTATATTTGTTATACGTATATTTCTAGCCTCTTACTCTCAAAACACTCGCTCCAAAACTATGTCTCTTCCTTACAGTTCCACCCCCACCTTCAACGAAAGTCAATCTCAGGGGTATGAGAAGTGATCAATTAGGGTACTGTGGTACTCAGATGCAAGCTGTCAACTCTCGTAGAGTTCGTCTAGAATGAGAAAGTTTTTGATGCCATGCATATTTAAACAAGAGAGTATTTCGGTCTCGTCCCAAGTCCTAGGCTAACATTGCTCTGCTATAAAGGGCGACCACTGACTGAGGCTTATGACACTTTGTAGCAATAAAAGTTGAGAATGACTTATTCATTTGTTTGCTAGCTTAGACAAGTTTGAAGAGACATGCTTCATCTCTCACTCAACTTTCTGAAACTTTGGAATCAGTTTATTCTAAAGCTGGTTTTAACAAGTCTATTATCGGGTATTCATGAAGACACTGAGTAAGGCTTTATTCTATTTGGAAGAAAGTCTTTAGTTTATTCTAATAGAAAGTCTAAACTTTTACAACATAACAATATAGGGTACCAACATGTAATAAGCATAATATGAAATTACACTGATATTACAGCAGAACCTCTTTATAATAAACTACAATTTAACAAGGAACCTGGTATAACTTATATAATTTCTCAATTCTCTTGATAATACATAGGAATCAGGAGGAATGTTTCAGGAGGATTCAGGTGGAATGTGCAATACTTCTCAGGCTGATTCCTTACACCAAATAGACAAAAAAGTTCCATGGGACCAACCCCCAAAAATGCTTTGTAACCAAGATAACAATGGCGGAAAATTGAGATTTTTTTAAATATATTAATTTTTCTAATTTTTTAAAGGCTTTAGTAAGGTTCTATGATGATCAATTCTCATGTAAAATTAGCTGAGGAATTCAATGAAACTAGTTCCAAGTTGGTAATTTCAACGGTTATTGAGATAATTGGAAAAATATGCTAGAAAACGCCATTATTCAACAATAAGGGTTATAACTGGATAAGGAATCATAAAATTTTATTTTTTAATTATGGAAGTTGAAGAGAGTCGTATTTCAAAGAAAATGTTGAATGGCGGCGATTGTGTAAATCTTACCCAAATCTCAGAAATGGCCATCAAAAATCGCAAAATTGATAAAACATAGCACAAGTGATGAATTTTTGTTTAGTAGCGATTTTGCGATTTTTGATTGCTATTTCTGAGTTTTGGGTAATATTTACACAATCGCCGCCATCCAACTTCTCCTTTAGAATCCGACTCTCTTCAACTTCCATCAATAAAAAATACAATTCTATGATTCCTTATCCAGTTAAAACCCTTATTGTTGAAAAATGGCGTTTTCTAGCATATTTTCCCAAATTATCTCAATAACCGTTGAAGTTACAAACTTGGAGCTGGTTTCATTGAATTCCTCAGCTAATTTTACATAGGAATTGATTATTTTAAAACCTGAGTAGAGCCTCTTAAAATTAGAATAATTTATATATTTTAAAAAATCTCAATTTTCTGCTATTGTTATCTTGGTAACAAAGCGTTTTTGGGGGTTGGTCCCATAGAACTTTTTTGTCTACTTGGTGTGAGGAACCAGCTTGAGAAGTATTGCACATTCCTCCTGAAACACTCTGTATAACTCAATATAAAATTTGCCCTTTTTTACATACCCCTTATTTGTACAAACATATAAGAATAAGAACCTTATATGTAACATTACATTAAATGTGTTATAGTAATATTGTGTTTAGTAATTCTCCTTCTATTTATCACATTTTAATGGTTCTGTATTACATTCTTATGTACATGCCCCCACAGTGTTACATTCCAAAATAAATGGAGAGGAATCAGAAGCCATTTTCGTTTATAGTCACGCCCTCTGGAGGAGTTCTTGACATTCAACAGGTGGCAGACTTGAGGATACTAGTCTGCTATTGGCTGAGCCATAAGCCACGCCCCCAAAGTGTAAAAAGACTGAGTAAATAGAGGGGGAAGCAGAAAAGATTTTTGTTCATAGCTACGCCCCCTGAAGAAACTCTTGACATTCAACAGATGGCAGACTTGAGGATAATTGTCTGCTATTGGATGAGCCATAAGCCACGCCCCAAAAATTTCTAGTTTCTATGTAGATGATTGGGAAAGCAAAAAGAAGTTTTGTTCATAGCCTCACCCCTTGAAGGAATTCTTGACAATCAACAGGTGGCAGATTTGAGGATACTTTTGTGTGCTATTGATTGAGCCGTTAGCCACGCCCCCAAAGTATTCAGATCCTGAGAAAATGAAGGGATAAGCTAGACCCATCCAAAGATATATAGATTGTTCACACTAATTATTTTATTTTTCAAGTAACATTCAGTATAAAAAGACAATACGTTTTTTCACGCTGTCATTCTAGCATATCGGATAATTATGGAATTGCCCTCTTTTTAATTACTTATAAATACTGTATCTATACATAAACTATCCCTGAAATCAAGTTTTTCCAGTTTCTCTTCAAGTGTTATGATTCAATAATTATTATTCTAGCTTCAATTAGAATGAATCAGATCACTCCTATAAATTCTCAGGGGTATCCACGCGAAAAAAGTGAGTCGGGTGAAATTAAAAAACCTTCAGTGTCATTAGAGTATGGTTTTAATGTTTTGCGAATTTATATAATATAGGCTTTAACATTTCAGGAAATGCGGCGATGACTTATTTCCTAGATTCCAAGAATTTATCTTTTAAATTGAACAGCTAATTGTTCATTTCATACTAGATACAATTTTTTAATGTATAAAAATTAATATTGTACAAGTAAAAAAGTATTTTATCGATGGTTCCAACATGTTGTATGATTTCAAAATTAATTAGCATAGACTATATTGGATACAAGTTCATCAATATACATGGTTCTTGAGAGATGCCAACAAATAATATTTTTTAATAATAAATTATTCAAACTCTTATTTTATTATTACAAGTTTTTGCTTTCATCCACTACAAACGTAGACCAAATCACATTCATTTGAAGTGATTTGTCAATCAATTCCATAATATGAATAATGCGTTTGATACTTGATAAAATTAATAATGAATGAGAAAATTTTCATCTATCACTCTATTTTATGAGTTATTTTCAAGACTTATGATAATAATAATTAGTATTATAACTATTTTTTATAATATAAACACATCGTCTCATTTCTAAAATTATTGCTTCTTGATTATTAAGTTGAATCGATTTGAATGGATAATTCAATGGCAATTGCTTTAAACAAGTTCTAAAAATATTTTCATTGATACAGTACTCGTTGAAACCCTCTAATATGCAGATAGATTATATAAATTACATCATATAAAAATACAATGGTGCTGATGGATGTTAGGATGACACTCTCTTTCAATAAATTTGCTTTCTAGTAGCTATCATCGCTGAGAACCAATTTATAATATTAAAAATTATTCTTAAATTATCAGCTGTGAAAAACCGTAAAAGGAAAAGAAGAATATGATAGTGCTTTAAAATAACGAGAATCCTGGATCTGTAATGGCAAAAGTCAAGCACAGCCAAAACATTAAGATTATTTGAAAAATTCTGAAAATACCTATGTAGAGAAAAATAACAGTTGAAAAAAACTTGTTGGAATATTGAAGGTGTCTGTCGGTATTGAGTTATCCAAGCTTAAGCTATGGTTTGAATCAGCCATTTTTAAGTTATTAAGAGTTTAGTTGCAGAAAGTAAAAAGCTTGAAGGATCAAAAAATTTTTTAAATCGAATATTATGAGAACACATTTTCAAGATATTTCAATCAAACTCGAATACTTAAAGGATACCATGAAGGAATTGAGAAATCCATTAACTAGCAAAAAAAGACAGGTCTTTGAATAACTCTCCTTTTCATTTTGAATACGAAAAGTCAAGCGAGATGCATTAAAAATTATGCATAAGAAACACTGGAAGAAGATTAAGCAAAAGTAATGGAAGCAAATTAATAATTTTTACCCCTCAAATCAAGACAGCAGGTTCTAAATGTATTTATTTTATATTTGATTGTAACTAGGTTTTAATGAATAATGGCCTTTTCTAAGTATAAATTAATCCAGAGAAATAGCACTTGGAGTTACTGCCATCATGTTTCCACCCAATAGGAGTAGAAGAAGATATTTGTTAAATTAACTAAGAAAGGGTTTTATATTTAATGCTTATTCAATGAAATGCCAGCTTATTACGAAATCTCTGAATGCTAATTTTATTATAAAAAGTTTCAATTGTGCTGAAAATTTTGCTCACGTTAGCACATTAGCACCATGGTACTTCGTGAATTCTTGTTTCTACTATAGTTATAATCATTACAACTATCCTATAGCGTTGACTATGTATATAACTAATCTATAACACTTGTCAGGTAATATTATTATCATCTATAACAAGAATATCATTCAGTTGGATAGTATATAACAATGGCCTATTACGTATGTTTTTAGTAGTGATGATTTTAAAAATTACATTCGTGAACCAGCATGTTCAATACTTTCACTATATTAAATTCTACTCTCTCATACTGAATACTCATATTTTCATATATTTTCATTACAAAGCAATTTTCGAGGCATTTTCGAAACCTAACCATTTGACTTTTGACTCAGCACAGCTAACTATAAGTTTTTGAAACTATTCCTTCATCTCATGAGCTTGAAAATTTGGCACTCAATAAGTGAAAATTTGATACAAAACAATTAAAATCTCCTTCATGATCTCATATAATAAATTACTACCAAACCTGTGGAAATGATTGAGAGATGGTTAATATAGTAAATTCAATTTACAAGCAGAGTAGTAAGAGCTTACTTAGGGGTAATAATATGAAACTTTTCTCATTTCCACCGCTCAAATATTCTTAGGAGAGATTTTATTAACAAATAACCTGCAGAGGGAATATTTTGAGAAGATTAATTTTATAATGTTATGATCTATGCATCCAAAGAAACAGCTAGTTTTCTGGAATCGAATCCAAATATTCACTACCTAGTTAGTTGTAATCCAAATAAAAAAGTGCAGGATATAAAGACCGTCTCTGAAATAATGTGAGTTAGACGTGCATTCTTGTTCGGTCGGATTGAAAGCTTTTTAGAATGTTTAATTGACTCAGGGTATTGCAAATGAGAGATTATTTTTCAAAGGTGGATAGAATTGAAAGTAACGTGTGTTGTAAAGTGAAGTACTGCTATACAATGTGCATTCGCCTTGAAACATTTTCATGGGGGATGTATTTTAAAGTAAACCAAAGTTTGGTTTGGTTACGAGACTATAACATATTTAATTATCATATTGAATCTTACTGATTACTTACTTATCATATTGAATGATTAATGAATAGAGATTAGATTCGAGTTCATTACTCTTATGTTTTTCTATAGGATGATTCAAAAAGAGCGCCGGTTTTAATACATCAAATTGAGAGTTATTTTACCGAAAAATTTTAAGTAAATACATCATCCGATTTTTCGATTAAATGTATAAGAAATTATGTCATGCATGTGTCCTGCTCTACTACACTCGCCCGCATCAATTATATTTATGTAATTCCATATTTCCTTTTTCTTAAGGCTACTTATCTATGTTTTCTATTTAAAATATGAATCACAGTAGACCCCTTTGATGTATTATAATCAAAGGGGTACTATGATTCATATTTAAAATAGAAAATCATGTAATTCACTAATATAGTCTAAATACATGCTGGTAAGATGGTTAAATGACTACAGCTCAGTAAATATTGATTTAAAACTTATAAACTAGGTCTCAATTTATAGAGTAGAATGCTTTCTACAATCTGAGGCGAAACTTTCAATTTTGACACTGATATTGACTGAGCTGGAATATTTTTCCCATCTTGCCAGAATGTCTTCTTTGCTCGACCTAACTTCAATAATAGTGGATCACATGAACATAGTTGATGCGTGCCAGCGCCGTAGAGGAGGACACATCATGCATGACATCATTTTTCATTCATTAAATCAGAGAGTTAAACGAACATATTGATTTCTTTATTTTAAGTTTCTGTTTAAATAAAACTTATAATTTGATGTATCAAAACCGGCGCTCTTTTTGGATCACTCTATATAAATACTTTTCTTTCTCACTTCGTTGTATGCAGTTACTTATTTTGTTAGAAGAAAATTAATTAACACAATAATGATATTGTTTGTTAGAAATCAACTTCTTGCGGACGGCTTTATGATCAATGCTGCTGTCTGAAATTCATGGAGTGCTCATTTTAATTAACTAGTCTAATTGAATAGCATGAAATCGTGAGTAAATTAATTAGCATTAATTGAATTAATCTGAGCTATTTTTTCTTTAAATTGTCAGTAAAGACTTTATGGAATAAAATGCGAACTCTCGTTCATCTCTGAAGTCAATGAGACTGAGCCTTAATTTTAAGGAATTGAAGCAATGTAAAATCTGAGTTTATTCATTCATATTCCTAATTATTTTTTGAACATTGCACGGAGAAAAGTCATCATTCCCAGTAATATGTGAGCTCACTCAACGATAAAATTATTTGAAACACACTTAAAAACACACACTCTTAATCTAACCAAGTAACTTTCATGAGTTCTAGTACGGTAGTTAGTTAAATTTATTTCATATTTGTGTGTCTTTTCAAATATTGTTCTTGATATCTTACGCTTTCATTTTTCCCTACTTTGTTTTGATGGACATGAATTGATAATTTTCCTTTTTTATTCATTGATTTTTTTTCAATTTTCAGTGGTCATAAAGTTTGTAGTGAATAATATTTTGATGCGTGTTCTCAAAATTAGTTGATACCTGACGTCCAATTTGATAATTGGTTCCCAAATCAATCAATACAGAAAATTTACTTCAACTTTTGATACTTCATAATATTTTATTGATATCAAATGTTATTCATGGTATTTTATTGAAGGAGAAAGTTAATCATGAGGTTTTGAAAGTAGGCTAAATGAATAGGGCGCTGGCATGGTTGTATCATGAAGCTGACAGAGGTTTTACAAGTAGCCTGTATTTTACACAATTAGCTGTGCTGTATCAATATAACACCAAATGTTTTACAACTCTACACGTATCAAAAAGTTATGCCAGTACAGTACCGTAATTCATCAGGCACTACAGGTATATTTGCCAATATCCATGACAAACAACTGAATTAGTCTTATTTATGTACACCAGCAATTATTAATAAAACTTTCGTAAATTTTCATGACCCTTCAACTCAACTTCAGAAAAACATACTTTTATAAGCGAACACTACTCTCTACGATGAAAATTATGTCTACAATAAGGCAACTTTGTCAGAAACTGGCTCTAAAATCCACAAAACAGAAAGATTGCTTCATTTTGGCATTACTTAATTGACTAATCACTGCAAATTTTTTATCACCTGAATTTTTATCATCTACAGCTTCATTACATATTATAAGATATCAATAAGCACCATTCACTATGAAAATTTCAAATAAAATTGGTTCACTAGGCTACTATTTTATATTATAACTATCATCAACCAGTCACTTCGAAGAATTTCTAAAACGACAGGAACAGGATCACTTAAAAATGTAGAGTCAATGAAATTGGAATAATACAGACGAAAAATTTGCCAAAAGTATTTCTAGGTTCCTCATAAACAAGGAAAACATAAAAATGACAATGCCACTTGCATGAAAAGCCTTTATGAAAACCTAGAATTGACTTGGTTTCTATTATCTACGTCAGACATGATCTTCATATCTACTTCAGATCTACTTCACTGGCGGCTCGTGCCCATGAAACAGGTGAAGTGCTCGTTTCTTTTACTGTATAGCACTTCACCTATCTCGTGGGCACGAGCCGCCAGTGACATCCAATGAACCAAATACTTTTATATATGTGCTGAGGATGATACCTAAATGAGATTCAGGTTCGTAATGATAACATATGAACGTTTTCAAACAATTTTAGATGGCTACTAAAGAGTTATCACAATTTATAATGTTTTTTTTTCTAATTGAGCAGCTTTAAAACTCTATTTTGAAAAGTTTATAAGGATTTTTTAATAAATGGCCTGGATTTAAATGAAGTTAATGAACCAGACTCATATAGAACTAGATGAGGAATTTACGTGAATCAACTTCAACTAATGTTTCATTATCATAGAATGTGGATACATAAATTGTATCCAATTTTTGCAATTCACTTTTGAATGATTTCTATTCGACATTGTGTATCAAGTATTTAAGCTGAGAGATGGAATAAAGATCATCAAACCCATATAAAATTCATTTTACATAAGTTGTAGTTCATTCATTGCAGATATCATTTATGATAAATTTTCAAATAAATGACTATTATTCATGATAATATAATGTTCAGTATTATATATAATAATTTACATTACACATGTTTCTATTATGCTTGTTTGGATGTTTCATAAACAGTAATGGAAAGATGATTCTCCGATGGGAGAGTCATGAGTAATCAAATAAGTACTGGATCAATGTGATAGAGTGGATTTTTACTCTGTACCGTAGTGAGTAAGTTAGCTTACAATTCATAAATATTCTGGAAATATTCAATTATTTTTGTTACTCCATTGCGGATTTTATTACAGGAAGAGGGAATGAATTTATATAACTCAGTGAAGTATTGTGAACAGTTTCATAAGTAGATTATCAAATTCCATATTGTCTGTGTAATAGAGTTTCACATAACCTGAATTCCAATTACAAATCTATAGCACTTTTCTTGGACATCAAAAAAGCTTTTGATACTATTCCACATTACTCCCTTTATAATAAACTCGAGAAATATGTCTTCAGGGGAATTTTTCTAGAATTAATTAAAAGCTAACAATAAATAGATGTACTGATACCTCTAAAATGACCTCTTACGGATTGCCTCAGGGAAGTGTACTTTTACCAATCCTTTTTATTATTTATGTGAATGATTTACTGAGCCTGAAACTAAAAAACTCAACAACTATATCATTCGTAGATGACACTGCAGCTGTTTTCTATGGAAAATCGTGGATCGAGGCTCATGAAATTGCAGAACAGAATTGTTTTCTCATTAAAAAATGGTTAGACAAAAACACTTTGAGCTTGAACATTGATAAAACCAATTACATCACCTTTGCACTCAACAAAACTGGTAAACCCGACGAAAATATGAATCTGAGAATACATTCAAACTGCAACATGAACTTCAATAACTGCACTTGTTCCATAATAAAAAGAGTAACGAGCACAAAATATCTATGTTCACACTGCTTATAAATGATTTAAAAAATGTTGGTAATTTCAATTGGCATTTTAAAAGAAAAAATGAAACTTTTCTATAAAGATTCTGGAAAAAAGAAGATTTTCTAAAATATCATAATAGATGAATATTTGAAGTGGGACATCCATATAAAATTTTTATGCAAAAGAATCAGATATCTTTCTTATAAATTTTACGAAGCAAAAAAATTTCTAAACTCGTCGTCTTAAAATGGTATACTTTGCACTGGTACAGTCCATAATTCAGTATGATATTTCAGTATGGGGGGCTGTTATAATTCCCACTAGGAAGAGCTTTTCATAATTCAAAAATCAATCATTAAAACAATCTTAAATAAGCCTAGACTTTTCCCAACCAACCTGACTTTTGAAGTCCCACCTTATCTTATGTGTGTTTGTGTGTGTGTGTATGTATGTGTGTGTGTGTGTGTGTGTGTATGTGTGTGTGTGTGTGTGGATAATAAATTTGAAATTGAAAAATTATTCATCCATTTTTTCTGTAACATTTTTATCTCCAATTCCAAACAGAAATGCATGAGTCAACATCCTACATATACTGTTTCGTGGAATCTACGTACTTTTCAAATGATTAATTTGTAATGTTTCATTTGTAAAAGAGGTTTGGCTTTTTATAATAACCTTGAATGTCTATGGAGAATCAATTCATTAATTTGGTACTGGAAACAATATTGAAACAACTCTATACTGACCATATAAAAATCAAAATGAATTCAAAGTTTGATGAGAAAATACATATTTTAATTTCAATTTCTTATAGCGTCTCACGGGTTCTAATCATATTCTGGGAGAGAGTTTGAAAAAATAGATGGAATTAAATTGATTGTAGGATTCAAAGAATCAGAAGTAGAATTCATATTCTCATTGATTTGAGTTGTGAGTTGAAATAGCAATGTTTCTTTTAACGTAGGAACAAGATCATCGAAGATTTGATGATTTTTCAAAGAGTAGACTACTATGATCCGAGTCCTGATGTTTACATTCTCATGAATATAATAATTGTTACGTTTAAAAGCCTTTTTAACGTACGGTCCTTAATACAAACATTAATACATTCTAGATACCACCATTCACATATGGTTTGATAACCAATGAGTACCATGATCATGAAGAGTATAGTGAGAATTCACTCAGTACATACAAATTTTAATCTAATCAATCAAAGCTTCAAAATCCTCACAAAATCTAGATATTATAATAAACTATAATATAACTGTAGATTCATATAGGCAACAAATCTCACAAGGGAAAGATGTAAGAATGAATGTGGGTCATGTACATTAAACTCAACAAATTGATTGAATTATGTTTCTCATGAAATGACTGTGATAATCCAACAAATCCTTATAATATACTAGTTACAATTTGCAATTGACTAGACCTACTACTTTCTTCATTATTAATCAATCTATATTATTCGCAATAAAATTCATCCAATGAACACTTGCAAACATTCGAATCCATTCACTCATTATTATTATTATTTGAATAATAAAGTCAACTGTACATTTATTGAGCCTTTTTTTAAATAGAAAATTGCTTCTTTTGAATGGAAGAGCAACTTATTGATAATAATCTATCACTAGCTAGTCACTGGGATTCAATAGTAGATGAAATATCATATTAATTCAAACAATTTCACTGATATTGCTGTTGAATGTTCAGTAGATAACTCTTATCAAGTCAATAGACTAGCAAACTCTACACAAAATTGTATTTTAGAATAGATTTTCAAAATATTTGAAAGATGAAAGTTACTCATCTTCCAGGAATTCTTGTATGATGGATTTTTATACATACATCCGTTGTATTGCTTAGAGTTCATTGATATTCCTATTTTCCAGCTATACTACTTTGGCAGAGGAATTACAAACTATTTCAACAATTGACTGAACGAGCTTGAGTGCTGTATCGATTTTAATTGAAGTCTAATCTTATCGAAAAGAAATGTCCTATTCTTAAAAAACTAATCAGATAATTATGTGTCTGTCTATTTATTGTTTTGTTTCTTGATAGGCCTGATGTTATCTGGAATGACGAGATGATGAATAAAAATGTTTAGTATCGAGAGCAATGGATGAGATTATACTCGTATTATATGAAGCGAATATAGTATAACCCCACGGAAGCTATTATATAAATATTATTAAAATCATAGACAGAACAGGAGACACAATGGAAATAGAAAATTTACTGAAGTCTTCAATACATGAAAATTCAGGAAGATCGGGGCTCACCAATGAGAAAATATTAATTGTTAAAATTAATAGGTGTACATAATATATATTATATAGATCAAATATTATTATATGCCGCTAATATATTTTACATAGATATTAATGATTATATGAGCACAGAATAAGAAAAATGAGAATATGGAGCATGAATCATTGAAATTTTAGAACCAACCACAATCAGAAATTCATCAAGATGATTCGTTTGAAGAGTAAAAATCAAATAATTCTTTCCCTTATTTTCTTTCTACACATGATTTGTAGAGAAGGCTGAATTTAATTGTGATGCAATACATTATTCTCCATCTTGAACGTCATAAACCTGTGTGCACTTGAACAGTAGGAAGAATATGAATTATGAGGCTAATAAACTGAATGATACAAAACTATACATGTTCAATTTTCTATACAGAACATATGCTGGAAGGAAGCTCCTTGATACAAGAACTTTCAACATGATGCAAGTCGTTGCAAGCCTGTAAAATTATAGATTTTAAAAGGTTGAAAAATTATAGATCAGCTGAATCAATATGCATAAAATTAACATGGATGCATTTTAAACTTCCGGTAGCCAATGGCGTAAATAGCACCCCCGCAACCCCCGCAGTGCGGGGGGGCGCAGGCTTCTGGGGGCGCCACTTTAAAAATGTAATTGACTGCAAAAAATGAAATTGTTTTTAATTAAATTTTCAAAATTAATAATAATTGAATATATTTCTAATGAATTTATATTTTCATTCAGACTTGTTATACATAGCTTCAAAATAATTATAGCCCTAGAGTACAGTGTTCTTAAAAAATTTTCCCCTGACCCAACTTTTACGATTTGATAAACAAGACAGAATATACAGAGTGTTTCAGGAGGAATGTGAAATACTTCTCAGGCTGATTCCTTACACCAAGTAGACAAAAAAGTTCCATGGGACCAACCCCCAAAAACGCTTTGTTACTGAGATAACAATGGCGGAAAATTGAGATTTTTCAAAACATATTAATTTTTTTAATTTTTTGGTGGCTTTACTCAGGTTATTAGAATTAATCGATTCTCATGTAAATTTAGCTCGGGAATTCAATGAAACCAGTTTGAAATTTGTAACTTTAACGGTTATTGAGATAATTGGAAAAATATGCCAAAAAACGCAATTTTTCAACAATAAGGGTTATAACTGGATAGGGAATCAAAAATTTGTATTTTTCATAAATGGAAGATGAAGAGAGCGGGATTCTGAAGAAAAAGTTGAATGGTGGCGATTGTGTAAATCTTACCCAAATTTCGGAAATAACAATCAAAAATCGCAAAATCGCTACTAAACACAAATTTTTCACTTGTGGTATATTGTTTTGTCTATTTTGCGATTTTTGAGATTTGGGTAAGATTTACACAATCGCTGTCATTTAACTTTTTCTTCACAATCCGGTTCTCTTCAACTTCATTAATAAAAAATACAATTTTTTTATTCCTTATCCAGTTATAACCCTTATTGATGAAAATTGGTGTTTTTTAGCATATTTTTCCAATTATCTCCATAATCGTTGAAGTTACATACTTGGAACTGGTTTCATTGAACTCCTCAACCAATTTTACATAGGAATTGCTTATTTTAGAACCTCAATAAAGCCTCTAAAAAATTAGAAAAATTAATATGTTTTGAAAAATCTCAATTTTCACCATTGTTATCTCGGTAACAAAGCGTTTTTGGGGGTTTGTCCCATGGAACCTTTTTGTCTACTTGATGAAAGGAATTAGCCTGAGGAGTATTACACATTCCTCCTGAAACACTCTGTATATAAATGTGCTAGAATGGACTCGTTAATTACCCATCACCTCTTTCCTCTCCACAGTCCTGTAATGTTAATAGTAGGCTACCATTAATCTAGACGAACTTGCTGAAGATTTTGTGAGAGCAGAGAAAAGAAAAGAAATGGATATGAAACTGGCAACCAGCTGGTAGGCCTAGGACCTTTTTGGGCTGGTGAGCCGCGGACAAACAAAGAAAAGAAGAGGATTGACCGATTGGTGATAGCTCTCTGATCTACACAGTAAACAGTTTGTAGTTTGTATGTAATATTTTTGTTTGTAATAAATAAGTATAAGCTAAACACGACTCATAGTCTTCAAGTTCTTTTTACTATAAGCCCATTAAATTATAGTGCGTTTACTGCATAGCTCAAACCCAAATATCAGGTGTAAATTTTAGTTCTGTGTAATATATAATGGGCTATAACATATTTACAGCCTATTATTTAGAAATATTAATCCAAATTGCAAACTTAATTTCTTTTTACTTTTAGATCCTTTTAGGATATTCTGTAGTAGTTGAAGTGGGCCTAATTCTTTCCGACCTTTACAATAATTTAATCTATAATCACGTCAAAGAAAGGCTACTGTCGAGCTCACGTTTCTCACCGTACATTAACACATGCAAAAACAAAACAAAGGTACCATAACTTAGATGAGTTTTTTCCGCTTCGTATCTTTGGTGGTGAGGGGGGGGGTTAAGGGCGCACCCACTCGGCTCGCGGGGGGGGGCGCTCAATGGCTTAGTTACGCCACTGCGGTAGGTCTAGTATGTACGGTTTCAGGTTGACCCAATAAATTAAATGAGAAATAATTGATTGATAATCTAAGCTACTTATATCGCTTGAATTCTGTGATCAGGGGGTTTAAAAATAAAATGGAAAAGTCGTAATTTTATGATTTCATAAATACTTATTTTGCTGTTGTTTATCAATATCCTTTTTGTGTATTCTCGATGTCAGTTGCACACATGTTGAAATGTCTTGCAAAGAGAGCTTTTTGTAAAGTTTTTGAATCAACAGTTAGTTTGACTTGTTCGTCAATCACCGTTTTGTAAAATTTCTTTAAAACTGTATTGACGTGTACACACCGCTCTAGTTAAAAAGCTTATGAAGTCTATCAAATCAGACTGAACTTGTAAATTGAGGTCCTTCGAGTACCAGGAGTTATAGAACATTCTGATACAGTAGGTAATAAGTTAGTAGCAAAATTCTTAGCTCCTTAAAATTCTTAGTTCCTCATTCTTAACTTGATAACATTGAATTAATCAAATAAGACTCAGTTTAAGCATCAAGAACCATTTTTTCAAGAAGTTAAAACTAAACATATAATTTGAATCCTCAATATTTAGAACCATAACAATTTAACTATACAAAATGGGTTGAAGCTGGTTGTTAGAAATTAATCCTTCAACCATAACCAACCATACTACATGAGTTTGAAAGTGTTAATATTAGCAGAAATTGTTAAAATAATTGTTGACTTTTATCCATTTTGATTTTTTACTTCAAATTTCTCTGCAATAACAAACATAGAACATATCAGAATAAATTCATTGTGATATTCAAATTAGATAATCTAGAATCAAAAACATAGAATTGTACAACAGTTGTGTGGGAATATATGATATTATACATAGTTTGAAACTATTCAGGTATAAAAAACTTATTTTGCAGATATAACTAGCCTACATGATAGACCTAAGCTGCAGAGCCAGCATTAGACTAATAATAGAAAAACGAAGGAAGACTGGGTATTCGAAACAATTAGAATAATTAAGCACTTTTCAACAGCTAAAAATTTAAGACATTATTGTGCTTAGATTAATATTTTCCTACTAGCTTATTATATACGTTATGAAATGAACAGTGATTTTAATACAAATGAATTAATTATTACAAAGAACCAACGGTAGCTCCTTTTCAAGACTATTGACGGATAAATGTTTGAAACCACAGTGTCTCTCCTTGCCTAATATCTAACACACCCAATATTATTTTTTCATTAAATAAAGATAGATATTCGATTCTACTTAAAAATGTCAGAAGCTATTAGAGGATTCCCTTCTGTTTAAAGGTTGAAACTTTAAATTTTGGTAGGGAATAAAAAGATATAATTGAGTTTTTGAGCAGATAGTTCTTACAATTTAACCATAAAAATAGAAATTGTTATCACTGTACATCAATTATAGTGAATCGTAATTATTATTGTTTTTAACTGTTTATAATTTACTCATTTCTTGCTCACTTATTGCTTCATTTGATTGGTTCAAATGTAAGAAACTGATACTGATATAGAAAGTTACAAAAAGACTTATCTTTCATTATAAACATTATGGGATAATCTTTTATTAGAAGATTCGCCATGAAAGTCAAGCTTGTTGTATTTACATCAATATTTTAATGAATATCCTTCGTTATTGTGATAGAATAGGCTGCATCTCAAACATCAGCAAACTCAATCAGAACTAATAATACTTATAAAGGAGGATAACCAAATAAGCAGCCTATAAAAACCGTCATACATCGCATAAGTTTTGGGAATAGCACTAGTAGAGCAAAAATCGAAATATTGGTCGGTTTTTTACCATAAGCATGTTCTGAATCGAATACTAACAATTTCCGAATTCCAAATTACAGGTTATAGACAGTTCTTCATAACAGAAATTATTAATCCAACATATCCTAGCACACATGTTCAACATTTATCAATTAATATATTATGAACACTATATATATATATAAATGTAAATTATTTTTATATTGTTCTTAACAAGATTCAATAATGAATTAATTTTCCACAACACAGCGCTAATAATATTTATTATGACTTTAAGAAATTGCAGCTTTATATGAAATTGAACGAAAATATACAATAACAATAAAGCCAATTTGACTAGGAAACATAACAGATTTCAATTCTATAACAAATCAAAACTCAACCAACTCATTATTACAATTTTGATTCTTAGTTATATTAATATTTAAATATTAATTAATGCTTCAGGCAACTATTTCAGCTGCAAATAACCAAGTTAAAAAACAGAGAGAAACTAAGTTTCTAGTCTCATGGACTAATTTGATTGAACATCGTAATCAATTCGATTGAAATGTTCATTTAATTACGAAAACTACAATAAAATGGTTTAAGACATTTTAGTCCGTCAATTAAAATTATTATGGGTACGTTAATTGTGAAAATTTCAAATCTCTATCGGTATCTCTTTGGTAACAAAATATATTCTCCCTTAAGAGGGGATCATACCGAAAATACAATAAACCGCAAATATAGATTTTGAAGGGCCAGTTATTGAAAAATGAGAAAAACCCAGTAACTCAAAGCACAAATTCCAGTAGAATCATAACTAACTGGATAACCGGATTTGCAGAGGTTTTATCAATTGAGATATTCTACATCTGTTATTTCAACTAAAAAATTAAATCTAACAAAACACAGAATATAAATCTATGTACAATCGTGATAATTATATTAATATTATTATTCTTTATTCATTTATTTATTTATTTATAGAAAAATGGCACCAAACCTCGTCAATTCTGGAAACCTAAATAGTACAAGAAATCGAACTAGAAACTTATCACATTCTGGTTAGCTAAAAATATTACTTCAAACAGCACTCATCAATGACTAAGTGTCTTAGTGTAAAACTAAGAGAAAAATTCTTATAAACAATATGAGAATCAATACATATTTTTGATTTACGACTACAAATGATCTTATTTTTATAAACAAAGCCACAATTAACAATAGCTCATAATTCTAAATAGAGTTGATCAATTATGTACTACTGGAGCTGGCTTAAATGGAAGAAACAATCACTGTGGCATGTCATTCATAAAATTCATTCAATATGCTGAAGCATAAGAATTCAAATGAAATGAGAACTCTGATGAATCGCACCCTAGTAGTATATTGTGAAACTATGAGACAACGTCCATGGAAAGCTGTACGTATATTCGTTCAAAAGTGATAAGGTTCATTCAATTGAAAATTAATAAAGCATATGAAAATGACAAAATACGTCATTATCACGTCATACATCATGATATTAACATCTTTGTTGATCATAAAAAATTCCAAGCCTTCCAACAGCGAGGCAAAATGGGTTCTTCATCTAGTTTTTGCAACCTTCAAGCCTTTACATTCACAGTATAAGCCATTCAGTTATAATTCCCAGCCATTCACAATAATTATTCACATGTTTGCATAAAATACTATTAGAACGAATTGGGAATTGAGTATAGAAATGTTTTTGAATTATTTCTTTTCCTCACTGTACATTTTCAAAAAATTGACATGGGACTACAAATTCTCATAGAAAAATTCCACATAAGGCAATAAACATAGGAATAAGGATTCCAGATAACGTTTTTAAGTATATGAGCAAGTAAAATACGCTTTTTTATTCAATCGTAAGGAAAAGATTCATTTTACAAAATAAATCTCACTCGCTATGTGTGGTTTTAAGATATAATACGAGTTCAATATATCATTTCAAGAATAATTTGTTTCATGCAATTATTTTTTCAATCATTTATAAATATATTTTTTGATATTATTGTCATCTAGTTCCTCGAGTATGCATGACATGCCAGCTAGTAATCGTTCTCATACCAACAATGATATAAGTTACAGAATCAATCAAGGCTCAATCAGATCTCTTATGAATACGACCAAACGTTCACAAAAAGAGCCTTCTCTAACATCACATAGTCCATTGTTCATTTGATGACAAAAACGAAACAAACAAACAAAGCCCTGATTCTCAATTTTTCAACTATCTTAACAATTGAGCAAAGTAATAGCTATTCGTCTCAGTTGGGAGACACTCTCGTACGGTAGGTGAAGAACTTACGATGACTGTGACTTGGGTGGGGAAGGGGTGCATCCTGAGGGGGTGCGGGGAGGGGGGCTTTGGGGACCACTGGAGCCGTTTGCCCCCGGGCCGGTGTCCATGGGTTCGCTTGTCTCTACCACTGTGTTGAAGTAGCGCTCTGAACAAATGAAACATAATTTTTCGTCAAAAATCAATTGAAATCCACATAATGCTAACGAACAAACATTTATTAATAAACTTATAAAATAATGTGAAACATTTATTTTGTAAGAAAATTAGAGTAATTAACACAATGACTTTGGAGAAAATCTACCCAGCAGGCAAACTTATAGAAATAAATTCATCAATAGATAATTGCTTAGCGCAATCATAATAATTTAATTTGTATTATTCAACAAAAAATTATTCAAGATTCATGATCTTCAGGAATATGATGAAATAAACACTATGAGTTTGGATGGAATTTACCTTGCAGGTATCCCTCTAGGAATAAATTCATGGACAAATTATATGTGAATCATAGATAAACTGTTCTGTATTATTTGACAAAAAATGAGAATATTTCAAATTTGAATAATATTATATCCTCTAAGTATTTATCTGAAAGAGCAACGTATTCAGGTTGATGGTCTTGAATCTTCCTAATAAAGTGTAGGCTATGAGATACAATAATATTGTAATCTTACTAATTATTAGTAATGACTTTGCAGATTTATTGTCGAGTAATAAGCAACTGTAACCATTCAAATATTAGTTTTAAAATTATTTACTATATTTTTAATTATTTGTCGAAATACTTGGGTCCATTTTTAGTTGGTTCAGTGCTAGTGAACATCACCTCTTATTCTGGGCTCTTAATCCAAATTGGAAAAGAAAATGTACGGCTTGAGCCTATTTTTTCCCTATATCATGTGTTCATGTCAATTGTTAATCTATGAATAAAAAATTATGAGAAGATTATCAAGTGTAAGTTTGTTTTCGCTACATGTAATGTACTATATTCTATTGTGAATCTATCAGTGCTAGAGGTTAAATATGTGGATTAATTAAAATAATAATATATTGGCAAGATTTACTTTGTAGAATTCATTTATTCTCATAATTACTTTATAACTCATTTATTCTCTTACTCTTCATTGTTCGATTGAAGAAATATATCAATTTTTAATTTGTCTAGATACTTCGGTCTCACAATTCACTCAGGAATGACATTGATTTATTTTACTTAGTTATAATATATATACTGTATTCAAGACTGGCGGCTCGTACTCACGAAACAGGTGAAGTGCTCGTATCTTTTACTGAACAGCACTTCACCTGTTTCATGGGCACGAGCCGCCAGAGGTGTTTTGTTGATTATAATTCTTATTGAATTCAAATAAGTTTCATTCTATTTCATGTGAGGATTATAGGGTGTGGAATGAAGTTTGCTATGATTTATCTATTTATTCACAATGGAGTCAACGGGTACCCCCAAATATGTCTCCTACAAATTACACTTTATACAAATAAATAATAATTATCATATAGGAAAAGTACAAAAGCTGATCAGCATCTAACTGTGCTAGAGGTTGCTAGAAAAAGAATAATACATACCATCATCTATTAATCCATTATTCGAATCGGGGTTAGTCCCAGAGATCAGTGGAGTCATCATGTAATCTTCGTCAAGACTGATGAATGCGCCTGAGGTGGGCCCGGTGGGGGGTCCCGAGGGCCCCGGAGGGGTCCAGCGTGAGATGGGGATGCTGGGAGGGGGCCCCGGCCGTGACGACATCCGCGGGGAGCTCACCGATACTGGCGACGAAAACAGACTCAGGTTGGTAGGACTGATGACGCCAGACATTGCACTCACCGGACTTATACTCGGGTAGCTGAACAGCTGCAACAATTCAAAAATTTTCCATGTTTAATTTGAGTTAAATTTCCAATCAATTTCAATATAATTATTAATTAAATTACAATATATTGTACAAGATACAAGATTGACTTCTATTGTAGACCCTTGACGCCTAGACTGTTCACAATGTTTTCATGCCGTGTAAAATATAATATGTTTCTGTTTAGTTATTTATAACATGAAGAAAAATAATATTTTCAACAAATTGAATGGTTCAGTGATATTTCTTGTTTTGAGATGTTTTTGGCTTGTATATCAAGTGGTTGGAATAATTTCTAGTTTTTTCATGTAACATGGATAGTCACCACAATATCACCTTCACAACTACAAAAAAATTTGTGTAAGTTATGTGTTTTGTCGCATAGCAAGAGCGGTTGCTGAGTCACTGATCATGATTTTGAGTCACGAAATCTATAGTTTACGTGAAAGTGTTACACTCTTGAAAGTGTTTCAAGTAATCAAAGATGATCTACTCTAAAGGTAGCATTCCAAAGCGGCAGCTCGAGCTGCTCGAGGTGGAATGCCACCTTTAGGTAAGTAGGTCGTATTAGGTTACATACACAAATATGAGGCTAGTTGGAACGTGAAACCTACTCATAAGGGTCTTCTTGCCGATGAAAATACATCAGATTCATTTATTCAACGTAACTAATGTCTTTTTGAATTGACATGTAGAATAGTTAACACTGAAAAGTTAATAGATTTAGGCCAATATTCAGAATCTCCTTTGAATCTGAGCTCAAGCAAGCATGAGTGGTTCAAACTGAGGATTGGTGGTTTTTGAACTGTGAGTATATTCGGTTTCAAGTTCGAACTACCACGTTGTTAGGCCTGATTCAAATTTAAATTCAAACGAGGATGAGTGAATTTTGAGTGGACGAGGAAATTTTGATTCGAACGAGGATGCTGCATACGGAAATGAGAGCACAATGACATCTGTGAGAGAAATAAGGAACTTCATTAACAGAGTTACGACTTTGGCCGCTTTATAACTTCGGGCACTGCACACGCGCCTTTCTATAGTGCCTGGATAAAGATCTTTTATCTAGTCACTGTAGCCGTTCACTAAAGTAATTGAGAAGAATAAAACTTATTGTAAATAATATAAATTGGTACAAAATCATAGACTATTGAAAATGTAACGAAAGTTAATAAACAATTAAAAATTTAAAAAATGTAATGAAGATTAAATAAATTCTTACAACATTGCAGACAATATTTTAATATTAGTTTTATTAAAAACTTCTACTCACGTGTGGATCAGCGCTTTCGGATTTGACGTCCATTTTCAACAGTGCCTTCTTAATTTCGTTGATACTGGCTGGTTTAGGAAGTGATGCTGTAGGTGGTTCAATTTGGATAGGCCTATATTGTGTCGAAAAATTGGTGGTTTTGTTTGAATTTATTAATGTGTCAAATAGTACCTATGTGGGATTTTAAGTGAAGGTGTTTATTTAGGATGTTTTGTAGATCTGTGTTATGTGTTTGTATATTTTATATTGTTCTAGATTGTTAAGTATACAAATGTGTTTGTATGTGTATACAAACACATAAAAACAGATCCACAAAACATCCTTGAACATCTTGACTTAAAATCCCACAGACTTTTCGACACACTAGTAAATTCAAACGAAGCCACCAAATTTCCGACACAATAAATAAGTTTAAATCAAATAGAACCGCCAACACCACAGCTTCCTATACCAGCCAGTGTCAACGAAATGAAGAAGGCAGTGTTGAAAATGGACGTCAAATCCAAAAGCGCTCCATAATTGAGTGGACGTTTTTGATAAAACTAATATTCAAATATTGACTGCAATGTCGTGAAATATAGTTGAAGTGGAATATCTAGTGGACTAGCAGTTCGTAAAGGAAAACAGGTCAAAACCAGGGACTATGAGTTGACCTGGGAAGAATCTCAGTAGTTCTTCTGTAATTTTGCAGCCTTTTTCCTTTAAAGTAGATGAGTATTATAAAAATACTTCAGGATGTGTACTCACTTGTCCAGGCTGAGTGTGAATATGAGTGAATGGTACGGGGTACTCTCGAGATACAGCGAACGGACTGGAAACAACAGTGCCGGCGCGTCCGGGACCATGGCTCAGTACTTCGGGCTGCGGGGGCTGTGAGGGGGGTGACACACGTTCGGGACTGGTGTCCGACACCGGAGGGGGGGATGGATTGGTCACTGAAACTGTCAGCTCACCTGTAAACACCGCACAGGAATACATCAATACACAAACAAAATATATGTGAGCACATACATTAATTAAGAAAATGAGCACATACATTGTAATTAAGTATTAGTATTTTATGAACAATCAAAGTAATCAAAAAGTTGCGCTTCTTATCAACTTGAACAAAAGTGTAATATTCATTAGTTCATTCATCCAATGATACCTGCATAACATACTTAATCAAATTGAAATGAATTACAATGATTTTGGAGATTGAAAACAGACTAGTTTTCAATCCATGTTATTTGACAGCATGATATTTTTGTAAATATCATAAAATAATTCTCAAATGAGATGTTCGGCTTATGGAAAACTCTTTCTACACCATTTAAGGCAGTTCTTATAAGAAATAAGAGTCCTTTAAAATACTGGGATAATCTTGAAATGGACTCAAAATATGAAATAATAATAGATGGAATAATAAATCACAGTACCCTTGAAAAACTTTCATTTCACATTCAAGTACGGAGATATACAACTTTACGTACCGTAGCTATAGGCTTCAACTGTAGTGTACACAAATTTTGAATATCTAGTGTTTTTTACTTGGCTCTGTTCATGTTGTTCATAAATGTAACTATACAAAATGCGTTGAAGCTGGTTGTTAGAAATTAATCCTTCAACCATAACCAACCATACTACATGAGTTTGAAAGTGTTAATATTAGCAGAAATTGTTAAAATAATGGTTGACTTTTATCCATTTTGATTTTTTACTTCAAATTTCTCTGCAATAACAAACATAGAACATATCAGAATAAATTCATTGTGATATTCAAATTAGATAATCTAGAATCAAAAACATAGAATTGTACAACTATTGTGTGGGAATATATGATATTATACATAGTTTGAAACTATTCAAATATAAAAAACTTATTTTGCAGATATAACTAGCCTACATGATAGACCTAAGCTGCAGAGCCAGCATTAGACTAATAATAGAAAAACGAAGGAAGACTGGGTATTCGAAACAATTAGAATAATTAAGCACTTTTTCAACAGCTAAAAATTCAAGACATTATTGTGCTTAGATTAATATTTTCCTACTAGCTTATTATATACGTTATGAAATGAACAGTGATTTTAATACAAATGAATTAATTATTACAAAGAACCAACGGTAGCTCCTTTTCAAGACTATTGACGGATAAATGTTTGAAACCACAGTGTCTCTCCTTGCCTAATATCTAACACACCCAATATTATTTTTTCATTAAATAAAGATAGATATTCGATTCTACTTAAAAATGTCAGAAGCTATTAGAGGATTCCCTTCTGTTTAAAGGTTGAAACTTTAAATTTTGGTAGGGAATAAAAAGATATAATTGAGTTTTTGAGCAGATAGTTCTTACAATTTAACCATAAAAATAGAAATTGTTATCACTGTACATCAATTATAGTGAATCGTAATTATTATTGTTTTTAACTGTTTATAATTTACTCATTTCTTGCTCACTTATTGCTTCATTTGATTGGTTCAAATGTAAGAAACTGATACTGATATAGAAAGTTACAAAAAGACTTATCTTTCATTATAAACATTATGGGATAATCTTTTATTAGAAGATTCGCCATGAAAGTCAAGCTTGTTGTATTTACATCAATATTTTGATGTATATGGAATACAATAAAGATTATCTCGACTTGGCTGACTTCAAGTCAAAAGTAATAAATAATTGTATTGCAATAAAAGACAATCTTTATTTTATTATATCTTCAATAAGTAAGAAATACTAGTTCTATAATAATATTATACAGAAACATTCAGCTTTCTCATCTGATAAAGTAATGAAAAATATTGTAACAAGATAAACAGAGCCTCAGTTTTGGCATCCAAAGTGATCAATTATCACTTATTATTTTGTCATGATGATAAATTGATACAACGTTGTAGAATCGAAAAAACTGTTGTTGTCCAATAGTCCAACCGTTAGTCACAATCATGAAATATGTGATATTGATTTATAATATATCTCTTACTTTCAAAATTTGTATGTGAACTGAACACCACTAAAGAGAAGAATTTATCCTCAGAGAACTAGGTACCATCATTTGAATTAATGACAAGGGAACTTCAAATTTTGGTTAATCAAGATTGGATAGAAATATCTTAGATGAAGATTCTTCCCATAAGTCTTGAATCATCATTCAGCTCATTTTAATTCGAGAAAAGATGTGTAGATTATTACTCATGAATGCTACCAGAAACTCAAAGATCTGTTGTTTTGAATAAGCTAACTGGAGATTTCCATGAACACTTTGGAGAAAAAGAGTAACACATACACATAGTAAAATATATGCAGGGTGTTTTTCTCATGAAAATAAGGTTTTGGAACTCTTCTATCTGGAAATACAGAGAGAGAGAGATACCAGAGCGCTATCCAATTCATGCATGCCGAGCAAAGAGGTACCGGAACACCTATAAAAAACCTGGATGTACGGAATCAGCTACCTGAATACAACTCTATGAAGCTAGAAGAACTTCAGTTAGAAAAACTCCTACAACAGAGTCGGCCAATGACAGATAGTTAACTTGACGGAAATTTTACAAAAATTCATAAAAATGTAGCTAGTTTATTATAATTACGAATTTATTATAATTATTAACGAATGACATTGAATTATAAAAATTTATCAGCTTGAGAGTTTGCAAGAGAGTGAGCAGTGCATTAATTAATATAATTTTAATGACAGCTTGTGCAAACTGGAATAAGAAATAAGCAATAACAAAATAAATTCATTAACTGAGCATACATTTGAAAAAATAATAAAAACCATTCATTCCAATCTCATCAGCAAGTTAAACAGGATTTAGTGAAATATTTCACCATCAATGCTTCAATCTTCATCATGCATTATGTATCCAAGTTTTATTGTAGTATACGGCTCTATTGAAGTATACAGTCAATGTACATACATTCAAGTCTTTATTCACAATAAGGGTGATAAGCAAAACATTATCCATGGTTCATGAGAAACAAAAACATGGGGAATGCTCTTTAAAGTCCAAGCTGTAAATGAATTTGAGGAATACTTTGTTCATTTCAGTTTGAAAATAGAAGAGTTCCATTGTTAAATAGAAGCAAGCATTGTATCAGAATATAAGAGCTGCATTTTGAAAGAGATATAAGGACTAAAGTTAAAGATGCAAAGAATTGCACGTATAGAATCTGCTCTTTCTTTTTGGGTACTCTCTGTATCTGCCCGCACTCGTAGCTTAGAGTTGACAACCATGTATGAAAGTCTCCAAATTTGGTCTGTCAACACAATAGTATTATACATCACATTGTATACTGAATACTATATGGAATTTCTATTTTCATGGCTCTTTGCTTGGTTTCTTTTCTCGTATGATTGCAGTTTTAACGTCTAGTGGGATCGGACTCTCCAATTGTGAAGGTGATGATATTTGCCAAAAATTTCACTCAACAATATCTTAGTTCAGCATGATGAAAATTGAAAACACTTGAAAGCTAATAACAACCCAAATTCACAAAACGCATATAATTTCACCTATAGGCTACTTCTCATAGAAAACATGATATCTGGAAAATTTATCAGTATTTCATGAGAATCTACTTCTTCCAGGATTATAAAAACTATGTTTTTTCTATCCTACAAGGTAAATAGGATTTCTTGAACCATCAGCCACTATGGATGAATAGGTTCAGAATATATGAGATTGGAATAGAACTTCTAAGTAGGATTTCTATAATTTGCTAACCTTTTTGATTCCTATTTAGATAGGTGTTTGAGGCCGTCGAATCCTTGGGCATCAGGCCATAAGTTATGACAGATTCTGTTGGAGAAAAATAAGTCACTTTGAAAAAAATAATAAGTAAAAGTGTGAGCGAATAACGAAAATATATTGAAAAAAACTGTCACATGAAAGTTGAGTTTTCTATCAAACTCTCGTTCGAAACTTAGCAATTTGACATCCATTTGTGAAGCAATAACCGCGATTAGAATCATTTTTAATTTTATGAATGATCAGAGAAAAAAATTGAAATTGAACTCTCGAAAAAAAATTTGATGAGAGGTCAATTTTTGATTTAAATAATAGAGGACAATAATTTGATTTACTTATCACATATTTTATATTAGACACAAAAAACAATAATAGCGTGACTATATGAATTAATTGTGTATATAAATCCAAGTTGATAGATTAATTTTTCATTTTCTTTCTATTAAGATTGAGGGCCGGTTGTTCGTAACTTCGTTAACTTTTAACGCCGTGATTAGCCTGGATAACAACATCTTGTAGCAACGGCAAACCAACTCAACTCAAATAGAGAATAGAAACATATGAATTATTAAGAAGCCTTGAGTTTCAATAGTTTTATTTGCAAAACTTGATAACACATCATTTACATAAAATTTTATTGCCTAAAAATAATACTAACCTTTAAATTCATGAATCAAGCTGAGATTTATTTTCATTTAGGCAATGATATAAATGAGGTTATGAAAAATTTCAATGGCGGCTTTTTCAAATTTAACAGGTCAGCAGCTGTTTAATTAGAATTGAATACCAATTTCACAATACTAAAATAATCGGAACAGAATTGAGGCGTTAAAAATTTCAACATAACCATCAGCTGATGATTAAATTTTCAATATCTGAAAACAATAGCAGCTGAAGGTATTCGATTTTTGTGGTACTACCAACCTGACAACAATTAAGTTGTATCAGCATGCAATTTCCAGATCATGGTTTTGTTTTAATAAATAATTTATACAATAATGAGATAATTATTGATTCTAATATCTATTTTGAATAAGTACATTCAAATATTTTGCTACTACCATCACATTTCAATACTTTATTTATTTGAACGTTTTTCCACTTTGACACGGTGAAATAACGGCGATTAAACTAACAGAACGTACGTGCAATCGGCCCTAAGTATTCATTTTCTTTCTATTGAGTAGATTGATTATTTTATTTGAAAAAATATGTTATCTGAATGTTTCAACTACTAAGCCACGAATGCCTAGGCAGATATAATACAATATTATATCCTATTTAATTAACTTTTTAGAATTTCGAATAGGGTGGTGAAAAATTGAATGAAAAGAGAAATAAAAGTTGACAAGTTGAGATACACCTTGAATAATTGGAGTTTGTGAAAATTACAGTCATTCAATTCCAATCAGCATTCATAATCCTAAATGTAATCTCAGTTAGAAGTTACATTGTAATAAACAAGCAACATGCTGATAGCAACAAAATATTTTTAAAATGAATTTCCATTCGAACCCATAGGTTTATCAATTAGGGAGACTTCAAGTCTTCAAGCAACGTTATACCTTATTTGCACATTTCAATGAATGACTTTCCGAACTAGACTTTTTTAACACTATAATAACATGGTTTCATAGAGATGGGATATACGGGTAGGCCTATCGTATGAATAATATCATTTAATTATAAATATAATATCTTCAATAATTATGTGAATTACTAAATTAATAGCTTAACTAAATTAATAGATAATCAACGCTAAAACTATAAGGTTATGTTTGAAAACACACTAATTTAATATATATATTTGAAAAATAGGATGAATATTTAGGAAAGCATGAGATCCATTCAATTCATTCATAAGGTACGGGTGGAAGTCTGGTCGAGCGAAGGAGACATTCTGGCAAAATGAAAAAAATACTCCACCTCGGTCAATATTGGTAAAAAATGAAAACTTAGAACTCAAATTGTAGGAAACATTCTGCTCTACAACTTGAGATCAAATTTATAATCATTCATATTCTTATTTTATAAGTTCTATTTTAAACCAATATTAACCAAGCTGGAGTCATTTTCGAATCTTGCCAAAATGTCTTCTTTGCTCGGCCAAACTATACATGCATAGGCTAATAGCTTCACAAATCTTTGTGAAAAATTTTAAAATTGTCAGTCATTTACTCAGTTGGAGCTGGGTGATCGAACAGATAGACCCAATTTCAACTTGAATTACGTCTTTTGGATGAAAAATATGAAATAATAGACTATAATAAAATGTGATATATTAACTCTAATATCATGGTAAGATCTAATCATTGATTAAAGCAGGACCTCAAACAATGGAATGCGGGATCGAAACATCCTGTAATTCTATGTTTTATTATCTTCTATTTATCGGCACAAGTTTAATGTATTTGATTGATTAAGATTATTATTATTTATTTATTAAGAAATATAGTGCGAGATCATACTGTATGAGAATTTTTTCTGATAGATTATATGTGTGTAATACATTTGACATTTGAGAATGTGTAATACATTTTATCGTATTTGTGGTTAAGTGGTAGAGAGGAAATTACTGTCCAAACTTCATCATTAAAATAAAGAAGTCATTCTATTTTTGTAATTTTTGTAACAGATAATACCCTGTTTAAGTTACTCTGATATTGTAAATTAAATTGAATCAATTATATTGTTATCACATTATGATGCGATTATACATTACAATGTAGCTTATTACCATGTATAACAATCACAAAATATTAGTAGTATACATACCCGTTGAGCGAATAATGGCTACAGGTCGTGCCATGGGGGGTGGTGGGGGAGGAGGAAGCATCGAACTTGGGCTTGGGTAGTACGAGGTGGCCAGCTTCGATGGACTCCTTGAAGGTCCCGCCTGTTACACAATTCAAGCAAAATATTTATTTAAGCGATACAAATATTGAATTTGAAATTTTAATGGTGTATCAAACAAGAAGCATTTCAAAGTTTGATTTTTTCAAATATAAGTTTTGATGTTTTCAAATATTATGTATAGAGTGATTTAAAAAGAGCGCCGGTTTTAATGTATCGAAATAAGAGAGTTATTTAAATGAAAAATTTGAAGTAAAAACATTAAAATGATGATCTGGCTTTCCGATTTAATGTATGAAAAATGATGTCATGCATGTGTGCTTCCACGCATCAAGGTTGTCCACTGCCACTGTTCTAGTTTGGTCGAGCAAAGGATACATTCTGGCAAGATAGGAAAATGACTCCAGCTCAGTCAATATTGCTTCAAAAGTCTTTAATTTGGTCTCAAATTGTAGAAAATATTCTGCTCTACAAGTTGAGCAGTTTGACCAATATTGACCAAGCTGAAATCATTTTCCCATCTTGCCAGAATGTCTTATTTCCTCGACTAGACTATGATAGTAAATGACATGGACAGAGTTGACGTATGCCAGCGCAGTAGAGGAGAATACACGCATAACATCATTTTTCATTAATGAAATCGCAGTCAGATGAACATGCTGATGTATTCATTTTCAGATTTCCGTTTAAATAAACTTCCTAATTTGATGTATTAAAATCGGCGCTCTTTTTGAATCATTCTTTATTAGCACTAACGTACTCATAATTACATTATAAATGTTGGTTATTTTCAATTAATGTACCAGGTTGGATTAATTCTGAACGAATTAAAATTTTTTTTATTGCACCAATTAATCCTGATCAGATTCCTAGAATATACTTACAATACAGCAGCCAACTAACCATGCTGTACTCCATCAATACTAACGCATTGCTTGAAGCCTACATTGTACATCACTCGCATATTATGTACTAGCAGTAAACCGTTATTTGATATATTTGAATCATGTATACTTCAGCCTACCACATACAATTTCAGTAGCAATCTCTCTATTCAGCAGTAGATTATATTGTGTCTTCACGGCGCATTCACTAATCCGCCCCAGCATGATACAACAAATTAAATATTCGCTTCGAACAAGTGCGACGGCTTTAGCGTCAAAGCAGATGAGACAATTCACAACCATAATGACCCAACACAACATTTTTAACAAACTATGTGCATTGTGAATATTCAGATCAAACATTTTTTCTGTTGTATGATGGCTGTAAATGCACCCCGCAATTATTGAGAATTCTTATAATGGATAGTTTCCAATGAAAGTCAAATTTTTATAATTTGAAAAAAAAACACAATTGATTATTGTGATAGCTCATTACCATTGAATTGTAATTTATTATAAGAGTTTTGTAAAATGTTTTGGTTCAATGATGTGATGTAAACAATAAGATTTGATTTGAAAACTCCTGTATGATACGTAGCCTACCTGATTTCCTTGAGGGTTTTCCGTTTCTTGAGAGCACACAAAAGTTACAAAGTCAGACAATGTGTCATGACCATTCTCAGGATATTTAGCTGGACTATGTTGCTGTTCCCCAGGTTGATAATAGGTGGATGTTGCTAAGGAGGCAACACTACTATGCTGACCCCCAGGTGCTCCAGGTAACCCTAAAACATTGGATAGTATGAATGTCAAAAGCCTTTTTCAGGTATTAAGATACCTCAATGAGGTATCATGATGAGATACAGTATCATTACCGTATGTTAATGAGATACGGTATCATTTTATAGCAGTACAGATGAAACATGGAAGTGATCAATTTTCAAATAATTATTTAATATTAAAGTTTTCAAATTAACTTCATTATTTTGAGTACAGTAGACCTAAGAAAAATAGAAATATTATTACGTTGGTCATAATAATACTATCAAGTCAAGATATACTAGTCATAGTATTATGTCAAGTATGATAACTATCATTAATTCTTGACTTGAACCACATAAAAAAGTTGTAGATAATTTCTTGATAGGTGAGTAATTGTCAATGATTTAATATTGAAATTCAATCCATCAAAATGATTGAGCATAGAATAAGGAGAAAATCATAACTCTCTTCAAAACCTATGTGACTGCTATAGGTAGCCCATTCACAATTTCAATGTGAGTTAGTTACCTTATGAGAGCCTACTCTGGTACAAATAGAAAGTAACAGAGTACGGTACCTACAAATATTATATAAAAGGCTACTATTTTATACCTGACTCACTTGCATGCTCTCATTCTACCGGTAATTATTTCAAATATGAATGAAGCACAATAAAAAGATTAGATAAGGCTCATTATGTGTTTCAATCCAAGGTAATCTTCAATAAAAGGCGGAAGATTTACTTCTGAACTGAAACCAGAGTTTGAAAGCTTATATTTTAGCAATGAAATTTGAGTTTGGCTTGATAAGTATTCTAATCAGATGAATGTCGAGTGAGCCAAAAATTCTTCTTTATTCATGGAAATCTCTAATTTACATCAAACCTACAAGTGAATCTTCGATCTTCATGCATTTTTTTAATTATTACGGGAAATGGAATCAATATGTCTCCAAATATGCTAATCATCACTAATGAAGTTCATTAACTAACATTGATTATCATTATGTTTTAGTAACTCATTTCTTTATCACTCTTTAGAATGATACTTTATACTTTTTGAGAAGTTTTGAAGGTGATATTGTGATAGTTATCCATATTAAATGAAAAGACAAGAAGTACTTCATTGTCTTTACATTTGATATTTTATATTCAACACTAACGTGATAGTACCTTTAGTGTGCCGTACAAAAAGTAACTGATTACATTGGAGATCCAACTAGGTACATCATAATCATAAATTAATCAATAAGTATTTTCACTTGAACATAGCTTCACGTGTTCTACTGGCTTGAAAGATCATCACATAACTTAAAAGCTTAATAAGAGAACCAGATACATGGTTGATGAAAGTGTTAAGTTCCAAAATATTCAACCAAACTAAGTGAGAATTTTGAATTGTGTAATATATTTAAAAAAGTAACTGAATATTTATGGAGTTAAAAACTTGGGGAGTAGGCTACACTACAATTACATGAAACAGTTATAATACGGTGCATGGGCGTATCCAGGCAGGGGCAGGGGGGGCAGATGCCCCCCCCCCCCCTAGGTGTTGACAGATTTTTTTCAGTTATTCAAAAAATAAATTCACAGCTAAAATAAATAAAATGAAATTGATGAAATGTCATAACATAAAATAATAAATTAATATCAACATTAAATTTAATAATTTTAAACTAAATTGTGAAGATTGCAAAGCCACAGACTCTTAGGGGCAAAACCTCCATCTGAGCAAAGAATATGGAGAGTACTTTACTTTTAGAGAATATACTTTTTATTCACTGATCTAACGAGTCTCCAATTGAATACTGGAGAATATCATTGATAAATAATAATGATTCCCAATCTTGACTCTCCAAACATTCATTGGAAGTCAGATTTTCAAATAAGAATACTCTTGCTTTCTCCCTTCTCCATCCTTCATAGGGTAAGCCAGTTAAACGAATAAGTCACTTATAATTGTTTAAGAAAATCAATTTCATACACTTTTTCACTACTTATTCAGTCCGGCACTAAATTTCTAATGTGCCATGGGCGTATGCAAGCAGGGGCAGGGGTAGCTACCTCCCCTAGAAGTTGACAGATAATTTTTTTTAAACTAAATTATGAAGATTTTGAAATCAGAAACTCACAGAAGTTATCCTCCAAGTATCCAATTCACTAATACTGGACAATTTAAGTGATAGTTCCTTATTTTAATTCCTCTTAATCAGTCATGAGAAGTAATATTTTCAAATGAGAATACTCTTGCTTTCTTTTTATCACTTCTCCATCCTTTAAATAAATATAGTAACTCCAGAAAATTAAAACAACATCTTGAATCTTCCATAAGAATTTTTATAGTGACTGTGGAATTAGAGCTGGATGTGGTTTAATGAATTTGGAAAAAATGAAAAAAATAGATTAGTTGAAGGAAACTTTTGGAAAAGGCAAATACTTTTTTCAAGTAATAGGCATGGTCTGCTCATTCTAAGACAGTGTTTCCCCATCAACTACACCAACTGTTAAGAAATCATTAAGTACCTTCATGAGGTAAAAACATGGCTCAATAGCTGCTGAATAGAATAGAGGAAAGATTGACGGGGTTGTGCTTAATGAGTATCCATTGTAAATTTTTAAAGGAAAACAAGGATCAGATTGAAAAGATAGTATTAAATGAGTTCTCAGCAAATCCAACAAAAATGGTGTTAGCCTACTGTAGTAGATCTATATCTATTTATTTCACCTTTATTGATCTATGAATTTACTTTGGATTTTGTATTTGCTTTCAGAACTTTCTTTTGAATCTGCGAGTCTTTTGCACTCTACATTTTTCAATAATCCCATACACACCTGAATAGCCATTCTGTAAATTATTCAATAGAGTCCGATTAAATGTTGATAAATTATTCGTGTTGAACTAGTTCGTAACTATCCACATCCACCAATCCAACAAGAGTTTGGAGTTGATTCTATCTTTTACTCATTTATTTACAACAAATAAGGAAAAACAGGTATTATTATAGCTCTTTGTATCCTGCTTGAATTGGGCATTTGAATATATTTCAGGAGAATTTGTGACGCAATGGATCTTAAAAAAAGTAATAATGCTGATGAATCTCTTGAGTAGGTACTCGCTACTCTTGTAGTAAATAATTTAAATTTCTTAATGAAAATATGGAGGAATGATGGTAATAATACTCAGCTAAGAGCTTCAAAATAACTCTAAAAATGAGTTTTGAGAAGCTTAAATTCAATTTTTTCCGGGGGAGGACCCCCGGACCCCCCCCCCACACCATTTTTACGCATCCGTACCAGAACCTTTAATTTTACATTAATATTTTAATGTCAATTCACAATTTTTATTTTGTCAGTTTCAATTTTACAAATATTATTTTCATAATTTGAACTGAACAATATTAAGTATGACAACCTCTCCCCCCCCCCTCACAAGAGAGAGGGAACAGGGACAACTTTCTCATATTTTGCGGGAACAAAAACTGGCTTGCCCCCCCTACAAAAAATCCTGGATACGCCCTTGATACGGTGACGTTTAAACATTCGTAATATGTCTACCAAGAACTGAGAAGGTATTGAATGAATTCACAAGTTTTTATATTGTAATATGAACATTATAAATTGACACTTGATAACACTCTATCACTTTCTCCTTAGTGATATTCAGAGGGGTCCAAAAATGTAAAGGTACAACACTTGATGCAAGTTAATAAATTTAACCGCAGCTGTGTTCTGAGTAGTTTCACGGTAGGTAAGAAGTGTATTACATTTTTTGGACTTCTCCTTAGTTACATGAGTACAAGAAAAGCTTGAATAATAGCACTATTGATAAATAACATCAAACATTTATGATATATGGAAACATTTATCTATACTAACAACCATCAAAATAACCCATATAAACATGCACCAATAACCTAAACACCAATTTTTCATCAAATTAATGCAAGATACATATATCTAAAAATAACAAACAGAACACATCGAGTTGGATGAAAGCTACAATTGAAGGAATCTTTGGAAGTATGTGTTTTGATGCTTATCTTGACTGAGAAGTCGTTTGTACATTTTTTAAAATTTGGGAGAAACTAAGCCAGACTGGAAGTTTCACATCTTGATAAATAAACCAATAATGGACAGCAAAAAAAAATACAATCAAGCAAAAATTTTCAAAATAATAACTATCTAGAAATAAGTATGTAAATGAATGAAATTTATAAACATCTCCTCATACATGGAATAATGGGGAACATCGATTTTAAAAACACTTAAACATCAAACACCAATTAGATCAACTCATCAACTGATATAACTAATTTTTAGTAGTAGGAGATAATGGAGTGCAACTGTTATATTTAAAGAAAAATATTTAGTGATCAACATGCTTTTTAAATATAATAAACAATAAATTAATCAATATAAGTCACGAATGGAACATATTTTTATTGATTCTCAAAAAATTTGACGTATTTTTTAAAAGTAATAGATTCATGTAAGACAGAATATGCCACTACTTACTGACATATCAATTATATCAGTTGATTTTGATAGAGAAGGAACATTCAACATTTAAAGCTATTAAACTAACACTTATTTATACACCTATAATGTGCTATCATAACACTCACCTACGTCCTTTCATGAAATGAAAATCTTATTATTCTATTAGTCACATTGAAATTCGTAAGATACTCATTTCGCCAAAAAAAATAGTTTACAACGCTAGTTATTAGAATAATCTACATATGTATAACTAACATTTAGAACAATAATAGTCGAGTGCCAGAAGCCCATCAAGTAAGACACTGAAAGTTATTTACTATTTCAGTGAGAGAAAAAAGAGAGAGATAGTGAGTTATAGGTAATATTAATCAAATGCAAATTTAACAGAGTCTATAAGCATGCTGGTGGGAACAGAATAGCATTGATAAAGGATACAACATAGAGAAATTTCAGATATGATGATTTGGGAAAATACTCGTGGCTTTCAGAAAGACTGAAATGATGACTGGAGCTTGTGATATTACACCATGTAATGAGGCTACTCGTCCTTAAGGGGAGGGGAATGAGGAAAGTACATAAAATTTTGATATTATTGGGAATACGTAACTACACACTGCGTTGCATAGTGATTTACATATCAAACATTTATTCTACGGAGCTCAACTCATTGAGAAGGGGAGGATGCATGGCAAAATGTCATGGAACAGTGACCATTATGTATTATAGTTATCGAGAAATGGATACGGAATAGTGTAAAATATTCAATTATTTTGTTTAAAAAGTTTATAATATTTTCAATAAATGTAAATCTCAGTACTCTTTTTTTTAACAATTTTTATTTTAGCATGTTTCGACTTTTTAGTGATTTTCAAATGTATTTGAAAAAAAGGTGCTGAGATTTACATTTATTGAAAACTTTAATAAGTAGCCCTAAGAAAAAGGAAATATTGAAAGGTTTCTAATATATTTGACATATTGATGTGCGGTTTCGGCCGTTAATTTTCCCTTAATATACCGTTTCAAAATTATGAACAACATGACCACCTTCGTTTCAAAATCTGAACTGAGATTCTATATGGTATCGAAACTTCATAGTTACAGTTGAAAATAAAATTTCAATTTGATTATAATCCCCAATGTTACACATCGTCAAATTACCTTCACTTATGGAATATAAATGCTAATTTCCGCTCACTCTGTATAATAACTATACCATATAATCATAACGGAATCGATTCTTCCTCTTATCACCTGTTAAACAAATTTTTCAAAAGAGAGGTGTTTCGCTATCCTATTAGGGAATTATATCGGCTTTATGAATTTTGAAGGAGATTTCAAGTTCATTTTAAACCTTAAGTCAAACGCTTACTATTTATGCTTACATGATAATTCTATTCCTTCCCATTAATGAAATATGATAGAGCTTTTATGATCAGAATATGAGCCACATGTTGATATTTTATTGATGTAATGGTAACATATTTTGAACAGTAGCAGTAAGTGTATCCAATCAATCAGAACAAATCAATACTGCAGACATTACGTATAGAGAAAAGTTATTGATAGAGCATTAACATTGTTTTTTTTTTATTGATTTGCTTTTGTTACAAAACTAATTAGATTCCTAATCGAATATTTTGTAACATACTATTAACTTCGCCTTATGAAAAAAATGAAATAAATGAATAATTGTAATGATAATTATAATATTAATATTCAAATGAGGATCAGCATGAGCCTCAATCAAGACTCTATATAAGCTCTAGAGATCTATTTCTATCCCTGCACCGAATAGTTATATGATGTTGATCTATGAATATTGATAGAAATACAGAATTTACTCATATTGTGTACTATAATAGCAACGTAGTTGTGTTCAGTTGGATTTGAAACTGAGGAGTCATAGAAACATGTTATGCCTTGACTGAAAAAGATTCCTGGATTTTTTCGAATAAACTAATTTATTTAAACAGTTTATAGGATATATACTATCGATGGAAATAAAAAATCAACGTCAGTTTTTAACTTTGAAGTTTGCGGTGGTGAATTAAATTGAATTACCTTGAGAATAATGTTATGGGAATCAAGAGTAATATAATGAGATGTGTTTGGAGATTCCAATCACTACTGTGGTATTAAATAGCAGCTGCATTGAAAGGTCAGCTCTGCTAAAAGTTCTCATAAAGAACTGTGACATTTATCAGTGCTCGTAATAGCAAAGCTTTTGCGCTGAGGTGATATCAAGCAGATTTGAGAAATTCATATTATTTCAACTAAGACCTTTGTGCATTATTATAATTATTGTTAATAATATTATTGCAATAATAGATTATCATTATTCAATTTGAGCCATAGTTTTGTCAATTTACAGTAATGCGAAAGTGTTAACCTATTTTCAGAATAAATATTGTTGTAAATTGCACAAATAAAGGACTCCGACATAGCATAGGCTACAGTTCCAATATGTGGATGTTCAATATGTGTTGGAATGTTCTCCGATATCCAGTTTGAAATAAAAAATGAGAGGCAATTGATCTCAAATTAAAAATCATTCATTTCCTCAAAATAAAACAAAAAATATCAATATACAGAATTAATAAGTAACACAGAATTTATTACAGAATTATTAATGTTGACTTGAATAATGATTTATAATTTCTTAAGTATGAATATTATCATAAATTATTATATGATCTATAATAATAATATGATCATATAATTATATGATCTATTTGAAAGTATTTAAAATGTATTGTCAGTACAGCTTAAAATTCATCTAAAAGTTTTCTATGAACGTCACAAAAAATACAAACCCAATTTATCTTATAAGGCAGTCACCAATAATAATAATAATAATAATAATAATAATAATAATCATAATAATAATAATAATAATAATAATAATAATAATAATAATAATAATAATACTAATAATAATAATAATAATAAACGTTGAACGTGTCACATTACCCAGGATCATGGGTGGGAGAGGAATAATTGACATTAAGAGCAGGCACAATAGTGCTGTTCAGAGGTTGAGGCAGTATTTCCTATCCAAGGCAGACTTACTGCTCTACAGAATAATGATGAGTAATGATGTGGAGGGGTGCACTCCTTTGAAGTTGGCTGAGAATGGATATACTCCTCTGTATGAAGTAGTGACAACTGAACAGAAGATTGAGACATGGAAGCAAAAAGAACTACATGGTGCACATGCCCAGATGCTCAGTCAAGAGTACATAGACTGTTGCTCATTCAATTTGTGGTTGCAGTATGGGTCGTTATTCCCTGAGACAGAGGGGTTTGCCATTGCAATCCAAGATAAAGTTATTGCCACAAAGTCATATAGAAAACGCATCCTGAAAGAAAATGGCTTAGATGATAGGTGCCGAAGGTGTAGAATAGCACCTGAAACAATTGATCATGTTATTGGTGGGTGCTCTTCCCTTGTAGGAGTGGAGTATACAAAGCGCCATAATGATGTGGCAAGGATAATTCACCAAAGAATTGCCCTACAATTTGGTTTTCTTGAGGAGGAGTGCCCCTATTACGAATACCAGCCAGCGCTTGTGCATGACAATGAAAGGGCAAAGTTGTATTGGGACAGGGCAATAAGAACAGACCACACCATCACCGCAAATCGTCCTGATATAATGGTCATGGATAAACAGGAGAGAATTGCCTTCCTGGTCGATGTGGCAATCCCCCTCAACCATAATATGAGGACAATGCATGCCCAGAAGATTAACAAGTACGCAGCCCTGGCTGAAGAAATGAGGGAGCTCTATCATCTGCAGAGTGTGAGAGTGGTACCGGTGGTGATTTCGAATACAGGAGTGGTTCCAAAATTCTTGAAAACATGTTTAAGAGAGCTTGGTCTTGAGTATCTCATTGCAAAAATTCAAAAAGCTGTGATTTTAGACACTTGCCATATTGTTACAAAATTTCTCTCACAGCAATAGCATGTAATATAATTTAAGTAGTTTGAGTAACTTATACCTGGCATTTGCCTGTATCATTGTAACCATGTTGAATGTGAATAAATAAAAAAAAATAATAATAATAATAACAATTACTTTTTACCAATATTATAGGTATGAAATTTTTATGATTGGTTAAGAGTTATTGATTCTCTTGGGTGGAGTTGAATGATAATATCGAGTTTTTCAATAATAATATCAAGAAAATTTTTGAATACTTCACACTACTTCCTTCCATTCTCATCAAAAATTTGACATCAACTACAAGATTGAGACACTATATAAGTTGATAGGTTGGTGATTGTAAGCTATATTTATCATTGAATCTCATGAGTTTTTTAAATCAGTTTTTTATTTATCTCTCAAGATCATAGTTAAAAGAGACAATAACAAAGAATGCAAGTAATAGTGATAAAAGGTGGGTTGGTTATAAGAAGTATTACAGCTAGATGTAATTCAGATGAAGGCCGTGCTATTTGATTCAGTTAGCATTTTGAAAATATGAACAACCATGCACAAAAGGGTAATAATTTTTCATCGATTGAGTCGTTTGTTTGAATTTTCAATGAAATAATGGTGACTGTTCGCCATGCAGTGGTGAGTGAGTATGTGACACAGAGACATATAGATATAGAGACAACTGAGAGAGAGATAGAGAGAGGTTAGAAGGTTACACCGAACAAGACATTGATCACTGCTTCGATTAGTACCTGTTAGTTGAGCCTGAGTTCATGCAATGAGTAGGGGGAACTGAAACAAAATCATTTTCTGTTAACTACAACCAAATTATCCTCTATGCTCTACCTACCCATCCATTCAACCCATAACCAAACAACTATGAATCAACCACAAATCCGTATATTTTCTCAATTTTTTAAATATTCTATTTCAATCTAATTTCACACCTTTACGGAACTCAGACATTCAAATATATCCTCAACATTCACTCTAGGAAGAGTTCTGAAACTGCTAATAAACTCATCGCCGGTATACGGTACTAAGGAAAAATTAAAAGCTACAACAAAATTAAGATACTTGAATTGAGAATAATAAAAAAGCCCTGATTGAAGAAAATCAAGTAGTACCATACTTGAAATCATTAAGTAACCAAATATATAGCTTCAAAGTATCAAATATTTGTTGAAAATTGAATAAAAAACCAGTAAGAATCTACTTCTCAAATAGATTAGAATTGGATGTCAAATTCTGAGTTATTTTGTACGAGCCCAATTCATCTATACAAGCATTTGACCTAATAAAAATTATGATAAATTGAATTTTCTATTATCCCACTTCTACTGTGAGCCTACATAGAAAAACTTTCCATTCTCTAAATACAAAATCACTGATTCTATGTTTTACAAAATTGTCAATTTTTACTAAAATACTAGGAAATTCTGCTATTTCATAGAACGATAAAACTTTCAACTAAACAGAGGGATGAGCTCATGTAGGCTTCACCCTCATAAACAAACAAACAAACAAATACCTAAAAGAGGAATAAAACTAGTTTTTACTAGTTAGATGGGTGAGTAGTGAAAATTATAGGACTGTTATAAGACATTAAAATTGTAACCAGAAAACCCCCATGGAACATCAACGTTATTGGATAGAACTCCATGTTGGTTCTGGAATATTGCAAGAGATTTGTATGTAAGAGAATATTGCAAACCATTTTTCATCTGAGAATTCTGGTTCAATAAGTACGGTACTGGTAGCTATCCATTTTTAGAATGGCGAACGAATGAATAGTTCAAATACTAAACTACACTGGAAACACACTAAATTATCATTTCATTATTAGGCAATATAGAGAGAACTTGTTCAATAGCACTTCATGAATCATTAAAAGCAAGAGATCATAAGATAACTGAAAATTGATATTGTAATTGCAAAGATAACTAAATCTTCTATGTTCATTACAATTCTCCTCCAGAAGTAGATATCGGAACGCATTTTCAATAATATATCATTAAAAACAATAATTGTTTCTGGTATTTGGTAATTGAATAAACCAATTATTGGTATTTGTTGCTGATAAAAATATAAACGTATATTATTTTGATGTTTTGATGTAAATTGAATTAAGTAGAATTAGCATTGTGAATAGTGGATGAGAAAAAAAATATTGTTAGTAGATTAGACTAATGAGATAAATCACAATTTTGTAGATTGAAGAGGAAAAATTTTTTTCTTTGTAAATTTGAAATATTTCCAGTATATTGATTAAACTAACCATGCTCCACATCGGAATGCCAGCTGGCTTGACTGGAGAGTGAGGCAGGACTCTGACCATAATAGGTCATTTCTCCGGTGGGTCCTTTCTCCAGGTCCTCTTCTGTGGAACTCAGCCGACGCCTCTTATTTCTTGGTTCCACGGGGCTTTGCGTGTTTCGTGGTAAGGAGAGCGGACCTGTCATAAACAATAAACTCATTAATCTCATCACAATACTAATTAAAGCTATTTCTACATTATAAATTATATTTCACTGATTTGTTTACCCTCTAAAATCAATTCTTACGTAGGCTGTCTTATTTCAATCAAGATTTCTGAGGTTTGAACAATGACGGCCTTCACTTATTTCATCATAGTTGAATTTCCTACAAATCCCACGAATTAAAAATACAATGTTCTAATGAACTGCTCAGTTGACCCCTGGGAAGTTTTTAATAATATTTTTTCCATTCCAATAGATATTGGATGATCTCCATGAATTTCTCATTGAAAATTACCATTATGCTAGACCTATCATAATGAATCTTTGGCCATAATGTTATTAATGCTCATGGGACAGTCTGGAACAGCACTCAAGAACAAATAAGTATAGTTGGATTGGGGTCGCTCTCGTCAGCTAGCTGACTGTCCTGATAGAGCTAAAAATTGTTAAGCCATTCGCCAACCGCCTTAATTTTTGGGAACAGTGCGATAGACAAATGCTCAATGGAAATTGTCTAATATGAGAGCCTACTAAATAGGCTACTCAAGTCTACTCGGTCTGAGTCATCAACCTGGGAATGGACAAAAGTGGCTTGAAACGTTCTGTCTGTTTAAGGCAATTATTCATAAGAATAAATTCAAATTAAGATACGGAACCATGATACTTTGATTGAGTCAGTGTACATGATAACTGAACAAATCGAAATGCATGGCTTTGATTTAGTTTAAAAAACCTACAAGAAGGCCTTTTCTAATAAGACCGTACCCAGAGAAAAGTAGCCTGCATGGAATTTAAATCTCACACTAACTAACTTTCAATATGATTTACATGTAAGTGCTAGGTAGACCTACTGCTAAACTAAAGAAACAGGAAACAGCTTTACGTTCTGTTAGAACGTAAAAATAATAATATTATTGAAGACACTGATCTCACTGAACCAATTGACTTTAAATGAAATCCAATAATATTTCGTTCTGAGTAAAAACGTTTACAAAATTAAAATGAATCACTCACAAAATTCATGTCAATATAAAATTACGAAACGTGTAGGCTATAATTACGGTATCACAAACACACAAACAATTTATGGTGGAAAAAAAATTGCGAATAATTTACAGGAGTAAATTAGCACAAGACTTTTTAGATGTAAATAATCAGCAAATACTTTCAAGGTTTAAACACAGACAAATAAAATTCAAAAAGCCTTAACAGACATAACCTAAAAAGCGAGTCACGTGTTGTAATGAAGTGTCATGTCGTCATATGTCAGTGTGTGGAGATGTTACGATACCATCGATATCAATGAATAACGATATTTTTCATTCGATATCTTAGATCTGATAGTATACAGTGTTGGGGAGTAGCGCGCTACTTTTTCTTAGTTTGTAGTGTAAGTGTAACGACGCTACTTTTCTAAAATTGTATAAATATAGTAGCGCGCCACATTTCAAGAGTAGTAAAATTCAAATGGTACTTTGATAATGATTACCTATTTAAAATAAAAAACAATTCTACAATAGTATGGTCTATAATTATTCACATTGATATTATACAGAGTGTTTCAGAAGTAGTGTCGAGCATTTTAGAGAATTGTTCCTTGGTAGAAAACATACTTAAATATCACTTTCAAAATGTCTGAAAGTCATCAATTACTCACACAGCCGCCATTTTTATTTTCTCATTTTCATCTAATCTTTCAAAATTATAATTCTGTAGCGGCCTTATAAAGCAGAATTTTATAATTCTGTAGAGGGTACTATAGTGGTCAATTACTAGGTATGTAAAATCAACCGAGAAATCGAATAAAACCAGTTAGAAGTTCGTAACTTTGATGGTTATTGAGATAATTAGAAAAATAAGCTGAAAAACTACATTTTACAACTTTAAAGGGATAGAAATAGGGTATTTAACTGTTGACTAGAATTTTATGTCATTTTATATTGTAGGAAATTCAATTCTGAAATAAAAATGTTCAGTAACATTTTTGTTTAAAACGTACCCAAACGTCACAAATCAGGATTTAAAGAAAACAAAACAGACAAAAAGAGCAGGTATGAAAAGATTGCTGTTTTGACTTCTTTAAATCCTGATTTGTGAGGTTTGGGTGAGTTTTAGACGAAAATGTTAATGAACATTTTTCCTTCAGAATTGAATTTCCTACAATATAAAATAATCGAAAATACTAGTCAACAATTAAATATCCTATTTCTAAACCTTTAAAGTTGTAAAATGTAGTTTTCAGCTTATTTTTCCAATTATCTCAATAACCATCAAAGTTAAGAACTTCTAACTGGTTTTATTCGATTTCTCGGTTGATTTTACACAGTAATTGACCACTATAGTACCCTCTCAAAGATTAGATGAAAATGAGGAAACAAAAATGGCGGCTGTGTGAGTAAACTGAGGACTTTCAGACATAGTGAAAATGATATTTAGGTATGTTTTCTATCAAGGAACAATACCCTAAAATGCTCGACAATACTTCTGCAACACTCTGTATATATAATAATGAATGAATTTCAATCAATATAGTAAATGTGTAGCGTGAGCATAACGTTTTTTCGTTTTGATGGACATTTGCCTAAACCACAGGACAAAAGCATTCTATCATGACTTTTTGTAAAGTAGCGAAAAAGTAAAGTAGCTAGCTACTTTTTTTGTAGTTGTAGTTGACAGTTGTAGCTAGCTACTTTTTAAAAAAAGTAGTTGTAGTGTAGTTTAGCTACTATTTTAATAAAGTAGTTGTAGTTGTAGCTAACTACTTTTGAAAAGTAGTTTACTCAACACTGATATTTTACTGTATTGATATTCCCGTTCTGGTAATGGCGGGTAGGAAATTTTTTCTAGTGCCTCTCCCTCTCCCATCCTTACTTTGAATTTTGAATCATACCTCATAATTACCTATATCGAAATTCAACAATATCAACCAATAGATGATATAGCCGACGCCAAAAGTTAGACGGTTTCGTCTGTCTCTTGTAGATTACGTGATGTAACCTAATAACAGCTGATTTAGCCTAAAGCATCTATTATTATCTTTTTTTATTTCAAGAACACCACCAAGGATAATCTAGGTGACAATTCAACACCAAGTTGTCAATAAGAGATAATGTTGTCAAGTGATCGATCAGCTGAAAAAATATCATTTGAACACTTTTCGCCGGTGCTAACCGCATGTTAAATTTGCCATAGTAGCTCTGCAACTGTCCGCTATTAATATAACTTAGGCCTACTTATTATGGCTGAAGTGAGCGAGGTCTATATGCGTAATATGCTCTTGAAGGGATGAACAAGTAGGCACAAGTATAACATAGCCCATAACAAGTTTATAGTTTTACCAGATGACACCAGCCCTTCATAACATTCTCATACATTGTGGGGGGAAGAATATTGACAAAATAGAGAGGGTAAATAACTAGCTTATTGAACTAAACATTGCTGCAGCAAGAATGCAAGTGTTCCGATGTTTAGCCTATATCGTGGTCTCAGAAACATGGTTCGAACCATATGGCGAAAATTATCATCCTCGTGACAAAAACGAGGTTGGTAGTCTTCGACGATAAAGTGTCACACCTGTTGTCCAACATTTGAGCGTAGTTTAAAATCTATTAAACGCAGTTTAAATTCTATTGCCGCCATATAGGCTATAGGCCATATATGTTTCCTTTATCTCAGGGCTACTTTTATCACTTTTTTATAATAATCACACTAACCTTCTCAATTATTTTTTCATTAATGCATTACATGTTTCGACTATTTATAGTCATTTTCAAATGCGAATGAACAAATAAACAAACTAATTCTATAATGAGTAATGCATTAATAAAAAAAAAATAATAAAAAATTGAAAAGGGTAGCCTACTGCGATTATTATTTAAAATAGTATTATAGTTTTAATATTTATACTATAAATACTATTAATTAATCGTATATTATAGTTTATCGTAAGACAATATCTTGTTTTTACAATATGTTTTTTTTAAATTTATTTCATTGTCGTGTCGAACTTTATAAAAAAACTTACGTGTGAGAGTGACTTTGTTTAGTGTTGAAATATCTATCCTTCAAATATTATGTGATACTTGAAGCTACCGTTGTATTAAAATTTCCAATCATAGTGTATACTGAATAGTCTGTCCAAGCAAAGAAGACCCTCTGGCAAGATAGGAAATGACTCAAGCTCTGTCAATATTGGTGCAAAAATTATCAATTTGATCTCTAATTGTAGGAAACAATTCCATCTACTATTACGACCAAATTTATGAGTCTTAAACAAATATTGACCACGCTGGAGCCATTTTCCCATCTTGCCAGAGGGTCTTCTTTGCTTGGATAGACTATAAATATCATCATCTTCACTTATATTACGTAGACTATTACTTATCTATTACGTATCAACCTCTAATTAGTATCATAATCTACTTGGGCTTGAGATATGTGAAAATAAATTTATTATAATGTGTAAAAGTTTATATTAAAAAAATATGTATACTAACTGTATGCTCCTGAGGCCATCATAGATGTATGATCGGTGGCTGGCGGAGTATAACTACTACAATAGTAGCTTGGACTTTCAATTTTAATCACATTTATCGGTGGCTGCATACCATTCGGGTTATGAACAATGGAAGCTGCAACAGAAAAAAAAAACATTATTTGAAATTAATAATAATATTCGATCAAAATTGATTTCATTTGTCAGTAATAGACATTAATTTGGTTGAATTTATAACAAAAAACATTAATAAAGTTTTGTAGTAATATGATTTACATTGATCACTGGCGGCTCGTGCCCACGAAAAAGGTGAAATGCTTGTATCTTTTGACTTTTACTGTACAGCACTTCACCTGTTTTGTGGGTAGGCTACGAGCCGCCAGGGCATTGGTTGAACGTGAATACTTCTTACAATTTCAATGATAACCTATGATAATGTGCTATTCTATCCTGTAATTGATAATCATAGAACAGAAGAAAGTAGAATATTGATAAGTTTTATTAAGATTGAGGTATATACATACTATCTCTCATAATTTCTTTTATTTATTCAATTCGACAATTTCCAATGAGTCTGATAAGACCCTATGTGGTACATAAACAAAAAAATATTACTGTACAGCAGTGAAAAGGGTAATAAGAGGGTTTTATACGTATTATTTTATAGCCTGATATTGAACTTAATTATAATGAATACCTAGATACAGTAAATGGCATACATGAATACAGTATCATTAGTTATACCATTAATGATTACAATGATAATTTTATTGTAGTTTAATGAGTAGTAGAAATTGTTGCTTTCGAAAAGCAGAAGAGTGTTATTATTTCACGATATATTATCCAAATAACAGAGTGTATTTAATTCAATTCTTATGGTTCATAAAATAGTCTTCATCTATATCTATAAAAGCGAAATGGCACTGACTGACTGACTGACTGATTGATTCATTCATCACCAGAACTAAAAATCCACTGAACCGAATGCGTTCAAATTTGGCAGACATGTTCAATTGGACGTTTAGACGCGCGCTAAGAACGGATTTTAGAAACTTTCCAAGGATACGCAAAATATTAAAATTTTTCTATAGTTTTTCAGCGTTTTCTAAATTTTTTCGAGAACTAATCGGTAGAAAATGTTGATATTTGGTGGGCAGGTTCAGATAAGGTCCAGAAATGTTGTGTTGAAATATTTTTGAATTCCGTTCAAGATTACGCCACTTATCAGTATTATTTAAATTGTAGATGTATTGCGGGTTGCATAAATTCCGCCTTCATACGAACAATTCTTACTGTAAATTTGATGGTTCAGCGAGATTATAGATGAACTCGCTAGATGATAATTAAAAAAATTCAAACCACTGGCGGCTCGTACCAACGAAACAGGTGAAGTGCTGTACAGTAAAATATACGGGCACTTCGCCTGTTTCGTGGAGACGAGCCGCCAGTGAGTTATACCTGAGTAATTGTTCGTAAAAATTTTCAAAGAATTAATTTTGTAGTGCACAGGTTGTGTGGGATTTTAGAATTATGTACACGAACATTTCGGTATCACCAACAAATAGAACTATAACCATCAGCGATAATAGATTAGGAACCATTACTTATAGTTCTATGCATCAACATGCAAGAGATTCACAAAGTTGGAAAGTTAGCGATTCATTCAAATAGAGTCATTTATGTAGCTGTATATTATAGTGTTCACAATTGAACGAAAAGTTTTTAAAATTATTGACTGTCACAAAAATAATATGCTATACCTTATTTACGTTAATATTATTTTTTCTCTGAATAATTAGCAGTTTGAAAATATTATAAAACGTTTGGAGCGTTATTGGCTCAGCATTTTATTGAGATAAGATCGAGAAAATTTGTAAGTGTTCATTCACATCCGATTGAACAGAACAGTCATAACAATATGTTTGCTTCGGCCGAGAGGAGAAGCTTTAGAATTGGAGATTGATTGATTTATTACATGCCAGGTCTTGAAAAACCTATTGAATTTGTGAACATGAAGGAGAAGGCGAGACCAATGCACAAAAGACCTAAGAAAAGAGAACGGAATAACATTTTTTGCCCAAGAAACAGGTGAAATCCCCGTATCTTTTACTGCACAGCACTTGACCTGTTTCGTGGGAACGAGCCGCCGGTGGAATCTGCGAAAAACAAAATAGTGTAAATAGGTTACTGGTTACTGTATCTTCATAAATAATATTTCCCTTATTATGTAAGAAAGAGGGGCGATATTTTGAGTCAGATCTTTGTTAATCTATACCACAAATTTTAATAAATATAACAGCAAGAAATCGAATTTCAATGCGATGACAAAGTATTGAATTATTAACTGGATAACAATATAATTTGAAAGTGGGTTTTGGCGGAATTCTTGCGTGTATCAATAAATACTCGAATAGATGTAACTTCAGATTTAGAATACATTCTATTCCCTAACTTATAAGTGCTACGCCAATACGTAAATGACATATATTCAAGTACATTAGGGTAGGCGGTCGAATAATAATCTGGTATGTGAGGGGGGACCAAGAACATTGACCTTCTATGTATAGCAGCCTCCACACCTATTTATACCAGTTATAATGCGATGTAGAGAAAGCAGATCACCCGAAAACGAATGTTTAGCAATGATGCATTCATGCACATCACGATTATGACTTTTAGTAAACAACCCTTAAAATAATTCAAAATATAGTAATTTGTAGAATGTAGGTTTAGCTAGAAATGGGGTGGCAGTGGTAGCCTTTTGTAGATTGAAACAAACGTCTGAATGCAGGTGATAGAAGTTCGCGAGTTCCTAATTCATACACAAGGCTCATAGTGAAGCATGTCATCAATGTCACACACTCTCATTCTCCTACCATTCTTCTACTATTTGTAGATTGTTTCACTACTACTATTTGTTGTCCCACATTTCAATTGATGGAACTCTTCATTTGTTGACAAGGAATAGTCTTTCCTTCTTCCTCCATAGTTTTTGCCACACATTACAATATTTTTCTTCGACTTTCAATCGTTTGTTCAGTTTCTCAATTTCATTTGTCAAGAATCAGCCGAGTTCTAAACATGAAACTTGAAATAGTTTCAAAGTATAATTACTATCTTAGTTACTAAAATAGTTTCAACGTATTAAACTATAAATTACTGGTTATAGTTTTATTTTTCCAGAGGGAATGTTGAAATAATGAGGTTAAATGTTAAAAAAACTGAACGTAATAAGGTTGATGATCGAAGATTACTATAATTGTATTAATTGGGGTTGTAGACAGATTACAACTGAATAAGGGAGAGTAATCTATGCAGGTTTTAAAACCTTGGATGTAATATTTAAAAAATTCTTATACCCTTTTTAAAATAACTTAAGAACTATTATTTCACAGCAGACATGTTTCGGGACTCAGCCCATTATATTACTTCTGAAGTTTTTTTAAAAAGGGTATTTGATTTTTCATTTCGTTTGTCAATTATTTTAAATAGCCCTGAGTTCAAAGTTTGATTTAAAAAAAAAATCTATATAACTCCAAATTCGTTAACTACTATTCTATAAAAGATAGGGATAAGATTTCAAAAAACTTTAAGTTTATAGCATTGAGCTTCAACTGTATTCACGATACTGAAATTGTCATTTCAATTTCAAATTCATTCATTTTAGAATGAGTATATTGATGATGCAGACCTATTATTCATTTTGACCAAAGCTCTAATACTTTTCCATTCAGTGTAAATAAGCATATAAATACTGCAACAGGTTCCAATAATTAATTATTCCAATAGCTTCTAGCACGAATTTACTAATAAACAATGCTGAACTATCGATACTATGCTAACAATGATCAATATAATGGGGAAATCACAACATAAACTATCAAGATAAAGTATTCAACATGAACTATACCTATACCTATACTTACTACCTATACCTAATGTACGCAAATGAATAAACTATTAATTTTATAGATTCAGTCTATATCTATCTATCCATCATAGTACCAACAATATTATACGTATAGTTATGCAGAGGCAAAATTATGGCCTAAATCGCGGATAATAATTACTGTACCAAGTGTTTCCAAGGTTTGCATCATTTCCCACCCTTTCTCAATACTCTTCTATTCATAATAAATTACCTACTTATTACAATTATTACAAATGAATGAACTATTCATAGATCTAGGATTGTAGTATTGTAGTGTAGCCTAGTGCTCTATATATTACAATTCTCTGTGTATTCTAATGAAGCACAGGAATTGAAACTATGAGAAACTAGGAAATTATCTTCGGTTGATTAATACAGTGAATATAATTCATCGAGTACGAGTCATTAACTCGGATGAAATGAACAGAAATCGATGATCAGTGTTTGTTTAGTTGGTATAGTCTGTCCAAGCAAAGAATACATTCTGGCAAGATGGGAAAATGACTCCAGCTCGGTCAATATTGGATCAAAAATTCAGTTTCAAATTGTAGATCAGAATTTTTCCTACAATTTAAGACCAAATCTATAATTTTTGAATGAATATTGACTGAGCTGAATTCATTTTCCCATCTAGCCAAAATGTAATCTTTGCTTGGGCAGACTATATCGTACCTGAAAACACGTGGACACCAACACCATGTACAGCTGTTCATCCTCTCTCACTCCAATCCTACTGCATTTTGCAGCAACGACACCCACTCATATTTTTTCTCGCAATTCAATAGCATTTCACAGCATCCAGCTAAATCGGCTGATTTGAAAACAGGTTTGCATACTCTTCGCCAAAGCTGAGCTATCAATAACTGGTTACGATCCGCGGTATTTACGATCGATTCAAGACGGTTAACTAACATCTGGACGTAATTCAAGCCCCGAGTCAAGCAAACATTGGAGATGTCGGATTTTTTTAGTTACTGATTGAGGGGCTTCCAATAACTCTCCAAGAAATTCTTCGATGTTTGTTTTTTCTGCAAATAATGATTGAAGCTGTAAAATGAGAAGAAGGGTGGAGTGTATGGGTAGGTTGGAGTGAGATTATAGAAGAGAAAAGTAAAATGAGCGAAGAGGATTGATGCAGAATCAGAATGAGTGGAAGAAAAGAATATTGAAAAAGAGAATTGACTGAAGATCGAGTTGTTTCAGTTCTATGGCGAGAAGGAGAAAACACTTACAACGAAGCATTGATCTTCTTAAAATGAATAATTATTATCATCTCCTCTTCATACCTGTTGGGAGATCTATCATCTGTAAAGAGGAAAGAAAAAAAAAGTGGGAGGAGGAAACACGTAAGAAATCAGTGGCAAAAGAAAGTTGAGGGATGGAAGAGAGCTGATAAAGAGTAAAGTGAAGGATGAGAAAAAAAAGAAGGTGAGATACCGATAGGATGAGACAAAACGTAAAATAATAATAATAATAATAATAGTAATATTGACAGGGCACAGAATTGATAACGAACTAGACAGCACATGTCAGCTATGAACTTGAAGAGAATACAGTATAAAATTGGAAGAACTGATGGTGATGTTGTGAAATCTTTCCATAATAAGAAAACTAAGATGTTGTCAAATTTCACAAAAATTTCTATTATGAAAGCATACAGTACCAGGTTTCACATTTTACCAATGCATCTTCAGTTGTAGCCTACTGGTGATTGAGGATAGAGGAAGACATTTTCAACCATTGGATCTTAAAAGCCTAGAGCTCCTAAATACATAGATAAGTTACAGCCTAGGTTTAAGATTAAAATAAAAGTAATAAATATTAGAATTGATAAACAACTCATTACTAAATATTGGACAGAATTAACTTTTACAATAAAAAAATTAAATGTGGATTTGAATTAAATTAAGAATTAGAATTATGTGTTACAAAATAAATTAGAAATTATTCCACTAATCAGATGATCTGTCAACTTATCTAGGACTTTGATTCATGTAACCTAACTAAGAAAATTCCAGTAAAGTCAGTTTTTATAGATAATGGCTAGTGAATTAAAAGTTAATCTAATTCAAATAACTAAAAAATTGCAAATAAAAAACCAAATTCTAATTGTCCTAACTTATAAGAGGCTTACAGTAACTTTTAACTTAGTTTGAGAACTTTTTGATCCTAGACTATGAAAAGTTCTCAAACTAAGTTAAAAGTTACTGTAAGCCTCTTATAAGTTAGGACAATTAGAATTTGGTTTTTTATTCGCAATTTTTCACTTTTTTGAGTTAGATTAACTTTTAATTCACTATCCATTATCTATAAAAACTGACTTTACTGAAATTTTCTTAGTTAGGTTACATGAATCCAAGTCCTAGATAAGAAAACATGGAGTTGGCGAAGTGTTGGGGATGGAGAAAATATAATTATTGTTGCAAATAATTTTGATAAATAATAACTTCATTGAAAATAATCAATGTTTTATTCAATTTATTCACGGTTATTGCTGAATATTTATAGTATTACGTCTATATAGAATATTATATAGTAGAACGTCAAAAACACTAACTAATAAGACAGTTAGTAGATAGTTCGTACTAATGTATTATTAAAAATAACGTATAAAAAGTGTCTTGAAATGATAACTGATTGAAATGTCTCACGTTCTGGTTGTTGGATGTTCGGATTTCGACGCTCTACTGTATATGTGAATTAAATTAATAATATGTATTAATAATCATGTGTATCATAAAATGACTATCATAGATCTATATATATAATGTAAAATAGAATGCGTGAATGTATCATGGTAGGTTGTGTACAATGCAATATAATAGTAGTGTCTATTACTAATAATGTCCATAAAAAAGTGGGAGCCCAGAGCTGAGCATAAGTTGAAGATTGAGTAAGAGAGAAAAAAAAAATTTAAAAAATGAGATAAAACTTATTAGTCTATTTCGGAAGTAGATTAAACCAGTCTCATTATACAGTACAATATTGTACTGATGTCACCAATTGGTCGGATACTTCATTTCAAAAACTTTCAAATCAAATTATTTTTGTTTCTTATAAAATGCTTTGCGTTACTCACGGACACATTCACTTTATTCTCAAGACCTTGAAATGCACGAGAAATGTTTTGAGATTGGACCACGTGTATGATAGGACCAGAAAGCATAATATAAAACTACTTAAAGTTATCAATAACGCATTGTTTATAATTGATTATCAAGTTCACGGTAGATTGCCACTATCCTATACGATCCTATACCTCAAGACTCAAGGATCAATCCCTCAAAGGGTGAGTTCATTTTTGAAGAGATTTTTCCAGTTTTCCTGTTTAAGACACCTATATTTTGTACAATTGAAGTTGATTTATGGCAAACACGACATTATTACAATGTACTCTAGTACAATTAACATGAAAATGCATTCCAATGTAACAGAATTATAAATAAACGAGTAGAATAGATTATTTACCAGGCCCGTTCCTATAAATGGGCAGACTGGGCAAATTCCCAGGGCGCCAAATTTTTGGGGGCGCAAAATAAAATAGTAAATTATAGAAACAAATTAGCTACTAAAAAATATGTGACATAAATTTTTTTAATAATAGGCTACATATACAGAGTGTTCCAGGAGGAATGTGCAATACTTCTCAGGCTGATTCTTACCCCAAGTGGAGCAAAAAGTTCCATTGGAGATACCCCCAAAAACGCTTTGTTGCTGAGATAACAATGGCGAAAAATTGAAATTGAAGATTTCATTTTTAAATTTTATAGAGGCTTTATTCAGGTTTGGAAATTGTCAATTCCCATGTTAAATTAGCTGAGTAATTCAATGAAACCAGGTTGAAGTTTGTAGCTCCAACAGTTATTGATTTACTTGGGAAAATATGCTAAAAAACACTTTAAGCGTTTAATGCCAACAATTAAACGTTATAAATGAATATGAAATCATAAATTCTTATTTTTGATAGATAGAAGTTGAAGAGAAACCAGTTCTAGAGATAAAGTTCGATGGCGGCGATTGTATAAATCCTACCCAAATCTCAAAAATATCGATCAAAAATCGAAAAAAAGAAAAAATAGGGCAAGAGGAAAATCTGTGTTTGGTCGCAATTTTGCTATTTTTGATCGCCATTTCTAATATTTGGACTCTCTTCAACTTCCATCTATAAGAAATACAAATTTATGATTTCATATTCAGTCATAACCCTTAATTGTTGGAAAGTGGCCGTTTTAGGATATTTTACCAATTATCTCAATAACAGTTGAAGTTACAAACTTCTAACTAGTTTAATTGAATTCCTCAGCTGAATTTTACGTAGGAATTGACCATTTTCAAACCTGAATAAAGCCTCTGAAAAATTTGAAAGATGTCAATTTTTCCGCCATTGTTATCTCAGAAACAAAGCTTTCTTGTGCTATGTCCAATGGATTTTTTGCTCTACTGTGGGTAAGGAATCAGTCTGAGAAGTACCTATTGCACTTTCCTCCTGAAACACCCTGTATAACAGAACAAGTAGCCTAAATAAAATAAAAATAGTAAGAAACATAATAATGAAAAGTTATATGAAGCATTATTGTTCATATGTTAAAATATGATAATAATAATATCAGATCTGGCAACACCGCAATCAGTTAATATGCTTTTGGTGGTACTTGCGTAACTAATGCCTATAGTCCATTCACGATGGCTTGAGACGAGATGAACAAAAGCTCTGCATGTGTATGTGTGCGATTGGAGTGGCTTCGTTTTAGCCACGACATAAACAAGAAACAGCATTGCAGAAATCCCGAATTTTGTAGTAGGCAATCCAGAAAAAGTATCTCTAAGTAATCTTTAATATAGATACACATTGGGAAATTGCTTGTTTCGGTTGTCTCTTGACTGCATGAACCTAAAATGAACAAACAATTATAGTGAAAGTTTATGTGTCAATGCTTTCTTTACAGCCCCGACAACAAAATTCGGGATTTCGGCATTGCTGTGACTTGTTTATGTCGTGGCTAAAACGAAACCACTCCAGTGCACACACACATATGCAGAGCTTTTGTTTATCTCGTCTCAAGCCATTGTAAATGGACTATAGGCATTACTGTTACCACAGCTGGGTACAACAGCTGGTACCAGTGCATCCGCGTAGCATCTTCTGCTGTCACATGGAATGCATCCTAGTCAAAATAGCAACCATGCAAATCTAGGAAGGGGGCGCCAGTAGATCATTTGCCCAGGGCGCCAGCCACCCAAGGAACGGGCCTGTTATTTACCAAACATGATCATTATGTTGCAATAATTACGTTCATGTTATTTTCTAGCCAGAAAGGATTTCCATTCTCAGAGTTTTTATAAAGTGATCTGATAGCGCTGTATTTTTCCCAATTCACGTGCTTTGAAAGTCATCTTCATCAACAGTTTTTCAACCTGCACTCAATTTCTTACTAAGCAAATTTCTTGAACACCAAATTCCAAACAAGTTTAAACATAGAATTTCTTGAAAGAACATCAAAGCTCTCAGCAGTTCTAAGCAAAATAATATTCCAAGTTGACCTCGGCTAAATATTCTGGAAATATTTCTACATCCGATTCAGAGTCTGTGTTGAAACGTAGCGAGTTGCGAACCATTGCCCAATGCGTTTTGTCGGTCCGAAGTTAAATGGGATGTGGATGATTCTGGAATCAATATCTCCTAATCGGAAGAGTAACCGGGTGTATTCAAACTCAGCCACCTCAAAACTTACTAACTTTTCAAATAATTAAATTCAATCTACTGTACTACCCGCTTTAGTATGCTTCGTTACATAGTCTACTCATAATTCAAGATTATTATACACCACGATATCTTTGAGCTTTGAACGAGATTTAAATCTTATCTTCATTCATCATAACCATTAGGCTATCACTAATCGACTTTCTCTATGCATATTAATTTTTTATGGGTTTCCCACAAAATGAAGGTTGACAATGATAGGCTACTTTTCAGGCACATAGGCCTGCAGTCTTATTCCTATTCGGTCTACTTTTCCTATTATATTTTGAAATTTCCAAAATTCAAATCTATATAAGGATCAAATAAATAAAATTTTCATTAAAACATTATAGCAGATTATTCAATTCATCAACATCATCAGCAAAAATAATCTCAATTCGCAATCATATCACTTGATGAAATTGATGAGTGATTTTAAACCAGCCTATAAGGCTGGCCGCACATTCGGCGATTTTTCTCCACCCTATTTCACCCAAAAGGATGGAACATGTGCTTTTTAAATGTAAACACGCAGACTAGACTTGGTTGCAGAAAAATCGCCCTAGAAAATAGAACCTGTCCTATTTTCAGAGGTGGACGATTATAATAGAACATAGGCTTTTGCATACAAACCCGCAGACTGGTTGAGAATCATCACCAGAGCCCATTCGTCACGCCTAGTTAGTGATGGGGGAGGGTCACGAGCCTTTGTTTGCCTGCTTATTGTTTCCCCATAACCAAAAATTCCAAACGTTAATTTCGAAATATTTCTATTTTTTCCAATAGTATAATAATCTATTCACCTTACTGACTCTATAGAAGTTTTAATTTTTTTTCTACGACCAAAACTAAGATTTTGCTCTGTAGCCTATAATTCAGCTATATAATACAATTTCATTACACATTTTTTAGTATATTTCAAATGATTCTAATTGATCAGATACAAGGATATTTATTGTTGGTATGGGAACAATGATTTATGCTTTCTAGGATAAACATAATAGTTTTGGAAACATATCAAATAACAATCAACAACCATGCAGTCATAATAATTTCAAAAATAGCTGTGCCGTAAAAAGTAATATTAATTCTGAAGTTATTATCATTCAAGCATTTATAATTTTCAACTGAACAATTAGAAATGGTTTAGGGAAGTAACTATAAGTTATTTAGAAGACAATAGGCTAGTGGAATCAGAAATATGTCACTCGGAACAAAGAAGGTATAGAATAGCAGAAGCAAACCCTCGGGAATTTCCAGTTATCGTATCGGGTATTCCAAGTCTATAAAAGAATAGACTATGGAAATTTTTCAAAATGACGCACAGGCCCACAATTGTCTATCAGGGAGTGTTTGTCAGGTAAATTTAGTTTCTATTCATAATGGTGAACCTGTGGTCCTGCATTTAGCTTCAGTTGCTTCTGGTTACTCGTCTTCCAAGTGCTCTCTGCTCTGCATAGTGAATCATCATGCCATTGAATATAAAAAATGCCATTGGAGGTAGACATAGACAAATTTATCGCGGCGGTGGAGAAGAGGCCAGTATCCAGTAATCTATAATAATCGACTGCTGAAAGAATATTCTGATCGTAATGTGAAGAATATTTTATGGGGGAGATTTGCAAGGAAGTTGTGTTGAACTGGGTGGAGATGACCGATAAGGAGAAAGATACAAACAGTGAATGAATATTCTTGTATAACTCCACCGCTACCTTAAAATATATTAGAGAAAAATAGATCTATATTGCCTAGAATATTAACAAAACGTGAAACTTAATTGATAGGAAACAGTAGTGTAGCCAGAAAAATAGTCATTTGTTTAGGTAAATTATAATACATTTTAAAAAAATGTAGTAGTTTGTATTAAAATACGTGCAGTCACACATGTTCTCTCAACGAGATCCATCTTCAAACTGGAACTGGTGAGGTACTACCCAGCTCCAGGTGTGATGACTTGTGAAACAATAGAAATCCATTCTCAGAATTTCATTGTTTGGAAACGTTGCTGGTTTCACAATCGCCAAGTGTGCGGACCAAAAGCGATGACCATAATTTCACGGTCATTAGCAAACATTTAGCAAACACATCGGGTGAGAAAAAATCGCTAGTGTGCGGCCAGCCTAAGAGTGATATTAAGTATTGAAGAGGAAGACGAGAGTTTTCAAGGTCATCCCAATCCACCCTCAAAATAAAAAATTTCCATTTATTTTCTTTGTTCTTTAAAGATTCTCATTCAGTAATGACTGTGAAATATCATTGATTAAACTATCAATATTTATCTTCAATAATAAAAAAATAGTTTGATGAAAAATGTTTATTAAATATTGTAAAATTGAAATAAAAGGTCAAAAGGGAAGTCAAAGTCGGGTTCTATTCGCAGACCCCGGCGACCAGCACATTTAAGGCATGGTATCCAGTCCAGCCAAGTTTTATGGTAACTTGGGGATGAATGACAATTGGACATGAGTCCGTTTGGCGACTGAGCCCTTCGGACTTCCCCGAGACTACTTGCTTAAAACTCCCATATATATGCTCAGCTCGATTCGAAAATCTTCTGTCAAAGTCGAGAGGTACGAGATTCGAAAATTTTTTGCAACTATAAAAGGCAAACTCGCCAATGCCGGCCATTGAATTCTATCTGAAATTGTACATTGTACATTTGATCGAGGAAATTCGTAAATAATTATATGATATAATTGATCTTAAACATTGAAAACTCATCTCAAAGCTGATTTTTAGTACCTGTCTACAATTTAACAAATGAGTTCTAGAATTCTCTACAAGATTGCACCACCTACCCCTAGGGATAGTATCCTTTGTCGTCCACAAAACAGCAGCACTACCTGACCTAAAACCAATCTCTCTCTGTCTATTCTCATGGATGGCAAGAGACGGTCACAAGGGTGTCAGGCGTGTCACCCATTCGTGTTCAAACCAATTTCGTAGCTTTTGGATGTTATCTGCCAAAATGAGCTCTAGTTGTTATAATAAAATTGTAATAATTATTATTACATTGTATCTAATTCTAATTTAATTGATCAAATGATGGAAAAACAATTCGAGCTAGTACAAATTGGTTACTTGTCAGTCGATTATGGGTCAATATGTATCAATATTATTATAACTTACTATCAATTATAAAGATAACCTTTGAAAAGAGGCTCTTTAGTCTACTTATGTTATACTAAATTGCTAATAGACTGTAATGAATTTGGTTGGAGGGAGATCTCTTGTAGATAACCAACAGTAGGTTATATGAATGACTTGAAGCTTAGGGCTCTCTTAAAAACTTTCATAGAAATTATAGTTTTCGAATGAGTACGGTAAATCTTGTAATATTCACTTCCTTTTTAAAAACTCATTGATTTATTATTCGTCATGCTATGACGAATTCGTTTGAAATCTATTAGCTTAGGAAAAGATTTATTGTATATTTATTTATTATATTTGTTAGTATACCGTTAAACATTATATTATATATTATTATTAATATTCTATTGAAAGGGTATAATATTGATATCCTTTTTCAAGAATCGACATTCATATGTCTAAACTTCACCATTTCAGTAAGATTCTATGAATAATTATTTTATCCATATCGCATAACAGATTCTAAAAACTTAATATTGCTTGAATAATTATTAAAATAAATTTTGAATTTATTTTATCACCGCTTTGTTGAAAAATATTATTATAAGTTTGTGATATCTATTAAAATTTGTGGAATTGATAGAATAAGTTTTTATATGACAACAAACCCGGAAAAAACAAAACCGATCATGATATTAACGATCAGAGAGTTTTTCAACGGTGAAAAATTGTGTTTCAGACGAAAGAAGTGTTATAGTCTGTCCATCTTTGCCTCTGGCAAGATGGGAAAATTACTCCAGCTTGGTCAATATTTGTTCAAGAATTATAAATGTGGTCTTAATAGTGGATCAAATTGTTTCCTACTTTGACTCCCTTTTTGCATAAAATTTTAAACCAATTTTGATTGAGCTTGGGTCATTCTCCCATCTTGCCAGAGGGTCTTCTTTGCTTGGACAGACTATACCACCAGTACTACTTGGGTAGTTTTACTCAAATGGAGGTAAGCACAGAAGGAAAGATGTGTACGGACCTCCAGATCTTCAACTCAACGTATTAATTAATAAATATGAAAATATAATATTAATTTGGAATCTACAATCCAAGCTGAAATATTCTTTTATCTATTTGAATAAAGTAATCCAATGTAATCATCACCCTTCCCATTTTCCCAAGCACAAGCAAAGAGCTCATCACCACAGACAGAACATAGATTTATTAATTGAGCATAAATTTCCAAATGCATTTCTATCTTCAAGACTGAATAAATAGACATAATCTGAATGAATGGGGAAAAATGATAATGAGAATCAAATTTGTTGAGAATCAAAATTATTTATTATACGTATGTATAATAAATGCATAGTAATACTGTTACTGTACTTCATAAATATAGTATTTGGAGCAATCGAACTAATAAATGAATAGGCTTGATTGGCAAATAGGATCAAAGCCTCCCTTATTTCATATGAGGGTTAGAATAGTTGACAAAATTGACTTCCAGTTATTGAAAATTTCAGAATTAATGACTGACAAGAATAACATTAAAAAACCGAACACGAAAAATCTTTGTTTCTGAAAACATTTTCTTGGAAAGAAGTTATGGGAGCGCACTCCCCCTCAAATCAAGCCCTGGGTATAGGTACCCCAAAATAATAAAAAAGTTTTTTATAAAAAAATATTAGAGAATTTCATTTATAATTTTATGCAAAAAGGGAGTCAAAGCCGGAACCTGATCATAGAGCCTGCACATGTCCAGCATGCAACTGTGGTAGTCAGAATGTCAATTCTGGATGACCGGTACCATCGGACTCCCTGAGAGCGAACGCTTTCCAAACACTTATATACTTAGCTCGATTCAGAAACCTTCAGTCGAAATCGAGAGGTATGAAATCGTCTCACTTTGGAACCCTTTTATAGATGAACTCGCCAATACCAGTCATTGAATTCTAGCACAAATTGTTCCTTGACCATTTGATCGAGGACTCTCATAGACAATCATGTCAAAAATCTATTTTTAACATTGAAATCTCATCTCAAAGTTGATTTTAATTACATCCAAATACCAGACCTGTCATTTGACCACTGAGTTGTAGGATTTGCCACAAGATGGTAGCACCATCTATCCACCTACCCTTAGGCCTAGGCATTCTTTATTCTTGTCCGTCGACCTTAGTATGTGTTCTAGCCTGTACCTAACCACTACCTAGAGGAGGTAGCCGAACACGTGCATCACGTGTGATCACGTTTGTGCAAAATGAAATAGTTATGCGACCGATTTTCATTATTCTTCTATGTAATCTGCCAGAAAAAAACTCTCAATTAGATTGTAGCTTTATAAATAAATGATGATCAACAATCAACAATAATCTACAAAGTTTCAGTGGTCGAATGATTTAATTAGAAAAGAATCAAGTTCAATTAACTCAGAAGATAGATGATTAGTCTAGGAGTTAACATTGACAGTAAACTGTTGAGAGCTGGGATAAACAATGAAGAAATTTGTTTTGTATATAAATGAATGAATAATATTATACATTGAGCCACAAGGATTAAAAAAGTATGCAGGTTTCAGGGCTGTCCCTGTCCCATGAAAATATAATAAAACTGTTCAGGCAGTACTGTGTACTGTGTACTGCAGTACTGCAGTACAGTGTAGTACTGTCGTTTGAATAAGTTACTTCTCCTTAGGTTGATAAACTAATTTCTTTCAACTGAAATTGAATATTCATGATGATGCTGAACTCATTAATTAATAGCGAATGACACAGGGTACCGACACAGATAAAATAAATACGGTGATAAACGTCAATAATCATCTAGAAAAGAAGGTCTGTTACTCCAGCCATTGCTTGTTGAGCTCTTTAGAAATATTTAAACAGCGGCTACTTTTCCCTCTGTATTAACATTGGTTTCAAATAAAATCTGAGAGCTTATCATCACAAACATTTTTTTCTATTGCTAGAAGTGAGTTTTATACGTACCACACCATTATGGACATTACATACTATACCGTATCATGTAGATGTGGTACCATTTATTCAATTGAAATGTTGAGATTGAAAAAAAATCTAAAGTATCAACCCGTTGAGTTTTGTGAAATTTTTGTTTAAATTGAAAAACAGGCGAAACATGTAAACAAACGGGCAAAAATGATAGCCTCTGATGAAAGTAGAGAGTACAAGAAGGTTGAAAAGGGTGGAAGGAGGAGTCAGCCAGTGGAAGTTGTATTATCAGGGTGCGCGAAAGATAAGGGAGAGCATGCATCATCCATTGGAGCACGGGACATTTGGCTCAAGCAACCAGGACTCTGATCGCAGCCCCATGCGCAATGAGGCTGGACTTACTCATTCCCTGCAGGCTCTGTGGTTGGTTTTCATGCTATTTTTCCATACTCGGATCATCCCAATACGTGTGTTCAGATTATGATTTAAACATCAGCTAATCACATGAGATTATCAGCGTATTAGCATAGCTTGTGACTGTTTCAAGTTGCGGTATAGCTTATGTTCAACGGTACTGCCAAAAATTAAACAAATCCAAGTGATTTTTATTTTGTAAAGTAGTTATCAAGATATCTCCATCTTGTGTAATAAAATGTCAGAGGCAATCCACTTACGCAATTTTACTTGGCGTGAGCGCGTGGTGAGTAAATTAAAACTCATGGTACAACAGATATTCATAATGGTGTAAAAACCAAAACGGGTATCTCGATATCAATTACAACTATGGTTACGACATTAGGCCTATCCTGTCTTTGTATTCAGAATTGGGTCTGAATTTTATAGACTATATCATAACCTCCATTCTAGATGCTTTAGATTGCCATAATAAATTATTATAACTTAATTTTATGGAAATGTACCAAGGTAATAAATAATCTGCAATCCGTCATGAATATATGAGCAATAAGCAATTTCTTTTTAAATTGTTTGCCGTCTTTCTCAGTGCAAATATGAACAACAGAATAAGCCTAGGCCTAGTTAATGACTGATGAAGTGAATAAACTACATTCTGAAATGAAAAATGTATTGCTTTCCCTGAGAATAATATTGTTACTAAAAATTGGTCGACTAGAAAATCTGAAATGTTCACATCATAGTCAAAGTTATCACCACAGTTCCACGTACGTAGGATTACGAAATAGAAACCAGGTGTCACGACCAGCACATCCAATAAAATCTATATCAAAGAACTGCTGCTACTGCAAATATTAATCAAGGATCTGAATAGCCAAAAGAAATCCGTTTAATGAAAAACCTGTGCCTAGACTGGAAATACCCAGTACCTGTCGGTTGAACCCAGTACTTCAGTTTCATACGATTTTACGAAAGAATCAATGCAAATGAACATGATTGAAACATATAAAATTATTAAAAAGCAATAACGTTCACGTTAACAGGTGATTAATCTGTCCCACTGGTCTATTGTGAGATTTCCACTGGGAAGAATACTGTAAGTTCAACTGCATATTTATTGCAGGAAAAAATAAACGTTTCCGCTGAATAGTATTTTTGTTGGTATTTGTATTCAATAACGTCGCTCAAACTTTTGAAGAAATACAAATGATAAGAAATCGAATAATAAACATATTGTACACCTCATAGAAATGAATTATTTTTTCCCGAAATTATCATTTGAGGATTCCTATTTTACTTGACCAATTGATAGCAAAAATAAGATATTTCAAAAAAATATAATGAGTAATGAGTTGAAAAGATATATAGTTTTAGTTGGATAATCGGAAAATCATCCACCAATCATCCACGTATCAACAGCAATGTTGATTAAAATGATGGATTTTACGATGGATCAATCTTTAAAATTATAATAATGTATCAGGTATCATTTTTCAAGCCTATATATTTGAAAGCACTTAGAATATCAATGATAGATAAATAGATAACTATAACTATCATAAAATTTATGAAATCAGCATCCAGATTCAATATAAAAGGAAAACTCAATCAGTGAAATTCATATAATTAATGAGATCGATCATAGCATTTAACAGAACGAATGGTCAAATGAGATTGTATAGGCTTCAAACTTGATTTATCCTAATTCATTATATTCTACTTCTCCATTCCTAGCTAGAATTTTTTCATGCCTAGCTTTGGAAGGTTTGCGGAAAATTCAACCCGCATTCACCTTATACTGGACCTGATTCTCTCGAAAAGCTATTCAATTACTAAATCCAAATATCAATATTTTAAGGGAGTCATTAACTAGAAAATTATTGTTTCCTCTTTTATTTCCATTTTTTTAATAGAATCTTGGAATATTCCAGGATGACAGGTTTTATTAGCATGAATAAAGTCGATTGATGATTCTTTGGATGAAAAATGAAACTTTGATGTTTTTGTCTAATCTAATTTTAGCCGGCTATAAGAAAGGATTTTAAAATTTTGTGAAGGTTACCTTTGGAAAGCCTCCACAGCTCCTTTGAGCTGAAGACTCCTGTTGCGAGGATCGTGTCGTTGTGAACAACTCCGTTGTACGGATTGTGGGAATACCCTACAACATGACAAAACCGAAAATTACTAAAAACGTTATTAGACAGAATCATTAAAATTGAATACATCAAATCAGGTATTTTCGAATTGCAATTATGAAGAATTTTGAATTGAAATCTCTGATGAGATAATAATTATTATCATAATATAGTATGACAAATTACATGAAAAATTTTTTAGTATTATGATTTTAACTTTGACGCCCTATTGGTTCAAACGTATATGGGAGGCCGTAAATTATTATTATTCGAAAATTCTCATCAATAAACCAAACTGGACATAATAATCAGTGCTGTAAAGTTGTGCATTTCGTTTTTTACATCAATATAAATTCTGTTCTACATTATCAACTTTTAGATTCTGTACTGCCTTTCGACTGGCTTGTCGTTGGTAAAGATAGTCAGTCATTTCCCGTCTCTGGAGGAATAGTGATTGTTGCTTCAGCCTACCCAACTGATTAACTGGATATTTTTGAAAGGTGTTCTGCTACGTTACTTGGTTACGGAAACTGGCTTATAGTTAAGAGGATCAACGTGCTAACCACACGTTACCTCTATCCTGGTTAATGATTATCCACCTCTCCCGTATAGTGGAGTGAATATTATGAAACTGGCAACCTGCTCTATGCCCTTCAAGGGTAGGTCTAAGCCCTTCATGGGCTGTTGAGCCATTGACATACATATAGATTCCGTACTGTATGGAGTAAAATTTACTAAAAAACTGCTGGAAGGAAGTCATGGCAATAAACCAAAACATGAGATACGATTAGATATTTCGATGTAGATTTGTGGAGAATCTGCTATTGCGGACTAACTATGCAACCAACAATCACGGATAGATACATTTACTAATAAACTAACTACAATAGCTAGTAATTCTAGATCGAGACTTGAAGGCTTATCCGGGAATGTATTATCAACTTCAGGGAACTCGTGATAACTCATCACTATCATCTATTGAAATATTCTATGAGTAGTGACCATTAAAATTCAATTATTGTAGTGGAGAAATTTATATTCCATATCACTTCTCTTGGCATTAAATCTGCATAGAACGTCTATAAAGGTTTATCAAATACTTTTTCAAGTATTATAAATCATCATATCATTATTATTCAAAACCTATTATTAAGATAAAATATTAGATCAATTATAAAAAATTTATAGAAATTTTTATACTGTCCTCCAAAAGGTGAACTTGAACAAAATAGATGAAGCTCGACTAAATCTCATTTGACAATGAAAATTGATGAATTGTTTGCGATGGAAGGAATTTGAGAGAATCATTATTGAATAAGATGACGTAATACATAAATAGGCAAAACTTATCAGGTAGGCCTACAATTCATACCTGGGATTCAATTCTGTAAAGAAACATTCAACACATCCTCTAATGTGAGCATAAAAACATTCACAATTCTCATTACACCATGGATGGACAGTGTGTACCACATAGATGGTACATATTGTGCATGAATTATGTAGTGTTATATATTATACAGCTTCCATCCATGGCAGTGTGAAATAACTTAAAGCCTATCCGTCATCCGTTAGAGTTTTAATCCGAATAAAATATTAGAAGTTTGTTCAGAACACGACCGGATACGACCGTACGATATCTGATGTCAACAGTAATCATTGTAATTATTGTAAACAGCTGTAAATTCGTTTTTGTGTAAATGGGAAACCATTCGGTCGTGATCTGACGGAACTCATAATGAAACTTGGAACAGAAAGAGTTTTAGTTAACGAGGGGGTTTACGCTTAGCTAGAACTGAAATGCAAATTTGAAAAATATATCAGAAAGTAGAAGAGGTTTTCGAAAATAATTGGGACACCACATGAAGGTATAAGAGCGATTACTGATTGTACAACCGGAATTCAATTAGAAATTTTATTCATTTTGGATTGCTTTCAAGCTAATCAGGTATTGCGACAAGATGTCACTGTATATGGTCAGCAAGGGATGGGTGTGCGATTACCAGTATAGCCAGCTATTAATTGCTCGTAAATCAGTTTCTCGTTTCAACAGAAAGCTGAGTTTTAATTAATATGACGACGCCTAGAGGATTAGATCTCAGGTACCTGGATAATTAGCCATGCAGTCCTGTTCCCTAGCAAGCACTTCCACATTATTAGCATTTTGAACATAGGCTACATGAGCAAGCCCTAATCATTAGTGACCTCTTTGTTGGCCTATTTATCCTTCTTCAACGATTCCTCAGACTAGTCTCCCACTTGAGAGCCTGCGCATCTAACATCATTCATTTGCATACTGCTTTATTTCATTGTCTATTCCACATCTCTCCACTTTCTCATATAAAATGATCCTACTATTTTATTTTACAAATAATATATTTTTTTAGGTAATGCTCACATAAGCTATGCTCACTATATGCCTGTGCCTGGTGATGAGATGGGGAATGGAATAGAATATGATAGAATCGCTTCCTTTATTTTTACCTCGATGATTTTCACCGGTGATGATGAGAAAAAGGACTGGGAAATTACAGGAAAGATGAGTTCTGAATAGTGTCATAGTATGACAATCAATTAAGATATATTCTATTTTTTAAGATACTTTTCATCAATAGTAGTTGAACAAAAGTTTAGCTTAAATCATCAGCTGATTCAGATGAAACTCTTATGCGACCATATCTTGATTCAACCATCAGTTAATTTTTTTTTTGTTTGAACTGCTATTGATAATACGGGGCTGAAGTGATGCATAATTCCATTGAGATTATTCCAAAAAAGCTTTAAATTACATGCGATCTGAATTTAAACCTAATTAAATCATCATTTTCCCTTACATGAAAATCAAACTTTAAACTTAGGGCTATTTAAAATAATTGATAGATAGAATGAAATAAATCAAATACCCTTCTTTAAACTTTTAAAATATTATTTTCACACAGACATGTTTCAAGTTTTAGCCCATTTCCATTGTGAATGAAATAATACTCTTATATTTATCCATAAAATAGGAGTAAGAGTGTTCAAGGCGTGTGCCTCATAATTTATCTCGTTTCCGGTATCTTCTTACCAAAACTTTTAAGTTGAATGACATTATCGTATAAAGCTGAAGCTGAATAGCAGCTTGTACCTATATACTATTAAAAGTGTAGAGAAGTTTTGGGTATTCACCAAGAGGTCCAAAATGATTAGATTTCTTCTTCTATTCTATAGTATCCAGTATTAATATGGAAGTCATACTGAAAGTAATATACAATTTTTCTTATTATTTCAAAATTTATAGCTCATGTCACACCAAGCAGGCGATTGCAGGTTGCAAAAAGGATTATACTTCATTGTAAACAATCTATGTCAAACTCAACTTTTTATAGTTAGGCCTTTATACAATCTACTAGTAAGCAAAACCATTAATGTAAAACTAAATTTTCTGAAGCTGTATTGTACTAACTAGAAAGCTTATGCACATATAACATGAGTGATAAACGAAGAATGAGTAATAACATGATAACTTGTAAAGTTGTAACAATACGCTAAAGGTAGTCAGCTAATCGACAATCAACTAATTGATGGTCAGTTGATCACGGATGGGAGTTTAGTGGAGCTTGGTTGATTGGAGATTAACTGATCGATTTGAAGTTGATCAAATTGGAAGTACCTACTAGAATGTGGAATGTCAACGGAAAATCCTGTGTGTACTTCATGGGAAGGGTTTGAAACAGAAACAGATTCAAGGTGGAGAAGAATCGTATCTGTGAACGAATTTCAATAGCTCACCGGCACAAGATTATCAGGACAGCATGTGAGTGTGCGTAAGCCAGTGCCCCTGAGGCTGAGCAGTGAGCAGCCAGGCTCGCTCTAAGGAAGTAGACAGTTAAAACAGAGATCACCGCTACTTCCTTCCTTCCTGGTGTGCGCTGAGTTATGGGCCTAATAGATGATATCGCCTGCCCCTTGGAACAAACAGCGGCACAAGGCAGTAACGGTGGAAAAAAAGGAAAAAATGAGAAGGTCATCTCGATAGTAGAACGGGAGCTATTCGGGGCCCTCGTGTTGTTTTCGGCAATAAATAACCGGAGAGGCTTCGGCAGAAACGCCGGTATTCGATGAACAAACGTTCCGACTTCATTAACGCCCTTCGCCGGTTCAAACAAACGTCCGACACTCGACATGTCGGTTCCCAACAGAGACGCCTCTTCCAAGTCATCCTCATCCCTACATTTATACCTCCTACACAACCTTGTCCTTCCCAATACAATATATTGCCCAAAAACGACTCGGGCCTCCTACATTATTAATTACCTATTCGTACAACTTCCTCTATACAAGAATCCAGTGGAACAACCCTTTCGATTATCTACAACTGCCGCTGACCACAGTCGTGAATGAATTTTGTGGAAAATGTTGTTCTGAATCTGTGAACTGAGCTCCTCAAGCACTGCACTGATTTACAACACTCAACACTGTGAGGATGTTGATTTCAGGATGTTATTGTATGAAAAGACAGCGTACCAGGCATCGGAACAACCGAGACCGGTATCCCGATATGACATATATGTGGTCTGTACTTCTAATACGACATAGCCTCTACAATTTCACAAGAAAAATAATATAAATTTTGTTATCTGCTAATTCAATTTACAGACCTAGAACTGCAGATCAGAGCTGTTAATCAATTCTTTGGAGAGTGTGATTCTGAACTTATAAATGAGGTCCTTGAGCACTGCACGGAATTATCATTTTCACAATGGGAGGATTTTGATTATCATTATCTATTTTTGTTTTTAGCTTTCTACTGTTCCAAAGATTTAAAATATGAGTGAGAGGAGAGACGAACGCTATGCTACAATGTTATACATTATCAGAATTGTCGTATGTACAAGAATTATACACCGAATGTTGTGGTAAAACTCTAAGATTGTTTATATTATGAATCTATAGATATTATCTGTTTATACTAGCATACATGAACATGAAAATTCATTCTAAAGTTTCAGAGATTTTATCATCTGGAAGATCATTCTTGTTCTAAGTATTCATAGTGCTTCCCCAAGGAAAATAAATTCCTTTCAAATTTGTATTTTTCGAAGTCTCAGTTTTCCACTGATGATGATGCCCTGAGCAATGAAACTTAAGTACGTTATTTTAAATAAACTTTGTGGACCTTTGTTTACACTTACCTAAATTATGGATAAGTTCCACAACATCTCTGATAAAAGTGTAAATAAATAATAATATTTTATAGTTTGCTTTGTTTCATTTATCAAGCGATGAGTTCACTGCTTTGTTGGAGTTTTATATCTCTGTTAACAGCATCGTGGTTTCTCGTCACTTTGGATATACAAGACGACATTGCTGACTTCACAAGAAAGTTGAAAAAATAGATCCCAACATGATAGACTCAATACCAACTATACCACTTTTGTAGACTGAACATGAAAACGAGTATCCACTAGTGAAGAAATATTTTCAAGTATCGTAATCTTTTCCCAACAAATTCTATATTCAATAGACCTAACGTTTCTTTGTAGATGACATTCCAGATAATTTTCTTCCGCGAATGGAAGTTGAGTTTTATCGACTTGCTCGAATTATTCAACCATGAATTTCAAATCGCTATTTTTCCGCGACTGTTTCTAATTATCTATTTTACTCGTATCAATCACAGGAATGGATATAAATTATTCTGATTTGAACCAATTGAGATTATAAGAGGTGTTATTGTGAGAAAATAATTACACATCGAGAATACAGGGACCAAACTCATAATTAATTCAGCTTTATTTCTCTTCATTAGCAACAACAATCGTTGACTTCCATGGTTTTTTATCATTACTACTTGTTTTTCATCCTACTTCCTGCTTCACGCTGACTCTCTCACTCTCTCTATCTCTATTGCCATTATATTTCTACCCCACACTATTCTCTTGATGGAAAGGTACATAAAAAGGAGGCGCCACTATGCACAATGAGATTAAAAAATTAAGACACTCTCAGTTGATTAAAACAAAAGGGTGGCAAACTTAATCTCTGACTCCCTCACTCTGTTTCTCAGTCCCTGAAGTGTTATATCATCATTATCGAAAAAATTAAGCAATGTGAGATCCTCCAAAACTTCAGGAAGAAGTTGCCTGAGAAAACAGCGAATTAGAGAAATAATCAGAGACTAATTACCAGTTTGAAGTGAAGCCAAGTCCAGGCATCAAGTCCCCGCTTCAACAGCTTTTCTTCTCCAGAAGCATTATTGTTGTTTGTGGAGATTTATCTCAATTTATTAAAAGATATATAACAATGGGATAGACGAGGACATCCTCATTTGAAGTCTCACTGTGTGATACATCAGCCTTTCTTCAAGAAATTAACTGTTCTATCTAAATCAGTTTTATGAAATTCCACTTGCGATTGGATTAATTGTTGATTTCTAACTTTTATTATTTAAACGGCTTCATTAATGTTATTGCTTTTAACAATAAATTAGTTCCATTATGATAATATACGAGTGATTCAGTAACGAGTGATGCCCTTCAGGAACTATTCTTTCAAAATTGTTTCTTCAGGATTGGTACATAGCAGAAATAAAAGAAGAAATAACAAGCAGAAATAAAAAAAAACGTTCATAATACACTTTCATCTGGAAATTCATTTTCAGCGAAACAATGATGGCGTGAGAAAGCATTGTGATTATCCATATTAACAGATAATACTTTACTATAACAAAGACCTACAAAGTATCAGCTATACCTTATTTTAAGCATCTATACTATGTAACCATCCTATACTAACGTATCATCCAGCTAATAAAATTGAATCATTGGTATCCCTTAATAACATATTGCATATTTGAAATATCCTCTATCAAGCAGAACAATTAGTGGAGAGTTCTCTCTAGCACTCTTATTTTGGAATGTGAAATCTATATCTATAAAAGCGAAATGGCACTGATTGACTGACTCATTCATTCATTCATCACCAGAACTAAAAATCCACTGAACCGAATGCGTTCAAATTTTGCAGTCATGTTCGGTTGGACGTTTAGACGCGCGCTAAGAACGGATTTTTGGAACTTTTCAAGGATATGCCAAATATTTAAGTATTTCTTTAATTTCTCGACGTTTCCTAAATTTTTCGAGAACCAATCGGTAGAATATGTTGATATTTGGTAGGTAGGTTCACATAAGGTCTAGAAATGTTGTGTTGAGATATTTATGAATTCCGTTCAAGATCACGCCAGTAATCAGGTTTTTCAAAATTGTAGATGTATTGCGGGTTGCATATCTTCCGCCTTGATACGACCAATCCTTACAGTAAATTCAATGGTTCAGAAACATTATAGATAAACTAATTTGGAAGATATTGAATCAAGTTTCAAACTATGTCCGATATAGTTCCCAAGGTTACGCTCAATTAACGTTTTACTATTTTTCGGAATTTTCAGAGTTTTTCTTGGATTTTTCGAGAATAGATTGGTTGAAAATGTCGAAATTTGGTGAACAGGTCCAGATTAGGTCTAGAAATGCTGTGTTCAGTAAGTTTTGAATCCCTTCTGAACGGAATTTGCAGGCGAGCGAAGCGAGCCTTTCTGTCTTAGCTCACACTGACAGAGGCTATGCAGGCGAGCGAAGCGAGTCTGTTTGACTCACAGACACTGCTGATACTGTCGGGGGTCCAGGGGGCGGAGCCCCCTGGCTAGGCGGAGAAGGCGAGCGAAGCGAGCCTGCCGGCTAGTGGTTAATATTGGAATCTATAAACTAAATGTGATTGAATAAAAATTGATGGAAAAGGGGGGATTCAAGAAAGGTGATTGTTCAGGACAAGTTATCAACTGGAGTAATGCTTCAAAATTATTATATGTAAGGCGCTACCATTATAATGTACGAACGCTAAGTATCAATATTCCGGCGGAGGTGAGAATTGAATGTTAGTACAGACAGCAGCAGCAGCGGCAGCATAGATCAAACAAATAATAGTTCATGTATATCTGATGTATACGAGAATAGGTTTCCAATACGGTACTCTATGGTGTGCCAAATTGATCATGAAATTCTCTTTTGAGCGTGTTCAAACGTTATAGTCTATAGATTTAATCAATCAATCTATAGATAGATCAATCCATTAAGTAATCTATGTTTGTAAATTCAAAGATGATACTGTGAAACTATCTATGTAACTGAATTATTATTTATTTTTAAGAATGTTCCAATCAGATGGAAAGAGCACGTTGTAAAATCTTTGAAAAGTTTATTGCTCAGATTTGGAGGAAGGTAGTAAATTGGAAGAATATAATGCGAAACTATGCACTGTATAGTATAACAGTAATTGATAGATGAAACGAAATGAATCAAATTACCTTCTTTAAAACAAAAAAAAAAGTTATTTTAAAATAGCCCTAGGATTAAATTAGTTTAATTTAATCAAGTTCAATTTAGTATAACAGTAGTATAGTTTTACAGGGAAGTATTCGAGCGAATTCGAAACACTACCCGATGAGGGAAACTAGACTTCACACCACCAAAAAAGTTATCCTCTTCCATCATATTTTCCGGAATGTTGTACGGGCCACAGTTCAAAAAAGGAATGTGGGGATTGCAATATGTTTCTGCCGCTCCAGTCAGCATTAGATAAGTTACACAGCGCCGCCGCTGAAGGGTGGTTTGTTTGCAAAAGAGAGATGCAAACTTTTCGGGTCGTTATAAACAGCACACTTTTATTTCACTCTGTTCTCTTCCCCACAAAATCTTTCTTTTCTTTTCCACCTGCAGTTAAGTGGTGGAGTATGGAAAAGTTTCAGAAAGAAGTATACTTGAAGCGTTGGTAATTATTTTTGGTATAATATATGTCGTCTGTATAGCACTTCAAGAAGGGTAGGTTCGATTTCTCAACAACTCGTGTTTGATTTAAGACTCCACTCAAAATCCGCAGTCAGGGTTCACTACTTGTTTTATAGCCACAATTATAGGGTGTCTTGACTCTAGCTAACGATAACACCAACACACTCTTTCTCTTTCTCTTTCTTTTTCTCTCTCCTCACTCACACCTACTCTTTTTCTCACTCGCACTTCTCTCTCACACACTCACTCACTCTCTCTCTCTCTCTCTCTCTCTCTCTCTCTCACTGACTCTCACTTTCTCTTCTATAAACAAACCCTCTGCTACACCAAAAACAACCGCACCAGTTCAAGATATAATCGGTACAACATAAATTTCCTATTCATGGAAAACTATTTCAAAACCAATCACAACAATAGCTGAAAGTCTAAAAAATACATTATTCCTCCACAAAATATTTGATGATTGATTGAAATTTCTCAATTTAATTGCAAAATTATAAATTAAAAGACAATCTACTCTTATAATGTATTGTCTTTTATAAGAGTGTGATATGATATGTATATTATATGAAGTAATCTTATATACACGTTTTCTTTGATAAGAGTATGATATGATATGTATATTATATGAAGGGGGTTTTTTGATAGTAGAAGTATAGTAGAGCAGAAACTTTTAACTTGTTTACACTCTATTTTTAAATGTTTACACTTCATATCTTTCTTTCTAAAGCTGAAAAAAAATATGTAATCTCGCTTATTCATCGAATGATTGAGCTATACAAAATAATGTATGGTTGCTGAACGTTCAACAATAGACTACTTATGTCCGTATATTCTTTTCCATTTTGTTTTATCTGATAAGCTTCCATTGTATTACGCGCAAAATAATTTTCTCAGTGATTTCATTATGTTTCTTCAATTTTCCGCTAACGTTAAAGTAGTAGCCTTCGAGAAGCAAATAGCTATTCAGTGAGAAGGATTTGGGAAGCTTAGCATAGTCAAATATTTGACCACAAAATGAAACAAATTCGACAACTATATTGGAATTGGGTTTTAAAATCCAGTATTGTGAGAAGAAACACTTTACTTGGTATAAAAATTGAACTAAGTTGTAGACAATATTGTAGAAACGTTCCATGATGAAATAAAAACTCACAGATATTGTCAGGTTTTTACACTTTTGTGTAGAAATTACACCAAAAGTGTAGGAAACCGACAATATCAGTGTGTTTTTACTTTACTTAGTTGAAAAAGCTATTTTATATATCAGGAGATGACTCAATATTCTCAAGAATCAGTTGTTGTGAGTAAAAATTTACATGATTTGAGATGTTCATGCTCCGTCTACTAAGTAACCGGACCTGTATATGTCAAGATAATTTTCTATTTGTAAAATAAGTATTTTGAAAGTGACTTTCAATGATGTGCTTCAAGATCATTTTCAATGTACAGTATGTGTGTCCAGTGCAATCAAAATCAAAAGATAGAAATATTACAAATTCATTGCTACCAAAGAATGAAGTCTGGATATATTTTCCAGCTGGGAAAAGACTGAGATTACAATTAAAAAAACTAATAAATATTTCAATTTGCTGATAAAACCCCCAAGATAATTAAATTCTCATATATTTTTCAGGGGAAGCTCTAAAATGTAAGAAGAATATCTAGAAACAACTCAAAGCATCAATAAAAATTTTAGGGAATGTATAAATATGACGTTGAAAAGAATTCAAAGTATTTAAGGATAGTGAATATTACGATAGATAAAAAATAGAAAAGGTGGAAATTATATAGGCTTCAGAAAACAGTATGATACAATATTCAGAAAAATAAATAATAATATTATTCTGAAGCTTCTATCAGAATAAAATATTGAACGTGAGAGAAAACACTACTCTTCAACGTTTTTCCAATCAAACTATCAGCTGACGCCCTACGTTTGTTCTTCAAGGTTATACGTGCAATAATCCTGAGTAAATAAATGTTTGACACCCACATACATGACTGTATTTACTTAGTCTTTGCTATAATGTCAGCCACAACTTAGCTTGGATATGCTACACTAATCTTCTATATTTGTAACCCAATGACAAAAACCGATGCTTTAAATGGAAGCTCACCAGTAATTTCAAGTAAAGTTCAATGTACTTGAATTGAAGTCTAACAATTTCAAAATATTATGATTTGATACAAATTGTACCTCTCAAGTCAAACAATATCAGCTATAATAATTTAAATCTTATAATACAGACAATTAAATTTACCTTGTAAATAATTATGCAGTAGTAAGAAGAATATTAGACACGTAATAATCATATATTTAGAGAAGATAAAAAAATCAGCGCTTATAACTTTTTTGTTTTCTCTTAAATTCCAAGTTGTTTTCTTTACAAAAACTGTTTTGCATGATAAATTTCCCATTTATATTACATTGTTAGTGAGCTGGGGCGTCTGGGATATTATTCAAAAATAACATTTTAATAAGGAAACTGATAAAATTATCCACTGATAACCGCCACTTACTTAAAGCATATCATTTGATTGAGAAATGAAATATTTCAACTGAATTTTACTTATATTTTGAAAGTTCCATCTATTTCCTACTAAGACGAAGTGATTGATTTCACATAAATGCTGCTTGATTGAGAGATATTCTCTATCACTATTCAATTAAGAATATACAACTACACATCCTTCAATGATCCACTGATCATATTCATTGAAATTCATACACCAAAATTGATTCAGAAGTAACTTCTATCTGATGAAGATTGCACAGTCATACATCCATTGTCTTATCAATGAAAAAATCCCTACTCGAAATATTCAAGCTATAGAAAGAGGATTCCCTATTTTGCAACTGATCACGACTTGAGAAAGAGGTCAGCTTCCAGAGAAGCAACTGAAATAACTTTAGGAATAGAAAACGGCCAATCTTAGCACAACTGTCTCCTAAACACACCTGATTTTTCAGTTCTCGGGTGGCCTATCACCCGGCAAATGTTATCTGAAGGTTATTTTTGGTCAGTCTTCTTCTGTTTATTTCATTTATCTCTCTGTTCCTCTTCTTGTGTCCACCCAAATTCGTCATCCTTTTTATAGCCAGCCGCTTGCGATTCTAAAAAATCGACCGCATTATTGAATTTCTAAGATGTTGAAGTTTTTAAATAGCATACATTTAAAACCATATCCCATATTGTGTGAACTGTTCCGACTGCTATTCGAGAGTTGATTTTTAAAACATTGAGTGAAAATACTTATTGCCTCTTTTGAAAAATGGTTGTGTGAAATTTTGACCACTATTCGGAAATTGAAACAATAATAATCATAGATTTGAATCAGGAGGGGGAAGACTGATCTCTATTCTGTGATGAAGTAGAATAGAGCTCCCAACATCGAGGAATGCAATCTCAACTTCCAGTAACACTTCTTCCTTGCAGACTCTCTTCTCAAATACTTTCATTGCCATGAAAAAAGTACCAAGTATCAACAAATTAAATGAAACAGAACAAAGACGTAGCAGGCAAAGGTCGATAACTTGACTTGAAATTGGATATGATATAGGACACTGACCAGAAACGTCTTAAAACTGTGAGTCCAATTCTATTCTCCAATCTAGAAGAGGCTCTAAATAATACAATAGGATTGGAATGTCTTATATAGGCCTAATTGTTGTTTCGTGATGTTTCCACGAATATTGTTTTTGATCTTTTGATTTCATGTATGAAACCATCTTGTGAATCTCCCTGAAGGGAAATTTAATCATGGACACTCTCACTGTTTGGGAAATCATCATTTAACTTCACTATTTGATGTACCCAACTTTTAACATGTATTACATCATGATCCTTATATTATACGTGCTACGCCGAGTTATTTTGATTGAAGTATAAGCTAAGAGTTTACTTTATTAGAGCATTGAATAATCAAATTAGGGAGAAGTGAACGTGGTTACGTGGATTGTAAACATAACCTCTAGCAGACCATTTCAAATTATTATTTCACAAAATTAGGAAAAAAACGTTTTGAAATCAAATGCCTGTGTTTTCATCCTATTGCGTATAGCTATAAATATCCTATATTGTATTCTCTCTTCCAAATAAAAAAATATTTTGTATGTACATTTATGTGCTCAAACTGTATTTTATGAATTGTATTTTACTAGAGTTTTGGACTATTCAACTAGAGTATTCATTTATCCATTCACTTATTTGACAAAATACATTACTTGATGGATGAAACATGACAATAATTATTGGCCAAAACTTCTTATTCTCAGATTTTGTACAGTGAATAGCTGAAAAGATGCTAGCGAAAGGTGATAGATCCTGGATGAATGGAAAGATCAAGCATAAGTTTCATGCCTTGGCGTGAATTTTATCCAGATATTTTTCCTCGATTCAATGTTCCGAAGCGAGATAGGCCAGCGCGAGCACAGGCCGCATATGCGAGGGGTGAATGGAGAATTATCAATATGTAAGGAGATATTTTCTGCGGCGAAAAGTCTGCATCAGAAGGACGCTGTATTTTTTGGGTGGGGATGTCAAGCGGCACAAAAGGCCCAGCGAATTCCTACGCATTTATTCCTCGCCATTAATCCGGCAACGATTGCTTTTTCGCGACGCCTACTAGAGCTGCTGACAAAAGCACTGCAAAGGGGGAAAACGCCAACCCTCCAACCCCACCCCCAACCCACAACGAATATCGTTAATTTCATAATTTCATTATCAGAAACTTTCAGCCACTTACGATTTTTCACAGATTGGACATTTCAATTCCACTAATCGCTTTTCTTGCGAATGCCTCCTTGTTTCACAAAACTGTAATGACAACCAGCAAACAACACCCATTAAAAAACAGCTGGCAAGAAATGTTTCTTATATCTCCCGAGTTATAATAATTCATTCTAACGGAGACACGAACGACCCTTTCTGCAAACACTGCAATTTAGCCCTGTAATTTCTCTCAAAAATACCGCTTTGTGCAGAACGATTTTGAAGGCAATGATGAAATGTCATGGTATTAGATTATAGCCAGAGTTGAAGTGATTGCAGCTAAAATGTTATTGCAAGTGAACTCAAGACAACTATAATAACCTGCGAGTATCAATAAAAAATCCTACATACTTGGTAATAGGAAACTGAACTTTAAAACTTAGGGCTGTTTAAAGTGTTTTAATAATTTTAAAGTTTTTAAAAGGGTGTTTGATTTTAATTTATTTTTCAATTGGTAATAGGAATAACAACTGAGAGATAAAAAGAAAATAAAAATAAATAAAAATCTGGAAGATAACACCAATAGTTAGAACGTAACAATGGTAATAGTATTGAGTAAATTATTAATTTCATTATATATTCCCAACATCCGTACTATTCCTATAACTTATAACTTGAAAGGAGCTTTTCTCCTCACTATTATACATCGATATTCAAGCCAACTTTGAAAAAAAATATTAGATTGAGCTATATTAGTTGATTGAGAGGTGTAAAGAGCCGTAAAGTATCTGGTCAGGTTAATGACAGTTGTTATTGTAAGTCACTATTATTATTAGTAATGAAATTTATAAAAGCTTGTTCAACAAGTTTGCGTTTCCATTGATTTAATGGGAAGCTCAATTGAAACTGATTACTAGCTCCACTTTATTTTTATCCGTATTATGAAAACAAAGTTGCAACTTAATGAAGCTGTTCTAAAATAGGGAGGAATTGACATGGTAAGAAGTAACTTATTCTACATTGAGAACAGTTTGTTACTATACTTTGTTCCGTCAGTGTTCTAAGTAAATTTGATTTCCTATGCTTATTATACCGTGCAAGGGGTATAGGGATTGTACCCAGTTAGGAATAAAAATACTAATGACAGTCATTTTTACCGTGCGTAGATATTCATAGTTCAACTGTAAGACCAAACTTGTCCTACCTTCGCCAATTCATGTGAAACATCATTATTATGCTCCAGCTTGCTCTTTTGGGGAATTAGTTTCTTATGATTATTTGTATATTGTTATTGATACATTTTACTGTTTTATTTCTGAATTGATTATTAATGTAATGATTTTTCAATAAATAAATAAAATAATTAATTGTGCATCAATACTCTTCAATGATAATTCCATTGATTTCAGTGATGCCAATCAATGTTCCTATTACCAGTATTACGAGAACTATTATTCCACATAAATCAACTTTCTACATTATGTTCTGCTTGGATTTAATTTTTCAACCCATTTTAAGGAAACACTATTTTCAGGCACCTTAGAAAACCTAGTCTTGAAACATACAATCATTATGTTCTTGTTGTCGTATATCTGTTGCAAGTTTAAATCCATATTATTTTATTAAATGTCTCACGATTAAGGCATAAGATTATAAATGCAAAGTTGTAACTATTAACTAAGCTGGTATTGGAAAAGACTATAGTTACCTCTACATCACTGACGGCTCGTGCCCACGAAAAAGGTGAAGTGCTCGTATCTTTTACTGTACAGCACTTCCCCTGTTTCGTGGGGATAGAACCTACACATAGTTTGTTGCTAGAATATAACAACTGACAAAATGTATTGTAGAGGCTTGTTCTAAGGCAAAGAGCAGGTGATGAGAATAAAAGATTATAATGGCAGCCGGTTAAATTTAGGCACCACTGTGACGTAAAGTCCAAGAATATCACCTAGCTACAATCAGTCATAACGACCTCCTTTTTTATATGGGCCTAAGACAAGTATCAAAGCTCTTCTTTGAATATCAGTCTCTGCTTGGTGTGACATGATGTGAGAGGGCGTCCCGAAGGCGAGTTATCATGTTGTCATGTCAAGGCCAGTTATTACTCACCCAATGAAGCTTTGAAAATTTTGGAAAATTATACAATGAAAAAGCGGTGGAGCTGAGGAACTTTCATTGATAATTACTATGTATTGATAATGTAATCTACTTGATTTTCTAATGATTATATTCATCAACCACAGTAATCAGGTCATGTCCTCCATAATTATTCCAATAACAATTGCATTGGAACAGCGTTAGATAAACCACAATTGTTGTTATTGTTGTTATAGTGTTGATTATTAATTGTTGTTATTTCATTCATGATGTTTCTATTGAATACTACATCGTATGGAATATTCTACTCTATTTTAAAACAGTTTACTATATTTCACAGGTGCCTAGTCATGAATATACATGATATGCTAGTAGAAGGTGTACTATATTTCAATAGGTACCTAGGATTATTTGCCAGTAGTGAAGGAAGTATAAGCCTTAATATATCGTCTGATCGCCTTAGTTAAAAAAAGTGGAATAACTATTTCTGTTTAAACGTAGAGTATGATATCTTGAAGTGTAATCTGAATGATGAAATTAAAACATGATCTTCATCTCACGGTATTTAAAATCTAAATCTAATTCTACTTCTGAAAAGATGGTGAAAACGCATAATCAATGAGAGAGAACTATTTCACAAGAAAATAAAATATTCAATTGCATTTATTCTCTTTGTCCACCTGTTGTGACATAAACGGGCCTGTTGCACAAAAATACCAACTATATTGAAAAAGGGTTGATTTCAATGGTTGAGGGTGTAAAAAACTACTTGTGATAGGATAAGCTCAATTTTTAAGGGTTGACTATGTGAATGTTTTCATTGGATTGGATAAACAATAAACATACAAAAAGTTACAAATAAAATTATTGTATTAGAACATCGTTCATTCATACACCTACAGCTCTGGTTGCCAAACTGACAAAGGGGATCTCCCCTCTGACTAGTGGGTGCCAAAAATTTGAGCATCATCGATACTTCAAGCTTAGGCGATAAATTAAAATTATCATTTGCTCCCCACAGTTATTTATATGACATAACCAACGCCACAAAACATACCAAAGGATTGCACCAGTCACGGAACATTCAACTCAATAACTTCATGCTGTCCATATCAACCGCTATTGAGATGGGGAGAGGATAAATGCTATCTGATATATTTATTGAGTAGTGTGCAAAATCGCACACTGTATGCCCTATTGATCTACTATCTTCTCTTTTGTCAGCGTTTCGAATGTGAATCGAATAGATAAATACGAAAATTGATGCTGTCCATTTGTGCAGAATTTATTGATTCACTGGACTTTTAATTTTTGACGTGCTTCAAACATTAGTCAAGCATTCATTGATTCTATTATGAGAGTCAGAATTGGATTTACTTATTTTGTTGAAATGCATCACAAAACAATAAGTTGATTGCGATAGACGTGGTTCGCAGTTCTTGAATTAATTTTGATGGATGTTATTAAACAATAATCATTTTTAGGAAGTATTATTACATATTTTCAAGACCATCATTACAGAGAGCTTCAACTAACGCGTCACTTAGCGATTTTGGTTTCATTTTTGAGATGAATGGTGTTGCGGCTAATCTTATCAATAAGATAAGAAGCCCGGCTGCTAACCATTTTACTCATCTCTGGCAGTCTGTCTTTGTAAGAGTCGCAGGCAAGAGCAGCATTATTCTTCTTAAAATAACACTCGTACACTCGTAATAACTCAACACTTACACAACACCTTTCACACTCATTATATTTTTACATCATCGAGAACGTGACACGGCGAGGGGCGCCCCCACCAGCAGGAGCCAGAGGTAATTGTGAGTAAATAAACACATAAAAATCACTCGGTCCTCCATAAAATCAAAAAAGTGATTATAAAAATGGTCTCATACCTTTAAGGAAAGTGAGGCCACAACAACCTTCCACAAATTTTGCACCTAGACGAAATTTGAGGCCACAACAAGCAGTACATTGATATATACGGTGCTTATTAATACAGAGCTTAGTAAACAGCGTCCATTTAAATTGTGGTTCCGCCAAAGCTTTCGAAATGCGCACCTTCGCAATTAGTAAAGATTACTTATTTGTTTTTAATAGCTTCCCAGTGATTCTCAACAGAGCATGGGAATTGTCAAACATTTTGGGAATTATGAAAGTATTTTTGGGAAAATTTGTCAAAGTATGGGAATTATGTCTTGATTCGTACACTGGCGGCTCGTACCCACGAAACAGGTGAAGGGCCCGTATCTTTTACTGTACAGCACTTCACCTGTTTCGGGGGCACGAGCCGCCAGTGGATTCGTAGCTCTCACGCGAGTGGCTTAGTGTGGCGTAGCTCTCGTGGCCCACATCATTATCATTATGACATACATCAATGACGCTCATAAATCGTCAAGGATAGTGCAGATACAGTCTTGTTCATTATAAAATTTACAATATGGTTTGGAAATATTATCACAAAAATACTAATAGACTATTGTGTTAATACTCAAAATGAACTATCCAATTATTTTCCAAGCATCTTCCTATAACTTGTCCTTGAGTAACGTAATTTTTCATGACTCGATGTCCAAATATTCTTCTATTTTTGAATTTTTTTTATTCAAAGTAACACTTTCTTGCTGGGCTAACGTTTTTCAAGTAGGAATTTGAATACTTCGAAGCTAGATTTCCTGAAAAAATTATCATGGATTCTGCTTCAAGAATAGTATTCACCTGAAATAAGCATGCATTCAATCAACATAAACCACGATTCACACAGCAGACTATGAAGCTGTTAATCTTGACAAGTCTTATTAATAAATCAACATTAAAAAAGACCAATTTCATCTCTCACATCATTTGTAAATTTTTCTCATCCACATGATTATCAAGAGTTCCAAATCAACTTCAACCTTATCTTCTGAATTGTATATTATCAATTTGAGTACTTCATAGCTTTCCCTATTGAAATTCAACATGAATCTTTTCTAGGATCACATACTGATTGATTTTATAATATCATGTGATGATTTGATTGATAATGCTAGCTGAAATGAACATATTGGAATGAGAATGACTTATACTATGAACATAGTGTTCATAGTTCTATGATGACTGACTACATATTACTTGAACTATAATTGATAACCTGCTTCTACTAAACATGAACGACAAATGAAATGGAGCATGATTATGGATGAAAATATTGTAATGCACGAAAGAAAAACATCGAAGATATTGATCCCTCAATATTGTCACATCATCCCAGTTTCTTATTTTTAATTCTCCATCAATGAAGATTGTCAGAAATTTTTTATCATTTTGATTCTCAGTTTCGGTTCTAGTTACCCTTGATTATTTTTTGGGAAATTAAATGAATAAATATGAATTGCTGAAATTATACTACGAACGTAGATGCTAGGAACTTTTCTGAAATACATCAAACTGTTTGGAGGTTTCAGCGTTGGAGATACATATTCCTTTGTCTGTCAACTTCAACTACGTCTGTAATAGGAACTTCATCCGATTTTTGAGAATGATTTATCAGCGATTCTTATTCTGAAGTTCTAATTACAATAATTAGCCTACTCCCTATTTTTTCTCAAATCTCATATATTAAATCATAATAAGGATCTGATAAAGCTACACAGATAATTAATGCACAATGTTATGTCAAACTGCTTGATTTTTACTACATGAAAACAATGATCTCGATTATTGACTTACAAGATGGATTAAAAGAAGCATAATAAGTATTCAGTTAAGAGCTTGAAAACCGTATCCTGAGAACATTTATAAAGCTTTGAGAGTCTGGTAGGATTGGAATCTGCAGAAAATCATCAGTGCTGGAGCCGTATTCATGAGAAGAATTCAACAAAAAATTTGAACTGCAATAGAAGTTGTCATATCTGGAGAGACAAGGGACGTTCCAAAGAAAGGAATTTCTTTTCAAATTTACAGGAACGTTCTTGGATTGGAATTTGAGTTAGTTGAAGCTTTTTGTCATAGGGTTAGTTTAACTGACTCTCTTTACACAGTTCGTTCTTACCTGTCTCTTCTTTGTCGCTATTGCTATCACATATTCCACTCAATAGCTCTGAAACCATGAAAATTAAAACTTGACAATTTTTCTCTCCTACAAATTTTTCATGTTATTCGATTTCTTTATAATTGTGGACTAGGAATTGCGAATGCTAGAAGTGTTCACTGTTCAAGGAGATGTGTATGTTGGAATAAGAGTTAGTATTCATCTAGTTTCAATGATAATTTCCCCATGTTTTGGTTCAATGAACTTCTAACTAACAAATCGATAATCTACCCGATCGTATTTAGTTGAGAAGTGGATTGTATAGGTGATGAATACCCCATGATCTACACAGCTACACACATTTGGTTATAAGATAAGGTTATGGAACAGTATCATAGAATCATGAAAATCGCTTATGAGTTTTATGAGCTTATGTAGTAATCTACGATATGTGTATCACTATTACTGAAAGGAAGTAGTACTAGTTTCAAGTACTAGAGTAGTGTAGTTTTAAAAGTTTTGAAATACTAGAATAGGCTCCCAAGGTATCAGAGTATCAAAGTACTACTGCACTTCTTACTGAACTTTCTACTGAAACAGTACTAGTATTTTTAATATTACTGACAGAAAAAGAACACTGGAATAGTAGAAATAACTTATTCAGAATACTGCAGTTTACAAATTTTTCATGATATTTACATAGGACAGCCCTAAAATTCCCAGACCTATTCTACCCTTTTTCGAAGTATACGTGCGTACAATACGCTGATTTATTCGCCAAATTGAGTGAAACGCACTATACCAAGCAGCAGCGATTGGGAGTTTCAAAAAGTTGTTGAAGGGGTATGAAATCATCTATTAATTTAAAGACTTAATGGAGAACAGCTGAACAATTTATTTTAATGGGGGAGCTGCATACACAAGATCACTGATAAGAATAATGTTTATATAATGTGTACTCAACCAAATTGTTATTAAAATATCAGCAAGAATGTCATCAAAAAAGGAGATCACTGAATATTTTAGTTGAAAAATATAGATATTTAATATGAGATCTGTATAGAAGGTATATGACTTAATTTGAATGAAGATGAATTTCAAACTCAATAGAAACAATATAAATGTTATAGTCTGTCCAAGCAAAGAACCTCTGGCAAGATGAGAAAATGACTCCAGCTCAGTCAATATCGGTTCAAAAATTATTGATTTGCTTTCAATCGTAGGAAACATTCTGATCTACAATTTGAGATCAAATCAATATTTTTTAAACCAATATCGACCGAGCTGGAGTCATTTTTTCATCTTGCTAGAGGTTCTTCTTTGCTTGAACATACTATAGGCCTATTTGAAATCTTCTATCCGTTAGATATAGTAGAGAATTCTATACCTAAAAGACTCAGAAGTATGGGCCTATCTGAAGGAATTGAAGTTATCTTGATTGGAAAGCTTATCAAGAATTTATTGATGGGGAATTAAATTGTAGGCCTACCTAGCTGCAAAGGACAATTTAGAAATACAGTGACTACATTTATACACTGAAGTAAATGTAGGCTACGAATTTGATGATTCAAATTGGCAAATCACGTGTCTTATTCTTATTTAATTTGGAATATGTATATTCTCATTATTTCATTTGCTGATATCGAAAAGAAAAGTATTCGCCAGCAACTACTCAACTGCGTTGAAAATTATGTGCGCAAACTCAGCTGAATTGTTTTCAGTGTCATTTCCGCGAATAATAAAATAAATTTGTTCAGATTCATTAGGTATTTTCCATATCAGTTGTATCACAACGAATGCATTCGAATTCCATAGGCAAAAGCTTAGCTAAGCTTGTCCAACAAGATACCGAGTTATGATCCAGATATGAAGAAAGATTTATACCAATGGAAATAGTCAATACTTCACAATACAAGGACATGGCACTTGAAAAGTAGACCATGCTTCGCCCACAACCAATGCTAAGCTTAGTTTACACACTCACACAGACAAACAAGAGTAGCCATTTGTGTGCAAACGTGTGCTTGTGTTTATTTGTTATGTCCAGCAAGCTATTCAGTTCCTGTTTCGAGCAAGTCACGAATTGTATGTGACTTTCAAAGTTGAAATAATTTATTTGTCTCCATGTATCATAACCAAAGCTGAACTGCCTATGTCGCAGAGGTAAAGTTGTTCGTTGTTGAAATGAATCGTTTAAAAGGCGTGAAACCATGATACGATATTGAAAACAATACTCAGTTACAAACCCCAACAGTTGTTGGTAATGAACAGACCATCCACTTAAATTCAGCCGATTGAATAGATAAGCAAGTAACGGAGATAATATAGGCTGATGTAGAAATGAAGGCTGTAAAATCCAGACTGGATTGGATTCTATTTATTTTACAATTCGAATGAACATATTATTATTATAGTAGAGAGATAGTTTTGAGTTGGGGCTCAAAATGATGCTATTATGAAAAAAACGCTTTTCCAATACATGCGAAAATTGACTGTCACAGAAAAAGAAAAATAACCTTACAGTAACAGCAGAGACATGAAATACACAGAGGTGTAGCCTAGAATTCAAGTTTTATTCTATTAATAGAAAAAAGAGAATTAAAAATAAGAACAAAATTAAATATTGAATTAAAAAGGAGACAGAGAAAATAATCTGAATGAGGCCATTTTTTTCTATTCTAATTTATCTCTATTCTCAAATCAAAGCTTTATTAGCATAAAAAAAAAAAAGAAAAAATTATCTCGGAGGCTGTAATAAACATCTTCACAATCAAAATAAATAGAAATTTGAGGTAAATATCCAATCATTTGATTTTTTTTTCATTTTTCCGGGGGTTTCCAAGAAAACTACGATAGACTAGCTTATTTTGAATTAACTCATTCTTATATGAAAAATATAGATTCAATCAACATTACCAATCAACTCCTTAATATTACCGCTCATTTAATTGTTTGAATAAGGATTCCAACCTACACTTTATTTATTTTTCGAGGTACATTTGAAATAATTTGAGATAATTTGAAATATTTATGAAATGCTTTGTGTCAAAATAGGTTAATTAATCGGTCACAGCTAAGTATTCACAACCTCCTTCTTCATACATTTTTAAATAAGTTTTGATCATATTTCAAAGTTTTTTTTAACATGGATAGCTTCTCTAATTGTTGTATTCATGATGATATTATATAATTATCTTCATTCTCATTCTACATAGAAGAGCACAACGGGCTAAAATTTTTCCTCTTGCAATTTATAGGCTACAAACAATCAATGAGTAGATTGTAAGGGGTTATACCATCTGTCATACTCAAATTCAAATTCAAATTAATCTTTATTAAAAAGTAAATAAATAACATACCGTAATATATAAAACAAAAGTCAAAACTTTACATAAGAAATGTAATATTACATGAACACAATTGTAATAATTTAGATGAATAGCACCCTGCTTGGACGATAAGTCCGTGTGCATGGGCGGTAGTCGTTTCAGACAGAGGAATGAGAATAAATTTCATAAAGTTTGCCATTATTTGATCATTCTATCTTCTATGGCTCAAATATTATATCCACATATATGGTACTATGATTTTGAATACATAACTTTCTAAATTACTTGAGTGATAACTTGAGATAATAAATAAAAAATAATAATAATAATTCTCGGCGCTTAAGGGCAAATCTAGTAAAAAAATAAAAATAAAAATAAAATAATAATAATAAAATATGTTAGTGCAGACGGAAACAAACAAGTGGTAAGGACATGATAACTTTTATGAAAATGGTGTGCAAAGAAAACAACAAAAAAAACTTTTCAAGTGTATGGTGACATCAACAGAGCCTCTGCCGCCACTGGGCCAATACTGAGGAGCCAACTGCTCACTCCGCGCTTATAGACGACGATGCTACATCCCTCCCTTGCTGTAATTTCGGTAGGAGTATTACGGCATAGCCAGTGGGCCAGGTTAAAAGAGTTAAATAATTATTGCATTGAGCTTTCAAGACGAGGGATTTGGATGTTGGTGTTTAATCTATATTTCTTGTTGGGTAATTATGCTGAATTTCTGTGAAAATTGTGTTGTTTTTAAAAATATAAATTACTGAGAATTCGTGGAAAAGTAAATAGGTTGAGTATCTCATATTTTTTTTGAGGCACCACCTCACGTCAAGATGCCATATTCGAGCAACGATGGTAAACGTTTTTTTCACAATTGAAATATTGGAGATCATTATTTTTGAATTTTGAGTTGGAGGTTATACCATTCTCTTTATTATAATTCACATAATTATCATCTGTATGATAATTATGATTCATGTATTCTTGTACTCTGCTGCTTACTCCATACGCATATTATATATTCTCTTATACGCTTATAATTTCTGTTATTCTTTCATATTATATTCTCTCATGGGCATGGGTTTGAATCCCACCAGGGGAATGGTCGTTTAACCAGCTCATCTATAACCCTCGCACTTTCCATCACCCACGCACAGGCAAAAATGATACGTGGGCATTATCCGTAATAAAAAACAAATACTGATAATTATAGTTCATTCTGAAGTGAAGATCATATTCCAAAGTGTTTGGTGTTGACATAGGTGAACATAGACAGAAGAAGCGGAATTGGTAATAGGTGATGAGCCGTTATTGGAATGCAGTAGCAGCTACTGGGCTACTGGGCGTTGTAGTCACGGCGTAGTTTCACACGGCCTAGACTCTCCCATATGCTTTTCTCACAGGACATCAGAATTCATAGTCCACCCTTGACTCTGTCCGTGCTTGCGCGTATCTGAATATTATCAAAGGCCGACCGTCAGAGCTCGACAAGGACGTTCGACGCATTTCAACCAGAGAGTGTAGAATAAGTATATTCTGTTCTTTTCTCATAGATTTCAACAGATTCTTCAACGTTTTGTGTCCATTTGTCATTCTTTGTGGCGTTTGAACATTTTTTCACCATCCTTATTTCTTGTATTTGATAATAATCTATAAAATACTCTGAAACTCTAACATGTTTGAATTTGCTTAGAACACTATTTTTCAATATTTCTTAGCTTGTATTTGAAGTTAATAATACTCTACAAAATTCTCTGAAATTCTAACATGTTTGAATCACTGGCTGCTCGTTTGCAAGAAACAGGTGAAGTGTTGTACAGGAAAAGAAACGGGCACTTCACCTGTTTCGAGGGTACGAGCCGCCAGTGGTTTGAATTTGTTTCAAACACTTTCATTTAATCGTTCTTAGCTTGTATTTGGAGGAAACGTTCCTGGCCTTAACATGTTTGAATTTGTTACAAATTTCTCATTTGATCGTTCTTAGCTTGTACTCGTATTTGAAGGGAATAATGGTGTGCAGAATGCTTTGAAACTCTAACCTGCTTGATTTTTCAAGATTCAGATTAAACTTCTCGATTCTGCCCTATAAGGTACACAGACCTTCAAGTCATTGATGAAGCTTATTATTTGGATATGGTTCAGTACTAGTAGTTTATTATTTATTACTAGTAGTTTATTCAGAAGCTTATGATTTGGATATGATTCAGTACTAGTAGTACTGAGTCATATCCAAATAATAAGCTTTATCGATGACGTGAAGGTCTGCGTATTTTATAGGGAGAAACCTCAAATCAATAGAAAAATTTAAGAAATATTAATTTCTAGTAGATTTTTGAGAAGCTCAATTAATTTTTTTCGAGCAAACGCTTACTATTCGACAGTTATAGTTGTACATAACAGACGTTGAGGAATTGATTAGTGACTGATTTTAGTGACTGAGATTGATTGAGAGTTCAACTGAATTTAAATAGGATTATCATTGATTCATGAGTGCCTTTGATCGTGACTGCAGGATTGCGGGTCTCTCAAGTCCTACTCAGATATCTAGAACCTATTAATTATTCCAAATGTTCATAATATTGAATATTGAAAGTAATATGCGTTGAATTAATACGTACTATCTAAAGATTCAGTATTAAAGGTCCATGATTTTATAGTTTCAGTAATTAAGGTCCTAGATTCTAAGGTCCATAATCTCATAATTACAGTAATCGAGGCCCCAGTATTCAAGGGCATTGATCTTATGATTTCAGTGATTGAGGTCTATGAATTTCTCACATTTATTCACAATAATTATTGAGGTCCTAAAAACCAAAGTCCATAATATATTAGTTTAATCGAGTTCCTAATACTCAAGGTTCATGATATTTCAATTTCAGTAATTGAGGCCTATGAACTTATAAGTTTTTAGTTTCAATAATTATCGAGGTCTTAGAAATCAAAGTACTTAATATAATGGTTTTGTTACAGTAATTGAGTTCCTACTAGGCAAAGCCCATCTTCCAATTTCAGTAAATGAGGTCCTAATATTCAAAATCCATGATCTTTCTGCATTGAATTGATATAAATAGTATTCAAACATGATAATTGAATTTGACTAACCGTGACTGTTGATGAAATTGGCTAGGTAAAGGTCGAGTTCTCGGACGGAGACGTTTATGTGGTAGGGGTTGACGCAGAGACTTGGGTGTGCACAGTCAGGAGACTTTTCTAGGCGTTCGCCATCCGTGCTCTCCAAGGGAATCGCTTTGAACAGGATTACCATCACCAAGTCCAGCCTCCACACCTGATCAACAAACGAACACATGATTAACAAATTAAGTAATTGGACATTGAACGAGTAGACAATATTGTAATGGGACTTCAGGGTTCTCCTAGTAAATGAATAGAATAAACTTATTAGTTCACTTTTATTGAACCATTTTTAACAGCAAATCAAGAAATGAACATTTTCAATCTCTTCTTCAAAAATCACAAACCTTAATCTACACACAAACATCACTTCATGTTAACGGTCAATTCAGTCTCTCTGACAATCATTTTTTATCATCCAATAAACAAGTGTAGCCATAAAAATATGTTAATTAAATATTGTGAATTGAAAATTCCATGATACAGTATGTGAAAACTATGGAAGGAATTTAAGAAGAGTTGGCGTTCTAGCTACTGTAATCTCAATTCCTACTTTGATTAACAAAAAACTTGAAAAAATACGTTTAAAACAATGTGAAGACGACCTTAGATGTTTCTAGAACGCTAACTCGCTCGAAATCACTTCCATAGTAATGTTTGAGTATGAATAAATTATTATTGATAGTAATTCCGTTCTATTGATTTTTTAAAAGCTTACAATAGTTTTCGTGTGATATGTATAGATACCAACACGAACAACGGTTCTAAAAATTGAGCTTTTTGTGAAAATGTTAAGAGATAATAGTAAGCTCTGATACCTACAAAAGAGAAACATATTTTGTTCCAAATACTCATTTGATTGATATGATTTAAATTAAAATTGGAAAATCGTTCGTAACCATTAAATAAATTGCCCACAGATTTCTCTATTTTTGATACACAGGTGATTTTATTAGATAAGTTCGAAACCTACTAATTATTTTATACAACCTCTATTTATAAAGAAATCTTATTAGAAGCCCAAATAACGTAATGAACTTTGAAAGAAAAGCTTGATTGTATAAATGTTGTGCTTAGTCTATTATATTTCTCGAAGTGACCTTTTTGAGGATTACTTGGTTATTTAGTTTTAGATTGTGATTAGGGGAGTAAATCATAACATTCTGGTAAATATTTAATTTTTACGATAACTATCGACTATTGATTGTAATGATAATGAGTGCAGAGGGAATTTATTGTTATCATAGCAAAATAAAATTGATTGATTCAATTGATGATGATGATGATGATGTTGAAGAAGAACAAAATGCCTACGAATAAATACATGTTGATTGTTGAGCATCTCGAATGCCTCGATAGCCTTTCAGAGAGATGACAGACATTTTCCATACAAACTTCGATATTTTTACAAAGAAAAAACAGTATTTATGAATATGTTCTAAAGGGATCTAGAAGAGTTTCCCATCCATCAACTGTGTAAAGGAAAGCAATGAGGTTTTTAGTATGCACGGTTTTCACTCATATTTTTTGTACATGTCTGTCTCTCATTTCAGATGATAGTCTATTTGTTATTCAAAGTGTACGCTCATGTTTTATAAGCTTCTGTTCGTCCCTCCCTCATCAATTCTTCAACAATACACCATTCGTTCCTCCATGTAATCATGAGTTCTCGAAGACGCTAAACCTATCACTCGTTTGTTTGATGAAACTAGAGCTTGTCTGAAAGCGTGACTTTTAGCATAGTTACCCTGAATTTTGAGCATAGTACGGGGGCAAGTGTAATCCCGTGTGCGTTTTGAGTAAAGAAGTTTGGGAGTGGTATCAATCTCTTCGTTTTGACCTGGAGGAAAATAATATCGGTGGTCATATCGAAGCTCTCCGAGGGGTGCGTCACCTGTTATCCAAGATGGCGTCCGAGAATTTCAGAGTTTGTCGTCATCAACGCCAAAGCCCCCCTTTGGGTCTCGCTGTACCCTTCATCGAGGCAGAAAAAGCCTTGAAAACCACATGGTTGTGAAGCTAAAAAATAAATCTACAACTTATAGATTCAACATTTTTGTCATTCTAATGCATAAAATAACTAGAGACAGAAAAACGAAAATTTTCATAAGAAATTCTATCATTTTTTATATTAAAACATTTATAACTTATTATTAATACGTTTTGGGAGACATGTTTTATATAGTACATCTAGATAATTTTATAAGGAACAATTGAAAAATTGAAAGGATATCTTCAAAAATGGCTGAGTTATGGTCGAAACAGTGAAACTCTGAAATTCTCGGACGCCATCTTGGATTACAGGTGACACACCCCTCGGAGAGCTTGTGACCACCGATAATATTTTTCTCCAGGTCAAAACGAAGAGATTGATACCACTCCCAAACTTCTTCACTCAATAGGCTCACGGGAAGCCTTTTTTGTAACACTTGCCCCCGTACTTGCAATACAACTTCTTCTGTACAATATTCCTTTTATAGAAGTACTGTATTGAGTTATACTTGGAGTATCATCAGTCCAAAGCATCGTCAAATGTTTATATCCTCAATATTTGCACTTAAGAAAATTATATAATTCTCAATACTCGAAAGATACTTTGAATTAAGGTTCAAAGCGGAGTGTCTGGAATTTAATAGAAAAGTTGATGACGACGGTTTTTTAACCAACTTACACTTTCTTATTCATTCTCAATATACGGGAATTATATTCCTGTTTATTATACAGGAATTTTTTATTATACATGTATTCTTGTGTGTAGGTCTGAGTGCGATTCTTGCACACCTAGTTCTTGAAGCCTTCAAGTTGAAGGATTCTCGGATAACTTTCTACACTCTCTTATCATAAAGATAGATGGATAACTTACACCTTATCAAGTAAGATGGTGATTAAATTATTAGGGAGGTCAGAGAAGGAACTTTTGGCCTGCAGGTTCGACGGTGCATTCTATTATTAAAAATTTTCTATCATTATTATCAAATTATCATCACATAACTTAATGGAGCTCTTTACCTCCATTAATCAACTAAATAACCTACTTCCATTGTATTTTATATCAAGAAATGTATCTATTATTATGTATGTATCTAGAACACAAACCAATAAGGTTTATTTGCTGATAACGCCGATTAAATTTTGAAAAAATAGAACATTATTTTTTGTTATTTATTATTTTCATTAAATTATTTAATGTACTGTTTTTGAATAATTTTTTCAGGTAATGTTTAAAATTTTATTTGTTCTCTACCAAATGCTCTTTGTCAATTCAATTCTGCACCTCCTTACCTGTCAACAGCCAACTATAACAAACGATTCCGGTAACAAATCAACTGGAAACCCTATAAATCTATCATCTAACTATATAAAATCTGATTCTCCAGCTATTCAGTCCTGCACCTTCATTGTTATCAGCTTTCTTGAAAACAAAACTGTACGTATTACAAATCAGCAGGATTTTTTACTGTTCTGAGAATCAATTACTTCAGTAAGCAGGTTGCCAATTGTGTCCAGCCACGTTCAACGTACGAATAATCATGAGATACGAAAACCGCTATCCCGAAACAAATAGTTGTCAATCCTAATTGACATGCAAAACGTGGCTGACATTCACCTCCGGCATTTATTTCTGTCTAGATTTTCCATCGCTACAGCAATTGTTCCATCAATTACGCACGTGAATGTTTAAGTCGTTACAATCCATTCATATCAGTCGTGGATTCGAGAAGCAACGCGTGAATCTCAATGAAACTGAAACACGCATTATGTCCATTGTTTAGAAGTCGAGACGTACCTGCCTGCGTTATCAAGTGTCTCCCCTGACATGTTAGCTTGTTCTTTGGTTGTCTGAGTGGTACATCAATTCTTTACGGTAGCTGCTTTTTAATTTCGAGGCTTTTGTCAATGACCGTTGAATTGCAGGTCCTGGTTTTCCCGAGATTCACGCGATATGGACAGAATGGGAAAGTCTCTTGGAATCGTAATGTGATGGAGTGGTGCATGGAATAATTCATTTTTGTAATTTTATGCATACATGCAATAAGTTTCCGAAACCTTGCAATCTTATGTATATCAATTCTCAATTGTATATACAATACTAGCCGGCAGGCTCGCTTCGCTCGCCTTCTCCGCCTAACCAGGGGACTCCGCCCCTTGGACCCCCGACAGTATAAGCAGTGTAAGTGAGTCAAACAGGCTCGCTTCGCTCGCCTGCAAATCCTCTGTCAGTGTCAGCTGAGACAAACAGGCTCGCTTCGCTCGCCTGCAAATTCCGTTCAGTATTAAATTTATTCGAAATTTATTGAGCATTTCTACACCTAATCTGGGCCTCTTTACCTAATTTCAAATCTTTTCTGCCAATTTGTTCTAGAAAAATCTGAGAAAAACTCCTAAAATTAAAAAAAAAATAGTAAAACGCTAACATTAAGCGTAACCTTGGGAAGTACATCGGACATAGTTTGAAACTTGATTCAATATCTTCCAAATTAGTTCATCTATAATCTCGCTGAACCATAAAATTTAAAAACTAAAATATTTGGCGTATCCTTGAAAAGTTTTTAAAATCCGTTCTTAGCGCGCGTCTAAACGTTTAACTGAACATGCCTGCCAAATTTGAACGCATTCGGTCCAGTGGATTTTCAGTTCTGGTGATGAATGAATGAATGAATCAGTGCCATTTCGCTTTTATATATAGAGATAGATAAAATTGTACAGTAGAATTCCGATTATCCGAGCTAAACGGGACCGGGACCAGCTCGGATAACGAAAAACTCGGTTAACACGAAGATGCAGGAAAGAGGTTTGAATTAATAATAGATTGCATTAAATCTGAATAGTACGATTTATCAATAGAATGGAATATCTTTTATTGTAACCGCTTCTGAGGTCTTCAGAAGCAATATTTTCGTCACAAAATACAATAAATTTCATACACTATACAATTATTTGAGAGTATAAGTTATATCATTTTAAAAATACTTTGATACGGTATCATAAAATATTCAAAGTCTCAAAATGTAATAGTCCAGATAAAGAAAACCAAGAAATAGTCTATTTAAATGTAGGTTATCCTAGTCTTTGGTTAGAATGCAACCTCTCAAATCAAAAGAAAAAAAAATATTTAGCCTCTATACACAAGCTACAATTCAATTCAATTCAATTCAAATCAAATTTATTTCCTCCACAAAATTCAATAATTACAAAATTTACGATAATGTACCTTAATCTAGTTTACTTACATTCTATCAACAAAATAAAAATTAATTAACATATAATCTCAATATTAAGTACCAAGCTTATTACAAAGTCCTAGCCAGTTCGTAGAACTCTTGAAAAGTGTAAAGAGGGTAAAATACGGTAAATACGGTACAATACGGTAAAAGTAATTTTTGATGCAATAAAATGATATACATTTCTTACAATTACTTTTGTGATTGTAATTAGTTTTCAATTGTAGTTAATTATTGGAAAAATAGTCCAAATCTAGTTTTTCTTTGCCAAAATTTTCTTATGCTCTTAAAAATTACCTCAGTTAACCCGGCGGCTCGGATAACCGGGCTTTCAATGTATATTAAATGTTATATATATCAAGTCTCAATTCTCCATCCATCAAGTCCTGTTGTAGGTATGTAGCAAATCTTGATCATTGAAAAGTCGAGGCTCTCCAGCTAGAGACTCGACAACTTTTCCTGTTTTCCCGATAGTGCAGTTGATTCTCTTGTCAGATTAGAGAAGAATATCACTTTTATCCATCACATGACGATTTCTTTCAAGCACACTTACTAGCCAACCTCCGCAAATCGGTTCTAGAATTTTATGATCGTACACATGCACTAGTCGATCACTCGTACGCACGCGATCTCGCAAGCAAATCCCGATTTTAACGGAATTATTGTCAAGCCCATCAGCTAGAGAAGAGGTAGGTCTTGCAGAACCTGTTTTTGACGGCTTGGACTATCATTATGCAGTGTGTAGGGAGATGCTGGTTGGCGCCTTCCTTTTAGGACATAGTCTGCAGTAATAGTTGTTCGGGGACATCGGGTTCTAACAAGAGATGTTGTTGAGAAAAGTGATCACTGGAAATTTTTGTCGTACTTTTGTTGTACGATTTCTCCAGAGAAACTTTTTTTTGCACGAAAGTTTTTTGTGAATGGTCCGTTTTCATAATCACAAGTCCTATACAAGAATGAATGAAAAATGGAAATATTAAACATCATTAATGGAACAATTGATTAGTTATTATGCTTGTTATCAATACTCATAGCATATAAGTTACACTACTTATAGATTTTACATACAATATTATAAATGAAAAGGGTATTGTGATTATTATCTAAAAAAGAAAGAAAAACAGTGATAAAAGTAGTTCTGAGCTGAAATGAAAGAAATACAATATCTATGTATGTATGTGTCAAAGAGACTCGAGACCAAAGAACTGTTTGATATAAAAATTGGTGAAAATTTCACGGATAATGCCTTTTTAAAATATTGTTCTCATTTGATTCGCCCCAAACAATCTTAATAAGGATTTTATGTAATCAAATAAGGGAATAACGTTTACAACCGGTAAAAAATATGATTTAATGCACATAAACAGTTGGACAAGATCTTTCAGTTTCATTGTACAAGAAATCAAGGATTTTGGAATGTGACCTATGTGTATATGGATATGAAATTGATAAAAAATTCATCCTCACATCATGGTATATACGACATGAATTTGAAAAAGGTTCAGAAAGCAAATGAATAGTTCCGGGACAAGGCTTTTGAATTGAGCCATAATGTGGAGTAACCGTTCAACTTGGTTGTTGGGGTTGAGTCGTAAGTACCTTTCAGACCCCTATAAGAAGCCTCCCAAGCCAAAGACCGAATATCGCACTTGGAAATCTTGAGAGATGGGATGAGCTGCCTAATACAACAGAGGGTGTAGAAATAGCGTTTTGGGGTAATTGCATGAATCGTGGTGGGGTTGACGAGTATCTCCAGCCATTAGAGCGCTCAAAGAAGAAGGGTGATGTCTATTCATTACACTGACAAGCAATAAAATCAATTTGCAAGATTCAGAGGTGTATGGTACCAGCAACCATATAATACAAATTGGTATTCTGGTCCTATATTACACCATATATTCTTGTATTCTGGTGGGATATTCATCGTGCGATATCACAATGGCACAAAACATCCTACCCAACTGAAAACTTCTCAGAAATGGCTTGTATAAAATTGAACAATTTCATATTAATAATATGTATTTGTCTTCAAGACGTTTTCTATGTAATTCGTAGAATTTTTGATCGAATTTCTTGATATGAAAAGCTTTGAATTTGATCTGATAATAAACCAGATAGCATGAAGTTCCAGTTAAATTGAACCCTAGTCTAATTAGTTGACGTGTAGCTTGTTATTCACCATGATTATTCTAGTTCACGTTTAGGGTAGGTGAGAGTCAGTCTGACATTTCTAATTGATTGAACTGAATGTTCTAGAACGGATTAAAAATCGCTTTTGAATCGTATTTTTGATATTGTTTCAGATTTGAGAGGCAGTTCAATCTATCTGATACAAAGCAAGCTACAATGATGTTCACCTGTTTCGTGTGCATGAGCCCTCAGTGTAATACAGTTATTTATTAGATTAATTGATGGAAAGACAGCAATATTGAATCCGCTTACATCTCATCCAGAATTCCGCTTGCAAACAAGAATTTCTTAAGCAAGCAGTAATTTATTAATTCCATGACATATTTATGTTTTGTTATTGTCAGTGATATTTTATTGCTGTCATGTAATGTTTCATTTCTGATTAACTATAAATTATCTTAATTATTGTCAAATAATGGATTAAACATGGTTGATTGATCTCATTTTATTATTTTCAAGTAACAGTACAATCGTAACAGACAATATTTGAACATAGGTTGACAAAAGTTAACAGTGACTTCCCCAAACTAGAAACAATCGTCCAACTCCACTGGAGTGTTCTGGTGCCGTTCTAGGTGACAACCATTGGAGGGACCACTTTTCACGGTAGCCTGACGAGAAACTTGAAACTTCAATTATTTTTAAGGGGTTAAACTTGGATTAGCTCGCTAACGGGGCGTTCCCAATCAGTGGCGAGACGATGGATGTTTTCAATCTGCCGTCTGTTTCCCTTGTTTCATGGCAAAAAGTCGGGAGAATCGGCTGCTAGTGGGGACCACAAATTCCCATCCATTGACAGTTTCAATCAGTGCCCCAATAAGGAACTCGCAACGGCACTGAGTTCTTCCAGGATTCTCACGATTTCAGTGATCGACAATCTACTTGAACTTTGGGCAAGTTGAAACATTTTATTAGCCCTAATGGTCAATAGTTGAGAGGCCTCATCTGACCGTACCCTATGAGATTGCTTCTCATGGCATGAATTTGCATTTGATCGGAATGGCATTCTTCACGGTTTGTTATCTGCTATATCACACCCTTTCCCTCATCTCTTCCAAAATTTCCAAGCATTGAGAGCCTTCCTATGACATGGATTACCATAGTTGAAAAAACTTCTGATCCTATACCCCTTTTTCACCACATATCGTATGACATAGATAACCATAGTTTTTTTTATTACGTAACTTGTTTGCATAGCCTTCTCCTTCAGTGTTCCCAGATATGTAATTTATTTATTTGGATTTGACATTGTAATATTGTTATTGATTTGTTTTAATGTTATTATAATATTAATGTAATATTTTGTGTGTGCGAATGAATAAAATTGACTTGAATTTGATTATGACAGATAATCCAACACATGACTTCAAAACTGAACTTTCTCGTAGATCGAGAAATTGAAAGGTTGTAGAAAATTGACTGTTTTGCTTTATTGCATTTTTAAATTTATTTTTTCCTCACATAGCTTCTGACACTTTTTGAAATGAGCACAACTTGCAGATCTAAACGTACTTTTAAATACGAATCAATAAAAAACATCAGCTCATTCTACATACACTAAAAAATTCAAAACGCTGAATGTTTCTTTGCTGTACAATTTATCCTACTCCTAATTGCATTTAAAGGGAATGTAAGGTAAAACTAGAGTAGCAAAGCATAGAATTATTGCATTTTCATCAATAAGCGAGTTCCCTGTTGAATGAGTTTCTACCAAGCTCCATGTGGCCCTAACTTACCTTCTCGTGGATGATAATAGAGGAAATGGTGAAATATGAACTTACAACAGCTTGAATTTATTAATTCACTATCAATCTTTTTCAACATTATGATTATGATGAGCCCTAACTGTTCCAACAGTCCACCAGCCCAACATGATCAATATCTCATCCAAGCCATTAACTTCATCCCGGTGTGTGGCTGTAACCACATTGGTCAACTAGAACGCCTTTATCAGGAATATAGCTTTTGCCACCACGAAGTCAATGAAATATCAAGTCAATACGAAGTGATTAGTCATATACGTGAAGTCATATACGAAGTCAATGAAGTGAATTGGCTCCCACATAAATAACGCCAGAGCAACCTCTTCAAAATAATGATAACCTGATGATAATTTAAAAATTTTAGATTATTATTTCTTGTTCCATAATGAGATGCTATGTGTACAATTTTGATTGGTTACCAAAATGCAGTTAAGTATTTTACACGTGAGAAAACTAGTTTTCTTCGCTTACTGAGTAAAATACTCTCAAGCTACATCAGCTCATCGTCAACACGAGTATATTCATTAATGGTAAGTAGATAAAGATTAATCTATTGTTATGATTAGTAAGCATTGCTGATTAAATCGCGAACTTACACTTCGAAAGTTACATGGAAATCGTCTGTCTTTGTAATAAATTTGTGACTAATCTGTAATTTATACCGGAAATACAGTAAATTGTTTATTATTTGAATCAACTCTAAGTTGAGAAGTAATACAGGAGATGATCCATTTGTCAGGCTAGAATGAAGTCTAGTTGCCTAGTGAGAAAAAATCGATAGAGTTGAATTCAACAATGATTCTTCTCGAAATTTTTATACAATAAATATTTATGATACAAAGCGAAAATCACGTGAACTTGTTTTATTGTTACCAAGTAACAAGTTCCTAATATTATGTTTTGCTCCTGTGATGGAGCTAATTAAAATATCAATCGAATGTAATAAAAAGTAGGGAGGTGACCTCCATGTGAATAATTATTTTGAATAATGAGCTGATCCACTAGTCAAGTGGAAGGAAGTCTGCAAATTCATGCCATGGTTTAAACTAAACAAACTTCAGTAGCCAAGGTGAATTTCTCATCCAATTCAAATGAAAATTCGCATTCGTTATCGAAATTCCCTCAGATATAACCCTAGCAGTACGATTACGAATATAAAAATTTGAAAGAATAGATGTAACTCACCTTGTCAGCCTGACGAAGACAGTCTATTCTCCTCATCTTTCCTTTTTGGTCTGGATTGGAGAGAACGCACATGGCAGGTTTTTTGCCAGTTATGCTCAGAACGAAGTCCTCTCGACACTCTTGCGTTATGTCTTTTCTAAGTTTTCCAAGTAACCGAGAGGCCCACTTCTGCTTCACTTCAACTTTCTCGTTCTGAAACAAAAAAATGTTTGAAAATTAGATTGAATTGAAATTATTTTTAAGGCTCAATTTCAGACCCGGTGTGCCAGAGTATTCCGGTAAACTCAGTAATTGGGTCCTTGTTTTGGATCTTCACATACAGATATTTTCAAATTATGTAGGTTCGAGTGAATGGGATAGCGTTCATTTTACTCGAAAATTTCGTGTTTTTTTATCGACGAGTATAAATACTCGCAGAATATTTGAAAAAAACGTTACCTTCTGGTATAGTTCACGCACGCTGAAAACTTAATTACAGTTTAGACAGTAGAGCATGAAGTAACCAAATAAGAGAGAATGGATAATCTCTACAGTATTAACAAAAATAGAATAGAAAATTAAATGATCCTAGTTCAGGTCCATGCTGAGAATTCTATTCTCAAGGTGCACGGAATATACCAGGACCTTAAATATATATAGCAGACGCCAACGCAATTGGCGGTTGGCGAATGACTAAAATTGATGTTCAGCTCAATTGGGTTAGCGGTCTGCAAGAGTACATCAAGTTGAGAGAAACCTCACTTCAACTGCTTCACTCTCAATCTTATTTCAGACTGTCCTGAAAGAGCTTAGCATTAAAACATGAACTCTTCAACCGTCAATTTCGTTTGAGTTTGCTATAAATGCGAGAAGGGATATTAAGTTTGTAGATATTTTTGAATGACTGTATTGAAACATTATAATGATTTAGCTAACTTTCAGAGTTTACATACATTATGAGATAAAGCCTGTCCAAGCAAAGAAGACATTCTGACAAGGTGGGGAAATGACTCAAGCTTGGTCAATATTCATTCAAAAAATATAAATTCAGACTAAAATTGTAGAACAGAATGTTTTCTACAATTTAATACCAAATTTATAATGTTTCAACCAATATTGACCTTGACTTGCTAAAATGTATTAATTGCTTGGACAGACTATAATAAAGATAATAGCATTTGTAGGTATCAATCTTATGAAACGTTTCAATATAATGGGGTATAACGTATCAAACGTATCAATATATTAACGAGGACTAACCACATCCCAAGATTGCATTTTGCTTATGCGACTTTAAACTCATATGATAAAATTCGAAGAGTGTTCGAACCAAGAAGGTTCGTGGTGAATTGCAAAATTGTCGATGTGTTTCTGTTGCAACTTGTGAACAACAGAAATTGTTGAAAAAGAAGTCCCAGCCCCAATGTCTCTTGCTTTATTTATACCGATAGAGTCATTGATACATTAAAGGTAGTAAAGTCTTGATACTTTAATTACTCAAATGACATCGGACCATTAACACAAGCTATTAAATACAGGTGTTGACAGTAAATTTGAGATGAGAACCACTCTAAAGTGATAAAACGCTTTTTTGCATAGAGAGGTAAGCAGCTTTTTGAGAAATCGACTTTTTGCAGTCCAGATACAGATGCTAGGGGTCAGTAAGCCTCTGCCGTCAAACAACTTGTTAAATAATTTAATACCCACAACTTCAAAAGCACGGCAAACACACTTATGCTGATTAGAGCATTCTATGTTCTTGCTCTCATGCAGGTATGAGCCGAGTAGAATGGAAGTGTTGCGGGCTGCCTAACGTACAGCCACTAAACTCTCCATATTATTTCTATCAATTGAATTCAAATGGTTCAGGTCCAGAACTATGTTGCTGACTTTGAATTACATTGGAGTCTTTAGTTGCAACCACTTGTAAGATAATGCGAATATAAATCCACCGCTCCCTTTTCAAGTTAAGTAATTGTATAAAGCCACACATAGTATTAAATAATTCCTTTTGATAAGCTTGGAAGACTGCGGTACTAAAAAGATCAGGCAGATAAGGTATTCATACCCGTAATACCCATACCCGACTTTATGACTTTGTTGTCTACTCGTTGCAATCTTTTCCAGATATTAGAGATATCATTTCAGATAACATTCGCTTTTAATGAGAATATTTGTTGATTTTATTTTCCTCGCTTAGAACGAATCCTGAATACTTTGTAGATTTGACCTTGATGGAGAGAATAGAGGAAGGTGCTTGAGTTTATGGAAATGAGCTTAGATAGGGCGCATCAAATAGCATTGAAATTATGTATACGATATTCCATGTAAAATGAATATAAGTATGTTGATGGAACTTCCAACGATGTACACAAATCACATTATTTTGATAAGATTCAATTTCAATCATGAATTCCACCGTTAAAAGACTGAACCAAAGTTATACAAAGCGCTAATTGGTTACATTAACATAAATCGACTGTTAGAGTAAGACAAAAGCCAAAATCATTTAATGCCTCCAGTACATAAAAGCCATAAAAGAATGGATATCCAGAATAATGTTTCTAAAGAGTCAATTATATTCTTGATATACAGGAGTATAACTTTTTCATTTTTCAAGTTGAATCTTGAAATTTCATCAGTGGTCAATCTTCTTTGTTCTATTCAATAGTAGTTTGACATAAAATTGAAACAATTGCAATTCCATCCACACCATTTCAAAATAGGAAGTATTTCTAATGATGAATTCAATAATAATCTCTCTGATTCCATCGAATGAAGATGGAGAATATATGATATTGATTATTGAAGGATTTCACCAACATATGATAAATGATTGAGATTAAATAGCCGATATCATGATTCTAGCCATATCGCATTTTGATTCTATCTTCATAAACTTTGTAGAATATGATATTTTTCAAGTTTAGGCCTATATTTCAACCTAATTCTTAGTTGTATTCAATGATTTTCAAGATAAATCGAGATTTAATTTTAGTTCCATAATCTGCTTACTATAAAGACTGAATAAAATTTTATTTATTGTGAGAGAAGTTTACAAGCGTATAGTAATAAATAATATTGAGATTATACCCGTCTAATTGTAATTCAGATTAATCTGAATTAATTTATTTCTTGAATTCAAGAAATGCGAATTGCGATTCTTGAACGATTTTATGATACTTTTTGTGGAATGTGGAATATATTATATTTTTTAGGGTAATATTGACACATCATCATTTTCGCGAAGAAACCTTGTTTGACTCCCGACTGTACTTTCCATGGCTAATGTTTGAAATAACATTTGACTGATGGGGGTGGGAGGACAGGGGCCATGCCTCACTGCTGATGACTGTTCCCCGGGGGCTGAAGGATTTATGACTTACAAGGTAGACCTTTATTTTCCCTAAGGTCAATCGAAAATGGGAGCCGGTGTACCGCACTTTGTGGTGAGCCAGTGGGGATAGCTCACTCACTCAAGCAACCCTCATTCACACAAAGGGCTACCTATACTTTGATTTAAACTGTTTTAGGATTGAGACCCGTTTGTCTTCAATGGTGGGCCGGTTCTAGAGCAGTGTAATCAAAATCTGAGTATGATAACACAGGTCTGTGATGAAAAAATTGTTCCATATTTATCTACGGTTTCTAAACCGTATTTTCTGCGCTGATCACGGGAAAAATAGTGAAAAAATTCCATCACCCTTACATAAGTCATAAATTGCACTTGAATTTTTCCCATTTTCAGGGGGTTTCAGGCTCAGTATTTGTACTTAAATTCAATATTTGAACATTAATTCAGTATGAATGATGTAAATTTCAAGGGGAACAGTTTACTGAACAATATCATTAGCCTATACTGGGTATATTTATGGAAAATAAAAGCTTTTTATTAGTAATTTTATTAACACAATTAGCATAGTTGAGAAGCTCAAGTTCTTTCCTGTATAAAACTTATGAAAATTTTCAAAATAACTCGAAAAAGCATCCATATTACCTATGTGAATTGGACGACCGTGATAAACTGTGCCAAACAAATTTAAAGTTGACTTGGCAAATCATTAAGGCCAGAACTTGAAAACATTGAGCAGAACGTTTACTGGACCCGACAAATATTTCAATTCCACCACTTCACATGGGATTCGGACTAATTCACCAGCTTATGAAAGCTCTATGAACGAAGTTCAAGTAGCATAGAATTAATTCATTCATTTACTTGAATAATTGAATACAGAAGGTGAGTGACAGGCATAATACCCAAAACTGTTCTTTAACGAAACATTAGAAAACTGTTGAAAGCTGAGACTTATTTGTCACTAAAATGAAGTCCAAATAATAAAATACATGCAAATCATTCAAGATTGTAGTAGAAGGCTCTAAAAAAACTCTTATTACAACACTTAAGTTGGTGAATTGTTGAGAAACGATGTAAGTTAGGATTCAGCATGAGTGTTGATGCAATTTTTTCCTTCAATAACACCTCGACCAACTTACTATCCTTAAAATTTGGGAGTTGTAAATAAGGAACACAAGGAGAAGGTTTTCAACAAGATTAGAGATGAGTATTGATATCAGGGTCATTTAAATGCGATGATAGTAGGCTACTGTTAAATTTGGAAAAAAGAAAAATCACAAAATCCATAAAAGCACAAAAAAATTTTATTTGAAGAATAAAACATTTTCAAAAAGACTGCTATAACAACTTTGGAACATATTTGGATAACTATCATGCTTGTTTAGACTGATTTTCTGGTTTTGACCCATGTTTGATCAATAATAAAGAAGTTCAAGATATCAACATTTTCAATGTTTTCCTAAAACTTCAATTTTATTTTGTGAGAGAACCTTATGTGACTGAGAAAAACTAAAGTCATTTTTGGAATCAGCGCAGAAAAGTACTTTGAGATCAGCTATCAAAATCAAAAAAATATTTTTTGGCAGACCTGTGTAATTGACAAAATAATAATAATAATAATAATAATAATAATAATAATAATAATAATAATAATAATAATAATAATAATAATAATAATAATAATAATAATAATAATAATAATAATAATAATAATAATAATAATAATAATAATAATAATACTAACACTATTGGAAAACGTTATAGCCGGAACTAGTCAGAAGTATATCCTGTATATCATTAAATCAAAGATTGACAATGAATTCAACATAATAGTTAATAAATAAGGCCTGCAGACATGAGTTGTTGGTGACATCGGGTCTTCGAAATTCGTTATTTTTCTCTGGTTAAATTCAAAGATACATCATATAAGGCTTGGCTGTGATATTTTTAAGTAATTATCTTTATAGAATAGTGTTGAGTTGTTCTGGATCAACTGTAAGTATCCTTTTGTTGTCTATTAGTTGTTGCCTGCTTCGTTTGGAGGTTAGATTTTCTGAAGTTTTAGCCAAGGCTTCTGTTAGAGTCTTATCAGGTAGAGAAATAAATGATCTCTCCCATTTTACCACGTAAAGTGCTTCGAATAGCTGGCTGCATTCCGGATCTTATCACCTTGATAAGATTACCTCAACGCTCACCTTAGTGCTTCTGATTGATTCCCAATATCTATAGTTTGCTCATAGTATAGCTTCTGATTTTCAACTTAATTCGGTTCTTGTTTCCTTACAGTTCAGGATTCCAAAGTTAGCGAATCTCATCCTAATTTAATTTTTTGATTAAAATAAAAATTATAATTTATATAGCCTAATATATGATATATCTTATAATATATAATCTTATCCTAGCTTACCTGAAACCTTAAAACTTATTCTGAAAATAAAGTGGATTCAATAGGAATAACAGTTATAAATAAAATAATTAGAAAAGTTAAATATTGTAATAATCTTAACTCAATAATAATAACTCTTCATTACTGTTATGAATAATCTAGTATTATCAATTTAAATTTGCACAGGAACTGATGGTAGATTGAAAATATTTATTTCAAAAAAGCATTTCAATTCAGTCTCAAATAGATTTATCCTTCTTTTCCTTATTTATCTCCTCTGATAAACCTCTGACAAGGCAGTATTTTGCATTGTTGTTACTATTTAACTACTGTTGCTTCACAAATTATCACGCTGGAACGGATTTCTTAATGAGCAAGTTGCTTTGTATTGTGTTGTGAGCATAGCACCTTGTGGTGTCGCCTTTGGCCCGGGGCACGACGGGGCACAGGCGAACTTCAATGAAGTCTTTTCCCATTATTCAAAATAACATAAATAAATACAAATTAAAACGGTGAGAAGTTATCTTCTTTGATATTAATACCTCTGATTTCCGTTTTTCACTGTGCTTGTCTATCCCGTACCTATTTCCTGCTCATTCTGTATTCAATACACTACCTACCTATATAGTTGACTGATTTAATTCAGTTGGAAGATAATACTGTATAACAAGAATTTACGAACACTTCAGTTGGTGGAATAATAATAAAAATAATAAATACATAAAAATCTCAATTTTAAATAGAGTAAATCTCATTCAATAACTCCTTATTAATTATTCTAACGGTATTGTTTTGTGCCATAACACCTTTTACTGCTTTGCAATTAAACCTTCCTTTATTTCAATAATTACTCACTTGGCCTATTTTGTTATATTAATAGCAATAACTAAAATTGATTTATTCCATTAATCACTCAATTGGGTCTTATTTTTGAGATATTACTATCAATAATTTAATTCTAAAAATATCCGTTTGACAATTTTTATCGGAGATTGCTAGTGACACACTGTCAATTTATGCTGTTTAATTATTGCTCACTTGATTTTCTTCCAAGAAGTTCTCTATCATGCCTATTATTACTTATAAAACTGTGAACAATAATACACGAATCTATCATGAAGGTCAATGTTACAGAAAAAGTCACACTTTGGTTAAAGGTGATATAGTATGGAGGTGTGTGAGTAAAGGCTGTACTGGATCAATTACAACTGATTCAACTATCAATACAATAAAGGTATGTACGGCAAAACATCTTCAACATGCTGCACCTTCTGCACCAAATAATGTGGTCAACAGTATTGAGAACAGGGAATTAATTAATGATAAAATCAAGGCTATTGGAGGCTCTTCAAAGTTGCCAAGATTGTCTCTGGACTCAATAATCAGCAGTCGCCGTAAAATTAAAGTATGCGATGCTGGGTGTCAAACAGATGACTTGAGTTCAGATGAAAGGGAGAAATCTTTAGAGTCTCGTGTGCAGGAGTTGCTGAGACATCGAGATGCACTTATTCAGCAGATTCAAGACCTCCAATCAACCAAATCTTCTAACGATGTAGATATTGATCTTGAACGTGAAACAGACTCATTCAGTGTCGCAATGCAAACTGAGACTTATTATGGGCTATCGACTGAACAATGTAGGCCAGATTGTGAAAGTTTGAATATTATCAAGATGAGGGAACAGACAATCTGGCATCTTAATGAGAACAATAATTCTCTTCAGATAGAAATCCGATGTCTGGAATCAGACATAATGGACAATAATACTGAAATCAATAGACTAGTGAGAGAAAATGGGGATTTGCTTGATATGGTGTCATCACTTAACACTCAGGTGAAAGAGCTTGAGAGAAGAGAAGTTAAAAGGCAGGTCACAAAGCACCAAAACATTAATAATAACTTTGTCCATAATGTACCTGGAAACAAAAACGCCTCCTACTTTCACACAAACAATCGTGAATCAAAAAATAGAGTACTAATCTTCTCTGATAGCCAGGGTCGTGACACAGCAATGTATCTCAGCAATGAATTGAAGGGGTTTAAGGTTTCGGGGTTTGTTTTTGGTGGTGCTAAAATGTCTCAAATCATCAGCAGTGTATTAAATAGTGTTGAAGTTGATGATTTTAATAAAGGCGATTTCGTGATAATAATGGGAGGAACAAATGATATCAAGTGGAGTGCGAATGAAATTGAAATAGAAGCCTATTACCACCTTTTGCAAAAACTCATACCTCTTTCAGAGAGAACGAATGTGGTTATAGGCAACATTCCGTATCGTTATGGTGACTCTGGCACATTCAACATCTATAGAGTAATTAAGTGCATCAATATGAGAGTTCGTGATTTCACTCGTGATCATCGCATGACACTGCTGAATATGTGGGATCTTACAGCTAGAGAGCATACCCGACAAGGTCTCCACCTTAATAAGAGAGGGAAATTAGAAGTGGTCAGGAGAATTAAAGAGATTATTTTTCATTTGTGCAATCAGCAGGAGAGCATAACAACGAGACAGTTAAATGCAGATATGAGACCAATTGAAGAAGGCAGCAGTGTTGATGATAATGAACACATGTGTGTGGATATGCCAAATGCCTATGAATCTGGCATAAGAATCAGTGACTCTGCTAGCTACAATGGTTCTGGTTCCATCGTTCAGTCATTGGATTCAGTCGTCATTACTTATAACCATGAACCTGGCGATACTGATGGTGGGGTCACTGGGTCAGAGGCTCTCCCGAGCCCAGTAATGACTAATGGCAAGCCACAGGAAATCCCAGCTTTGACTCCCAATAACTCAAGACGTAATTTTTTAGGAGAGACCGGCCACCACGTTCACGCATGAGTGGATGTCAAATTGAGAATCTCACTGACTGCTTAGCTGAGTCTGGTGACAGCCATAATTTGGGTAGGGGTTTGGGCTCATCTAAAAAGATAATTAATATTTTGCATTATAATATACGCAGCATTAAAAATAAGAATTTAGAGCTGGCTGTCCAGATTGATACTCTCCAGAGTGACAATATATTAAATGAACTTGATATTCTTTGCCTTTCTGAAACGTGGCTTAACGGTGTTGAAATTGTTAATCTTGAGGGTTTTGACTTGGGATGTCATTTCAATAGAGTTTCAAGAAGGGGTGGTGGAGTGGCCATTTATTTAAGAGATGGTATATCATTTTCTGAGTTTTCCTTAACTGAGGTTCATGAGTCAGATTTTGAAGCCTGTGCATTGATTATAGATGAGTGTTTCTTGCTGGTCTGCATTTATAGGGCACCGGATGGAAATATAGATGTTTTCAATGAGCAACTAGACCACCTGCTATCCTCAAATTTCAGGAGATTTAAATATATTTTTGTGGTAGGTGACTTCAATGTGGACTTTATGGGGAATTCTAGTTTTAAACAGGAGGTATGTTCCTTGTTCAATACCTACGGCTTGCAGGGGATAATTGATGAGCCAACTCGGGTAACTGGTCATTCCTCTTCTCTGTTGGACAATGGTTTCATTACTACTGGCCTGATTGAATCTGTATCGTCAAGGGTAATTGATCTATCCTTATCAGACCACTCTGCTCAGGAGTTTTCGATTATGTTGCCTGTTGATGGGATTTTGCCAATGAAATTTGTTATTAAAAGGTCATTCTCAGCAAGTAATAGGCTAAAATTTAAAGCATGCCTCCGTGAATGTGATTGGTCCCCTATCCTTCTTGACAAAGTGAACTTTGATGCTCAAATGGAATATTTTACTCAAACTTATATTGATGCTTTTAACTTGGCTTTTCCTGAAAAGAGGTGTAGGGTTAAGACCCTTTCAAAGAAGATTTCATGGACTAATCCTCATCTTAAGGAGCTTTGCAATAGGAAAAGAGACCTCGAGCTATTCATAAAAGCCTTTCCTACAAATCAATCTTTTAAGGAACTGTTTAAAAATATTTCACTGGAAATTAAGGCCCTTATTAAATCCTTGAAAACTGATCATTCAAAAAGACTCATAAATTGCTCAAATAATAAGTCTAGAACAATTTGGAACTTAATTAAAAATGAAACTGTAAAAAAATCTTTTGATAACCTGCATATTGTGGTGGATGGAATTGATCTAGAGGCGCCCATTGATGTTGCAAATGCTTTTAATGATTTCTTTACGGTGGAAGACTCTTCTCGGGATGTGGCTCATGGTAGTGAGATGGAGTTTTTTGAATTGTTGACCAAAGCTAATTGTGGCCATATCATAACATCTGATCTCCCACAAATGTCAGATAAGGATGTTCTATTAGTAGTTGATAGATTGAAGAGTAAGATGTCTAGTGGTATTGATGAGATCCCTTCAAAAATTTTCAATGAGCATTTTCACTTTGTCAGTAGCCCTGTTTCACATCTTCTTGGAAGATCCTGTAGGTCGGGAATTTTCCCCTCAGGCTTCAAGACTTCCAAGTTGAAACCTATCTTCAAAAAAGGTTCTAAAAAGGGAATTGATAATTATCGTCCAATTGCTAATTTGTCCTCTATCTCCAAAATATGGGAAAGAGTCATTTATGATACCTTGCTCTCCCACTTTCTGACAAATGAGATATTGTCTGACTGCCAATTTGGTTTCCAATCAAAGAAATCCACTGTTGATGCTCTTCAATCATTTGTTGGCAATATTTACTCATACCTTGATCGTGGTCTCAAGGTGATAGGTATTTTTGTGGATTTAAAAAAAAGCCTTTGATAGTCTTGACCATACCATATTACTGAGAAAATTGCACTATTATGGTGTTCGTGGAGTGCTTTTGAATATGGTTGAATCCTATCTCAGTGATAGAAGTCAGGTAGTTGAGGTGCAAGGAAGTGAGGGACTGGTGATAAAAAAGAATTTCAGATCTAGCTTGCGCCCAGTCACTAGAGGAGTCCCTCAGGGTTCGATTTTAGGGCCCTTGTTATTTCTGATATATATTAATGACCTGCCTGCTAATGTTGTCTCAGCTAAATCAGTGCTTTTTGCGGATGATGCTAATTTTCTTGTTTCAGCAAGTGATATGAATGAGCTCCAGGAAGCTGGTGATGCAGTTCTAAGAGAGGTGTCACGCTGGTGTAGGGCAAATAAACTTGCAATTAATATTTCAAAGACTTCTTTCATTGAGTTCCGAATCCAGAGAACACTTTCTGACCCACCTCAGTGCAGGATAGGAGGAACTGAGATTCAGTCAGCAAACGCTGCTAATTTTTTGGGAGTTACTGTCGATCGGAATCTAGGATGGTCAGTGCACGTGGATAGTCTTTTGAAGAGATTGAGCTCTGCTGCATTTATGGTGTCCAGGCTGACTGCCTTGCTGGATAGAGAGGCAGTACTGGTGGCTTATCATGGCTATTTTGAACCAATTCTTTCTTATGGAATATTGCTATGGGGAGGCTCTGGTCATTCAGTTGCAGTTTTTCGCTCTCAGAAGCGGATCTTGAGGATAATGTTTCGGAAACCAAGTAGATTCCCATGTCGATCATTGTTCAAGTCAGCGAGGCTGTTGACAGTCCCGGGCCTCTATATTTATTACCTAGCGGTATTTGCCTTTAAAAGCAGACTCAGATGGACTGTAGGCGCTGATCTGCATACCTATAATACCAGGTCAAGGAATTTAATCAGGGTTGAGCCACATACCACTAACTTTTATGAGAAGGGACCTGAGCATATGGGGAGGAAGCTGTGGAACTCGCTACCTGCTGAAATTAGGGAAGTTCAATCAATTGATAATTTTAGGATCAAGATAAAGAGTTGGCTCATTGAGAGATGCATCTATAGCTGGCAAAGCCTTATTGACTGACCCTTTGTTATTTTTCATTTAATTGCTGCATGACTGTACTTGCATATTCAATGCAGTTTTGGTGTTTGTGAGTGTTTGTTTTGTGTTATGTGTGTGTTGTTGTTTTTTTCTATAGATGTTATGACCATTGCCAATGTTACTTCACAGTAGCCAATGGCAAATAAACAATAAAATAAAAAAAATAAAAAATGGTCTGACTTATTCCACCGAAATCGATTATAAATTTAGCAAAACAATAGGTTATGATGGCTCACTCTATCATCCATAGACAACGGAACTGCCTCCCTTATTTTTTTTGGCTTGTTACAAATATGAAAGTGTGTAAAAGTTCATGATAAAGTGCAGCCAAGTATGTTCATTGGATGAATTGCTTGAAACTTTGGACGTTATGGAAAATTCTAATGAGGAGATTCATGATTAACCCATGATTTCTCAATAAAAGTAAACCAATTATACAATAATAGTAATTATTACAAGACCGATTATTGGACATAGTACTGACTTGAATTCCATTCAATTTTCAACGTGACTGAGGAATGATGAACATTAGTGCTGCACAGTGAATGTTTTTTGTAACGTTTTCAAAATAAAGCATAATGTTAAAAAAATCTTATGAAATGGATAAATTATCTTAAATTTACCGTAAAAGATATGTCGACACATTCTCAAAATCAAGAAATTCTAAATTTTCATTGAGCTATTCCAAATGAGTTTGATCTTTTTTGGGGAGTTTTTACACAAACCGTAAATTCCACGACACGAATGATACGATTTGAAAGTCTTCACTTTCTAGGCTTGGAATGCTGTTCACTTGTAATTATGGAAAGTATTTGACTTTATTATTTTTAATATTATTTTACTCGTACTTCATTGCCAAGCATTTTACATGGCCCTCAATAAGTTCTGGATTGGTATACTAGGAACTAGGAAGTAATTAATAGATGAAATAAATGCTTCATCTATTGTTAGTATTCCAGGATCACTTCAGAAGTATTTTAAATGAGGGCATCTGGAGTTACAAATAATTGAAAATTAAATGTTCAGTTATCTGAGGGTCTTCAAGGTTATAAAAAATAAAATTGTTCAATGCCGTAATCAAAACATTTTTCTCTTTTAAAGCTCGTTCGGTGCGATCTCAATGTGTAATGATCTTGTAACCATAACCTTTATTTTATAACTATGTATCGAAATTTGGGAAAAACGTTTTGGGTTTTTGTTGTCTGTGTTTAACCCTTTATTGTAATTACAACTCACTAAATAAATGACTGAATAAATGAATGAATGAGTCCTCAACAGAGGCTTCAACACATTCAGTTGAGTTTTCCAACAGTTTAATGGAAATATCAGATTCTAATTGAGCTATTGGTGACGGCGACGACAAATTCAGCATCTGATTGCTTCTCCATTGTATGCACGGTTTCCGACTGATTTATTGAGCAGCATCAGCTAAAGAGACTCATCGATAGCAATCGCAATCCACCGACTTTATTTACGATTGCATTGTTCTCAGAGAATTCGTTCAACACTTGTTTCTGTCACTGTTTCAATTCCTTATCCCGCCGGAATTTATTCGCATTAATGTAAATCCTTATTCAAATTCATGTAGCCTATCAGCTCGACTAATTATAATTCCAATTTTAACGTCTTTTTCTCCGTCTTATTGATAGACAAACTTTTTCTAAACTGGTAGTATTGAGGATTGAGGGGTTTATTCAATTAATGTGAAAATCTGGATTGTGTTTTGAGTAATTGAAGATTTTTATTCCATTTTACTATTATTGAAGAAACATGAATCAAAATATGATAAAATATAAATACTAGGCTTTCGATTTCCTGTCTTCTTGAAATGTTATGATTCAACGAGAATTTTTTCTCAATAAAACTCTATTAAAATTCTCATGATTACTAAAACCGCGTCCAATTTCATGTAATTTCATTGATCATCTCTCTTTGTCTCATCAGTCATCCAATGTTAATGGGAGAGATAGGCCTGAGTGTTAATATAAGGGATATTCCTGAATATCCTTCCCCAAGAACGGACATTACTTACGTACACACTTCGAAATTGTCATGTATACATCACAATAATATTATTACAGTAAGAATATTTAATCCTTAACCTTTGTAATCTAACAAGTTCACTCTACATATTTTTTTCTACAACTGCGCGTAAAACAAGATTTTACGAGCTGAATTCTCCTCGTAAAGAAGCCTATTTCTGAGGAAAATCTTCATTACGCTCGCTAACCATCTGCGCATGCGCAGTAGAATTACCTTACGCTCGCTAAGCAACTGCGCATGAGCAGTAGAGTTACTTTACGCTCGCTAATCAGTGATAATGGCTCGCCAAAAGAAGGTCAGGTGGAGTTATATCATAACCTAACAAAAGTCGACAATGTCTGATTGTACCTGTACCGGTAATTACACAAGAGTAATTTAATAGTTCGCAGTATTTGAGGACTGAAAAAACTGTAGATTAACAGGTTCGTGCAGTTGTAGAAAAAATATTGTATGTAATTCGCGCGTAATGCTTCTTTATCGCTCTTGCAAAATTATCACGCTCCGCTACGCGTCGCGTGATAACTGTTTTGCGCGAGCGATAACGTCGCGCATTATGCTCTTAATACATAAATAGCTATTTTCAAATTCAATCCAATCGTGTAATTAATTTTATTTCAAATTATTTCCATCTAGGATTGAAGTTTATAAGTTCTGTAATCTACATGGAAAAAGTTAATAATCTAAACTAATCTTAACTGGAATAGGAGAATGTAATCCCAGTGTTAGATCAATGTTATTGAATTTTAGCAAAACTTTCTGAACCACTTTATTGTGTTTCAAAGATATAATCGGTCCTGAGGTTTTTTCTCATACACAAGTTAAGAAGGATGATTTATAGTGGAATGAAGAAAGTAGAGGATGGAGGTGAAGAAGAAAAGGGAAGAGAAGTTGAGAAAGAAGGGAAAGGGTAATAGGAAGAAGAAAGAAGGGAAAGGGTAATAGGAAGAAGAGGAAGGAGAAGAAGAAGAAGAAGAAGAAGAAAAAGAAGAAGAAGAAAATGATGAAAAAAAAAAATAAGAAGAAGAAGAAGAAGAAGAAGAAGAAGAAGAAGAAGAAGAAGAAGAAGAAGAAGAAGAAGAAGAAGAAGAAGAAGAAGAAGAAGAAGAAGAAGAAGAAGAAGAAGAAGAAGAAGAAGAAGAAGAAGAAGAAGAAGAAGAAGAAGAAGAAGAAGAAGAAGAAGAAGAAGAAGAAGAAGAAGAAGAAGAAGAAGAAGAAGAAGAAGAAGAAGAAGAAGAAGAAGAAGAAGAAGAAGAAGAAGAAGAAGAAGAAGAAGAAGAACGAAATTGAAAGAAAAAGAGAATACGTTAAAGAAAAAGACTGAGAAAAGAATAAAAAGGAGAGGAAGAAAAGAAGAAGAAGAGAGAGGAAGAAGATGAAGGAAGGAGACAGTGTTGAACTAGAAAACAGGAAGTACGGCCAGGGGAACCCAGGAAGGAAGTGGCCCGCCCAGAAAAAAGCATCCCCAAACACATCCAGCACTTTCATTATCAATACTTGGTCCAGGCCAGTCTCGTTGCTCTCTTTAACATTCTGGTATCGATGAAAATCAAAATTCCAACAGCTCAAAGGAAAATTAATCTTAGAATGGAATGTAAAATCCAAAAAACTTCACTCATTAACACAACAAAAGACTGCTGAGAATACTGAGAATAGCTGAGAATACTGCATCAATTCGATTACAACAATAATATATTCTCTTCACTGATGTCCGCGAGAAATTACGTTTTACATGAAGAGTGCATACTTATTTCTCCTTCCACAGTTTGTAGCATCAATAGAATACTATAAAGACGGTTGGAGGGAGTGCGCACGGGTAGATAATTGAATTGAATAATTGTGTTTATTATTCAATTCAATTCTATTTGATGCCCGTGCGCACTAGTCTGAGGAAGTGCACACAGACTAGTGCGCACGAGCAGTGAGATAGATTAAAAGATAAAGAATAGGAGTATCGGATCTTTCTTTCTTAGAGGGAGAGAGCCGTTTAAAAATAAATATCCCGCGGACACAAACACTATGATTGATCCCTGGCTCCTCTTCACAACTATTCTAAGAGAACACTCTCAAAATGGTAAAATTCAAGTGGGCTCTGTAGTAGTGATATACCACTACAGGAGTTATATACAATTGTAGTGATTTTTTGTTTTTGATAGTGGGTTCGAGTGAGCTCAAAGTAATAACAAAAGTGTGGGGTCACTCGGACAAGAACCAAAAACTTATCCGCAACATTTTTCATACGAAAAAGGAGGGTGAATGTGTTGTCTCGAGATGAACCGAACAGCCAGCCCCAAAGAGTCAAGCGAAATTCTATCGAGTAATAGGAAATAACAGACAATAGACAATGCCTGCAAGATTGATATCGGCCGAGACGCTGAATTGTCTTTGGCTGGCAACAATGAGAAGACAATCCCCTTGGAATAAAACGTCAACAGGGTTCTTTACAACGGATAGAGGAATATGGAATATCGTCTGAGAAACGAATAGGATACAAGGGCAAACATGTCAGGAAATATGGAGCGAAAAGAGCAAGATTATGTGCCAGGGCACGAAGACAGGGGTTGAGGGCAAGCGGCAGAATTGGCTTCCTAATCCGCATCAATCGGGTTCAAGCTCCCACCGCCTCCTAAATCTATAAATCTCGGAGCAAACCTTTTAGCCGGCCCCTTACTGCTTCCTAATTCATGTGCTCCTCCCCTCCCCTCATCTTCCGTTGAGGACTACGACTGTTTACAGTGTCCGTAATCAAATGGTGGAGATGGCTTCGGCCATAAACAGTGCTATACGACACTACTGCACTGCGAACCTACCAACTTACGCACGAGCCCCAAACTCAATCATTAACGCTCAATTCCCCCTTCCTCCTTTCGAACGCTCGAGTTATGTTTTTATAAGTGATCACTTCACTATCGACACTCTATACCATACCACTTCACATACCAAGCCCATTATGTAATTGAAAACCGCATTTTCTATCAATTATCCTGATGTCTTTGTGTTTCCCTACATCGATAAAGTTCAACTGGCATCATTACGACTAGATCGATTCTCAATGATTAGCAGCTTATCAACCTATGTTTGACCACCGGATCTTCACCCCATCAAGAAGGGGTGACGTAGAACTACCAACCATTCTCCGAACCGATAAAAATCATAATGATATTGATCTTAGGACAAAACAACAACTTGATAAAGTATTTTTCCTTGAAGTTCAATTCTCTATAATTCTCATTGATTCAAAATACCGGTCTACAGTTAGGAATCCCAATTTAGAAATCCCCTCGGGATTGTAAAATAACATTTCAAATATATTTTCCCAATGAATTAAAATCTGCATATCAGTTTCATCCGATTTCTCAGCTGGTTTCACATGAGAGTTGATGATCAACGCAAAATACTTGGTAAATTTACTTGATTTTCTTATTCTACTTTATGTTTTATAAATTATAAACAATTTTTCTGTATGAATTTTAATGTAAAGGCAACCTGTTGTCTCCATTGAGAAATAAAAATTATAGAATTGAATATTTCAAGAAAAAATCTCCAGTCTCCTGTTATTATTATTTTGGTAATAAAGAATTTTCAAACAACTTCTAATAAAAAATTCTATTTTATTAATATTTTTGCATGGAGAATCAGCTTGCAATTCAGTGCTGGTAACTTCATGCAAACAGCCCTTATCACTTGGCAATTTTCTACTGAGATAAGATCGTAATTGGCTAAATGAAGTTCTTATCATTTCGAAGATTGATAGTTAGTATAATTAACCTGCATATTAAGAAGATGGGCAAAGCAAGTAAGGATTAAAGGCTACTTAACATGACATGATAAGAGTTTTTCAATGCAAAAGGAATGCTACTTGAAATCAATCCTTTAGTTATGATGACACCTCTTTTTATATCGTTCTCTACAAAGTTGAGTAGCACGTGTAATGGCTTCAATGAAAAACTTGGCATTTCACCAGCTTGGTTATGTTGACTTTAGACATGTCTTAAATCAATCTGAAATACATGTTTGAGATTATTAAATTTCGTCGCAAGACTGGATCTATATGCGTTCAAATCATAGTTTACTTATTAATTATTATCTCGCTTTGGAAACCTAAGTGACAAATGAATAATTTAATGGATTAACTTTTTCTTCTTCTCAATAAGTATTCATATTCATTTATTGTGAAACCTTGTTTTTCACTAGAAATATATATATATAACTAGCCGGCAGGCACGCTTCGCTCGCCTTCTCCGCCTAGCCAGGGGGCTCCGCCCCCTGGACCGCCGACAGTATAGGCAGTGTAAGTGAGTCAAACAGGCTCGCTTCGCTTGCCTGCAAATTACTTTCAGAATGGATTCGAAATTTATTGAGCACAGCATTTCTACACCTAATCTGGACCTTTTTACCTAATTTCAACATTTTCTGTCAATTTGTTCTGGAGAAATCTAAGAAAAACTCTGAAAATTCCAAAAAATAGTAAAACGCTTATATTAAGCGTAACCTTGGGGAGTATATCGGACATTGTTTGAAACTTGATTCAATAGCTTATAAATTAGTTCATCTATGATCTCGCTGAACCATTGAATTTACAGTTAGAATTGGTCGTATTAAGGCGGAAGATATACAACCCGCAACACATCGACAATTTTGCTATCACCATGGCAAGTTTGAATCAAATCGGTCAAGCGGTTCCGGAGGAGTAGCATTACAAAGAGTGACTTTCCTAATCCTTTAGAGCTTCGCTTCGCTCCGCTCAAATAGACAACTCATGCTCATAATTCTTTTATTCTCACAATCGCTATCCTCTTTATGAATTATAAAGTAGGGCATTGATTTATACCCATAATTATTTTATTATTACAATCACTATCCAATCAGTTCCTCAATTCTCTCTGTACCCATTCAAAGATTTCTGAGTCATCTCACGTGAGTGATTTTTTGAGGTGGAAACCCACTTTGGAACATGTAAATAATTTCCTTCACAAGAATTTCAACGTGAAAAATCAAGGTTACCCCAATCATCTTCTGACAAGCTGTGTAGTCTCATCTATTCATTATTTGATCATCATGAAATCACAAAAAAAACTTGAAACAAAAAATCATTTGAAACAAGGGCTAGGTTATTATAAATCTGCACATTACACCAGAGCCGTTTTATTGATACTTGTGCAAACCTTATAAGACGGTAAGATTGAGCTCTTTGGATTGGACAAGTAAAATACTCACTCTTACTCGTTTACATAACCTGTTAGACACAATCAACAGAAACCTTTAGCAGGATTGGAATAATAAACCATGGGCTATAGTTCGCGTGAGCTGAGAAGAGACGCCGTCACAATGTGGAGCGTATCATGACGACGTTTCTTCTCAGCTTGCGTGAGCTACCTTGTGATAAATGTGAACATTAGATTCTTCACTCGGTAATCAACGACATTAGATTTGCAAATGAGGAAACGAAGTGAGTCTTGTGCCCGCATAATGTAACAAATAATGAAGATTAATAGGAAAGGACAGCCTGAGATTGACTAAACACACTGGAACGATATTTTTGATATAGGCCTAAGCTTAAGATAGCCTTGATCAACTTCCATCAATTAATATTGTCCTCAAGCTGGAATATCCCAGGGATATATCAATCCGAATATCGAATAATGCTTGAACATGTTTCCTCGAGATTACAGGACAAATTAGAATAACACCTGCCGTCGGGGTGGTAGGATAGCTTCGTCATCATAAATCCTACAATGTAGGACATGGATTAAGGCTTTAGATTTAGAAAATAGAGGTGATACTAATCAACTAAATATCCTGCTTGAGGTCTACTGTTCACGTAGGTACCAGCATATAAATAAAAAAATCATTATAAACTGATAATCAAACTGATAATCATAATCAAGGACATACAAAACCTGATAATCAAGATAATCAACTTTCACTAATATCCGTGTAATATGGTGAGAATTAAGTTGTGATATTATTGAATTTCTATTTTGTGTGTGTAATAAATAATGAATTTTGTTCAGGATGATGTACTTTTAAATATTCGACATGAACTTTGGTTTTGATAAATTTAATTGTAATAAATTCAGAATTGGTAACGTTGTATAGTAATTGCTAACTTGCTGCTTAGCTATCAGAATTAGTGGGGTTTTCGTGCACTTTTTAAGTGCCAGTTTCAATTTCATGTCGAAAAAGCTACTGTATTTGGGAATTGTACGAACATTGGACTTTTGGCTGTTCCACTTAAAATAGGCTCAGCGCTCGTGCAGGCGACTGGGTGTCGTTGGAGGGGGGAAATTCTGAGTGGAAAAGCGAGAGTTCTAGACAAGACACGGCCGAGTAATCATCGAAATATGTAGTGGTGAAAAGGCCTCAGCTCTCTGAATGGCCACAATCAAGCTCCCAACCGATCAGGATTTCGTTACATTAAGTTACAGGAAAATTAAGCTAATTCAAAAATAGTATATCTCGGCCCAGTTATTACATCCGTAAAAATTTTTTTGGTTAGTGGATGAATAATCCTCAAAGCTCTATTTAAAAAGGACTAAGGGTCCGTTGTGGAAGTTGTGAAAGAGTAGATTAACCGTTTTATTTAGAGATTATCCAAACTCATCATTTAACATAATCAATGAGAATTAAAGATGAATAATATATTGTAAAATTGGGACAGTAGGTTGTAATAAGTACATGTATTGATTGTCTGGGATACGCCCACACATTTTATCACCTCTTTGGCTCTTTTGGGAATTTTTTTGGCAAAGATAACTCCAGTCGTCTTCCATACGCATAATTTCAACTTCAATACTACACAAAATGCAAGAGAATTATTGTCTTCAACTCTAAAATTTTTAAGCTTAAACTTGACGCGTTCTTACTTAATTGGTTAGCTCCTAGTCCTGGTCTGAGAGGACAGGATTTGGTACAGGAAATGTAGGGAAATGAATTGTAAGACGGTGCAGAAATTCTGGAAGGATTAAGACTCTGGTTGCATGCTATCAACAACCCCTTTAAGATAGTCTGAGCAGGGCGGATTTAGGCTAGGTACTCAATGCAAATTACAGACTTGATATATAGGCTGTTCCTAATTATACAGATTGTCTTGTTTTATCTTAACGCTGTAGGAGGAGACACAGGAATTTCTTGGTTCCCCTTTCTTCATCTGCTGCTGCTTTAATCGATATTCTCGTACGAAGCTGAATGAGGAAATCACTTACATTTTTCTGCTCTGATTGAATCCTCCAACATGTAAATACTAATGAGAGCTTCAAATATGATGTTCATAATTCTCTCCCAATTAGCCTATCAAGACCAAGTTATCTGTCCTGTGATCGCATCTTGTTCCAATTATCTAACTTTTCTACTAATGGATTTTCTCATTTTCTACTCAACATCATTTCCTTCTTACCCATCTCTTCCTCTATTTACATTCTATCTTTTATTTTTTATATATATTTCTTATATTCTTGTTTTTGTTCAGTTTTTCTCCACAATAACCTCTTTAATAAATTACAGAGTCTATAATAGACATTTATACTTTATGACGATGACGATGCTTGGTTACCGATTCATTCACTCTTCTTCTCATCATACTCAATCATTGATTCATTCATCTATAATCCATTCATTTATCTATTCATGCATTCATTCACATATAATTCACCCAATCTTCAACATGAATTTCTCACCAAGGCTTTCATCGTTTTAAATTCTTATTCATCTATTCATACATTCATTCATAATTCATTCACTCAATCTCCAACATTTACTTCTCCACAAGGCTTTCCTCGTTTTCAGTTCTGATTTTTCCTCACTTCTTTGTATTTTCTTCATCCAGTATTGTTCTTTCACTCAAAACTTCCTTTTGAATTGCTTTTTCTTCCTAGACTATTTTTTAGTATGGTGGTACTCTCAACTTCTTTGCTGTGTGTTGTTAATGAGAACACTGAGTAGAATAATAGACTAATAACTTGACGAGGGTGACAAGCTAACGTTATTCTTTTACGCAAAGTTTTATTTATTTGATCGGAAATATTAATGGGTAGTATGCTGATATTAATGGACACTTTATTGGAATATCATCTAGGAATATGATTAATTCATTTATTGAATTGAAGGTCCACTCAAATTTCTCTCATGAATCAGAAGAAACTATTCCTTGATGAGAAGAGTGAGGATGCAGTTATTACACGCTCCCATTCAAACTTCAATTGAATCCATGAAAGACACTCAAATAACTACCACAATTATTGTGTTAATATTATATCACCTGATTATTGTGGTGATATCATATCACCTTCATAACTATTCAACCAGAGAAGAAGAGAATAATGACAAAATTGAGAGCTATAATAGGAGAATAACAATGATTTTTAATCTTCAAGAAGGAATTTTGATTTCTCTTCAGAATAAACCGATTAAGTGTTGAAAATTATCTCAATTTTATTGAAAACTAACATATTGATTCATTGTTGAAATGAGAGATGTTTTCGAATAACTGAGTAATAAGTAAGAGATTTTTCAAATAGGAATACTGATATAGACAAAGCCTCACAAAACTAAAACCAAGAGGAGAATTGTCGCTCCTTTTTTGAATAGAAGACATTTCAGAAGATAAAAAAAAGCTTGCGAATCACCTAGACGGTCAAAGTAGAAGCAGATTGCATAGGAAAGTGGTACGGCTGGCCAGCTTCTTGGGATGTTGTCTCCTCTCATTCACTGCTAACCGGGGTGTTGGCAGCAAAAAGCCCGTCTCAGCGTTTTTCACGCTTCAGTAAATCAGCGCCACTGCCTTATACCCACCTGCACCAGATAAAATCATTTTATAGCATGGTGGACGCACTACGAATGCCAAATGTGACTTGCTTTTCATCCACTAAGTCTTTCCACTGCACCTGACGCTTCAACCGATTCTTTCTACGTTTTAAACGGAGGAACCAACATCTTCTCGGTGAAAACATATAATAATAGATTTCTCTTCATACTTATAGTATATTATACTTATAGTATATTATACTTATACTTGTAGTATATTATACTTTTATTATATTTATACCATACTATACTAAAGTATACCAATACAATAAATCTCATATACTAGAATAACTTTCGTGAAATGCGAGATCCGTTAGTTTTCTTACGTAGAAAACTTATTTTCTACGTGTTAAGTACTTGTGAAGTACAAGTCATAAAAGTATCATTTTTAAGCCACGAAAATCAATCCATCACATGATTAAAGGCCTCAGGAACCATCTCACAACAGATAAAACTGAACAAAATGTTCGCTTCAAACCAGAAATACAGGTATAGAAATCGAAGTAGGTGGAACAATGCACATCTGATGAATGGAACAGCTTGAAACATTTTGTAGCTTGAAACTTTTTGAATGTGGTAAAAGTCACTGGCGGCTCGTGCTCATCAAAAAGGTGAAGTGCTCGTATATTTTACTGTACAGCACTTCACCTGTTTCGTGGGCACGAGCCGCCATTCGTAAAATTTGTACTGTTTGAGAGTCAATCGAAAAACGTGTTTCTTATTTTCATCTAGTGGAAATTATTCATCATATGTCGTACATGATATAAGTAAAAAGTAGATTAGTGGATACTTAGTAGATTAGTAAAAAGTCAGCCATTCAATCTAAATCTAATCAATAAATTTAATGAATATCGTAGACTATTGAGCAAACTTTTGAGAACAACTAAGAAAGAGTACTACAAGAGAAGAATAATGGAATCCACTAACAATCCAAAAATGTTTTGGAGGACAATTAATGAGATTGCAGGAGCTAATTGTAAGAATGCTTCATTCCCGTTACAACATTTCATTAAATCTAATAATGATATTAATATCAGTAGATCTAAATTAGATGTAGCAAACGAGTTCAACAATTTTTTCTCAAATGTAGGAGCGAGACTGGCCGAAGATATAATACAGTCGAATGACGATGTTGCCAGGGTTCCAGCACAACCTGTCTGCGACTCGCAATTCATGTTGAGTGAAATAACTGAGCAAGGGGTGAGGCAGTGTGTGCTCGATATTCGAGGGCGCTCTGCTCCTGGTTGCGACAATATTCCCGCCTATTTAATAAAGAAATATATTGATTTGATTATTGTTCCATTATGCCATACTATCAACCGTAGCTTTGCAACAGGTATCTTTCCCGACGTATTCAAAATGGCAAAGGTTATCCCCAGTGGCGTAACACCCCCGCAGCCCCCGCGGTGCGGGGGGGCCCGGGGCTCTAGGGGGCCCGGCCTGGGACCCGAATATAAAATATAAGTTAGGGTACCTGAAAAATGAAGTACTTCGGCCCCAAAAATGTAGTAGCTTTCTTGGGCCCGAAATGATACTTTACATAATTTCTAACAAGAGATAAAACTAAAGTAACCATTTATAAAAAAAGCATTATTCTTATTTTGGCAAATACAGCTAAAAGCACTAAAGTAGTGTGATTAATACTCTGAAAAGAAATTATACATCAACAAAACAATTTTGGTGACTTAGAGTTGTTTACAATTTACTTTTCATCGCAAATTGTCAGCTATATTTAGTCCATATTATTATTATTGCAAAATTTGGAATTTTGTTTGAAAATAATTAAAATTGAGACATCCGGTGTCCAAACTCAGACTATATAGACTGCTCAAACAAAAATAATTTTTCGTCTCAGTTATTGTTAGAGTAGCTCGTTATCTTTCCATACATTTCTTTCAGTAAAGAAAAGAGGAAATAAAATACTTTCCCATTGAATTCCTCAGCGTATAGTGTGGCAGAGTCGAAATTGAATTTCGAAATAAATTATGAAGCCTACTAACAGCCTACTAAACCTATTAGTTATCTCATTTGCGATTTCAATTATTCAGTAACTTCAAGTTAGCTACTATTATAAGAAGTTACGGTACTGCCTTTGTCATACTTACTACTCCCAATCAGTTGTTCCTATTTAGTTGAGTAGCTAGGTTTATTAGTCTTTTAAATAATTATATTTTATTTATGACAGAATTACAATGAAGCTGAGTTTCAAGGTAAAACGATGAGTTTTTTTTTAATAATGAGCAAAAACAAAATATGAAAATGGTCTGCATGGGCTAGATGCCTGTGCGCAAACCAGAGTTGCCAAAACAATGTTATTATATTGTTATATTGAGAATAATAATAATATATTTATTTCGCCAAAAATCACATACAGTAGTTAATTACAAAATATGAATGATACATACAAAATGCATAATAAATTTAAATTAGAATATATCTAAATGATTTGGCACAGCCAGCAAAGAAAACTTGTGCGCTAGCTGCGAGTTCATAAAGCGAACAGCACAAAGTGAAGCAATACCCAAAAATGAAAAAACAAGACTTAAAATAAATGAAGATAATTGCAATAATAATGCTTATTATAAATAATACAATGATAAAATTTGAATAATTTCGTGTTGAGATCAATATACCGGTGATAACCAATAAGAAAATACCTTTATAATATAGCCTATACTAATAATTCTATATATACTAATATATGCGTACATTAAAATGATACATGGAAAGTATTGGATTAATTTTTATTTTTTTATAAATATGCATATATGATTTTTCATTCCTTAATGTTAGCATAATTATGAATATTGTATAATTCAATAAAATTCTATGGACTTCTCCACATAGGTTGCCTACGTGTCTTTCAAACATGAAAAATGTACGTTTTTCATCTTCAGAAAGGTAAAATATTGTAATAAAGGTGAATAAGGGTAAATAATCGGGGCTGGTGTATGATTCCAGTTAAAGGGGCCCGGATTTTTTGTTTTGCGGGGGGCCCGGTTTGGAAACGTTACGCCACTGGTTATCCCCCTGTATAAGTCGGGTGAGAAGGGTGATATAAACAATTTTCGTCCCATATCTTTAATTAGTGTAGTCTCTAAAGTGGTCGAAAAATGCTTTAAAAAACAGCTCGTTTATTACTTGAAAACAAATAATTTATTAACTGACTGTCAGTTTGGCTCTAGAGATGATTGCAACTCGGCTAACTGTTTTTACCAATTGAGCGATTACTTGAGGGCGGGAATAAATAAAAATAAATATATTCTATTATTGTTTGTGGACTTGGCGAAAGCTTTTGACTCAATTGACCGCAAAATTTTATTAGAAAAATTAAAATTCATGGGTATATCAGGAGTATCCCACAATTGAATTGATAGTTATTTGACGGGTCGCAGGCAGGTCGTGAACATCCCTGATCTCTACGCCTCAAGCAATACTACTGACACAATAAACAATATGGAAAATAACTGGTGTAAAAATGTCGGGGGTATAGATAGTGGTATTCAAAATATTGATTACGGGGTAGTTCAAGGAAGCACACTGGGCCCGGTCTTATTTCTTCTTTATATTAATGACATTATCAATTGTAATATCTCAGGTAAGATGCTTCTATTTGCCGACGATACAGCAGACTACTTTGAGGCGGATAGCTGGGAAGACGTTCATCGGGTTGCCTCAAAAGACGTGATTACACTTAAAAATTGGTTCAACTCTAACATTCTTAGCATGAATATAAAAAAGACAAAAATTCTGCCTATTTTTCTACATAAGAATAGATCCCCTCCACAAGATCTCAGGCTTAGATTGCATACATGTGGCGGAGCATGGAATGAAGAGTGTGACTGTCAAATAATTGAATCGGTAAGCGAATTCAAATACCTTGGTATACTGATTGATAATGGGCTGACTTGGTCTCCACATATAGTTTATCTGAAGAAGAAACTTAGAAAACTGATTTATGTATTTTCTAAACTGCATGGAATTCTTAATATTAAAGATTTGAGGACAGTTTATCACGCTTATGTGCAGTCAATTATGTCATATGGTATTATTGCCTGGGGGGGGGGGGGTGCATGCATATGTCACACTGATTAATGAGCTTTCAGTAAGCCAAAAAGACATAATCAAGGCCAGTTTGGGCCTGGCTAGAACCTACTATTCTAATCGCCTTTTCCATCTTTTAAATGTTCTCACCATAAAAAAAACTATTTATTAAATCTATACTATATTATGCATTCAAAAACAAAATTTCATTCAACAATGCCTCACATCATCATTACCCTACGAGAGGCTCTCTTCTCCACCAGTCAGGTCTTGAACGTAACTCACGCGTAGTATGTGACAGAAATGTTACATATTTAATACACGTTATTTTAAGAAATGCGTTTCCAAACATTAGTCAGCCAGGGATGTGCTCCATACAAATGTATAAGAGTGCCCTCCAATCGTGGTTGACCTCATTGAATGAGGACGATTGTAATAATCTCCTCAGATCTATATACTCCTAAACGTACATAACTCAATAAAACTTAACTTAAACGAATCCATTCAATTAACTTGTTTGTATGTGTGAGTGTGTTGTGTGTGTCCCCCTCCTGTGTGTGTGTTGATGGATGAGTGTGGTGTTATTATCTTGCCTCATATTTTTCGTACATTAATTTCTTTTTGGTTACTATACTTATTATTTTTGAGGTTATTCAAATAATTCATTTTTATAAGTATCAAGAGTTTCATTTCTTAGAATTATCTAGATCCTTTATTTCCTTTTGTTTGTAACATTTATTTCAAGATTTTTATACTTACTTGTTAGTTTCTGGTTTAAAAGTATATGTTTGGTTGTTTTATAATATAATAATAATAATATATTTATTTCGCCAAAAATTACATACAGTAGTTAATTACAAAATATGAATGATACATACAAAATGCATAATAAATTTAAATTGAAATATATCTAAATGATTTGGCACAGCCAGCAAAGAAAACTTGTGCGCTAGCTGCGAGTTCATAAAGCGAACAGCACAAAGTAAAGCAATACCCAAAAATGAAAAAACAAGACTTAAAATAAAAGAAAATAATTGCAATAAAAATGCTTATTATAAATAATACAATAATAAAATTTGAATAATTTCGTGTTGAGATCTATATACCGGTGATAACCAAAAACAAATCATGTTTATTCTCCCAAATGAAAATTAATGAATAAAAATACAAAAATAATAAATTTTAAGTTATGAGCACATCCCAGTGCTTAATCAATTTTCAAAAGTAAATATAGAAGATAGAAAGACATTCAAAACTCAAATAAATCATGAACAGACTTATTAACATTTAGGTATTGTAGAATATATATTTTGCCCAACCCATAAATTTATTTCCCTGATTAGTGCTTTAGTAATTTTTGAATTAATGAATTTTATCGGAATTTTGTTTGAATATATATTGCAAAGATAGGTGAACTGGTGTCGACAAACTACTAGTTTTATTAGGTTGATATTGAAATTATTTAATGCTAATGATCGAGTCTGATAAGGTATATTCCTAATTTCTAGATTATTTCTATCCTTATTTAAGTGCAAAACAACCCTCGTTACATACATCTGTCTAAGTGTTGGTACATTTAATTCTTCAAAAAGTTTCTTGCTTGAGTATCGTCTTGGTTTACCCAGTGCTGCCCTTATAAGATGCTTTTGTAATGTGAAGATTTTATTAAAGTGACAATCATATGCACCACCCCAAGCTTCAATCGCATATTGAAACAGCGAGTGGGCATACGCAAAATAAATTGATCTTTTCACATCAAGGTCTTTCAGTTGATTTATTTTGTAGAAGCTATAAACGAGAAATTTAAGTTTAGAAGATAGGTAATTCATATGAAAATCCCATTTCAAATATCTATCCACCACTACTCCCAAATATTTTATAGAATTAACTTTTTCAATTTGTTGGCACAAACAGTTCAACCCAGTATTCAAGCAGTGAAGATCAGTGTGCATTTTCAATTGCAATGAATCATCTGGTTGACCCGCTAGTGTCGGAGAAAAGGTGATATACTTTGTTTTTTTCAAGTTAACAGTTAGAATATGATTATCCATCCAATTCTTCATAATTTTTAAACCCTCATTAGCAAATTGGTAGACTTGGCGCCAAGATTCACCTGAAAAAACTAGTGCTGTATCATCAGCAAATGAAATTTGGGTGCAATGTGGTATTGTTAATTTTAGAGCATCGTTTAAGTGGGTGGCTCGTTGGAGGAGTGATAAAGCGCCGGTCTGATAACCAGGTTGACCCTGGTTCGAATCCCAAGCGGAGAACAATTTTTGACCACAGCACAATCACATAGATACGACCACCCCGTCTTTCGGAGGAGACGATAAGCCGTCGGTCCCGACTACCTAAAAAGTAGTCGTCATCTATCATCCATTTCATTACCCACGCACAAGCCTATGAGCTTATGTGGGCTTCACCCTCATAAACAAACAAGTAGATCAAAAATAATACCGGGGACAGTACTGTACCCTGTGGTAGGCCGAAACTAGATGAATGATCTGTAACTGATGTACCATTCAAGTTTAATGTTTGTTTTCTGTCCTGAAGATAGTTTCTGTACAATCTGATGTCTGATGTTCTTCTGTCTGATGTTTTCTGTAGAAGAAAGTTTTTAAAATGGTATTTTTTAAGAAATGCAAATACAATTGAAGGAGCATGGTTTGATAAAAGGACTAGATACTACTATGTTTAGAAGTACGATTTCTTTTCCAAAATTATTATTATAGAAATTTGATGTTTTTTTTTTGGTTAAAAACTGTTGGGGCTAGTACCCTTCTTCGCACTTGTTTCATAAAAGATGAACTCACGACTCACAAACAAACCTAACGGTTCATGTGAGCGTTGTTTCATAATTATTGTAAACCTATTTATATTTTTTATTATGTATGCTAGTATGCTGTGTATTTTACATTGTATGCTTGTATCTATCTGTATCGAAACAAATAAAAATTCAATTCAATTCGATATTTTCCTAATAAATAATAAAGAAGTGCTTAGGACCCATGATTTTAAAAAGAGGAATACTGATATAGACAGAGGCTTGCAAAACTAGTAAAGAATAGAATTTACGTTCCAAACTGATACACTAACTAAGAGCACCAGAGACTGTTCACCAGTGTTAGTTTTATAAACTGCTAGTAGTCCAGGCATTTTAGACGAAAAAGGCATTATTGACGTGCAGCTAGAGCTGCGCAGATTATAGCTTTGCAGATTATAAAGTATAATTATTATTTAAATAATATATAGTTAAAAGTCTGGAGTTGTGACGGCTCAAGACGCGCTGCTAGAGCCGCGCAGCTAGAGACGCACAGCTGCAGTCCTGTAGCTAGAGATGCACAGCCCAAGCCATCGCTTATGAATGCTACCTTGATAGAATTTTGTTGCAAAAACAATCTTTCACAACGAATTGAACATTCTAGTCCGTATGTTATGGCACTATCCCTTGATGAAGTGCGTGCTACCCAATCTCCGCGCTGTATCTCGAGAACCTTTAGTTTTTGTAGGGCCAATTTTGTAGGGATTTCTGAGCTGTACAATTCTTATAATAACATCTTAGAACATAACTTGAACAGGAAACAAGTTATTCGCAAAAAACTGATTTTCGTAATCTTTGACCTTGAATAAAAAAGTTTGCAAACGTGATACAGTATCATATTTTTGAATCCTTATTTATAATGCCACTATAGATGTCATCAGAGAGGTTTCCCCTAAAAGTATATAATTATAAGCCAATAGGCAAAAGAGACGTGGATAGAACTCGTAAAAGGTGACAATGATAATTATTATTATAGTCGTATTGAGTGTCAGAAGATATTGAAATTTTTTTTCTACCCATTATATTATTAATAGAGAAATTAATGAAAGATAAAGATTATTATCAGCTGAATGTGAGTCGGAACAGGCCATAGCCTAATCCTTGTATGTTAGAAGAAGAAGACTATAGATGTTTGTGCCAAAATTCAGCTTAGCTGCTCTCATTGGGAGGTTAGATCCTTTAATGCCTGGACTACAGCTCACCCTAGGATTTAATTTCAGACGGAAAATTTTTAAGGGTGAAATCAATCTCTGCAATCTTTATCTACCTAGATCAATAGGTCTGTGAAAATAGATGGAATAAAACGAATTACTTAAAAAAAATTGTTCAATGGAGGTTACTCAACTTCTCCTCAATAAAAAAGTACCTAGTTAATTAAATTTTGAATTTGTCAAATTACTTATATATTTTATCAATTGCATTGATCTCTTTTAATTAAATATATGATGTTTGTTTACATGTTGAATGAATCAATATAAATATGAATACGAATATGACTTGGGCCATCCGAACATTATGCTGATCAAATTGTAAAAAGTTACAATTAGCTCATTTAAAGGAAGTCTAGGAGCCTTCAAAATATAGATCACTAATTGATGTTTTTCCCTCTCACAATTAGATTTTTTATGCATCTCGTATACTACCCATCTTCGTTAAAATAAGAAGGTTTTGATTATTCTGAAATTGGTATGGTAGGCAATTAGTCTCCAATGGTTCCATAAAAACTCGCATCTAATGATTTGTTGTAAGGTGTGCTCGATCGAGAATCAAGGATAAAATGTGAACGTTCATTATTCAGATGGTTCTTTCGTGAATTAGTCACGATTGCAGGAAAAAAGGGATGAGGACCCAATTTTTCACTTTCCGAAGGCGGCTGGAATTTGCAAGGACCAGCCCCAATGAATAACAGTCCAATTAGAAGATGAAAGACGCCCTGTGAAGTGGAACACATTAGCGCCTTTTACCCTATGACTTCTCCCTCGCCCGCCTATAGAGGGCGTCTTCTCTTCTGCTGGAATTGCATTTTAATTAAAGAGTGAATGGAAAAAGACTAACGACACCTTCAGCTCTTTATTTCCATCCCACAGTTTTTCTTCGCACCGTCAAGTCATTAGGCTCAACACGATGGAAAATTCCGCTTGTGAATGATTTCAAGAGTGATAACAACAGAATAGGTGAAATAAAATTTCGTGAACTTTTCGTGAAATTCCGTAGATGAATCACAAAATCACTTAAAATGACAATTGAGTTTGAATTGAACCAATAGAGCAAGTTGATCAAGGTTGGATGAGGTGGATTGGAAAGGATCTTAGTTCCTTCCAACATAAACACCCAGAACCCGGAAAAACGTAGCTGAGAAATTCAACTGGAATCAATATTTTATTGGTACGTTCCCCAATATTGAGAATGATATCCATGTCATCCATAGGTTAATACACTATCACATATTCCAAGAGAATAACGAATTTTTAAAAATATCATAAAATACTATAACATAATAGACATATACTCAGTCAATGACATTATCGCAAATACGAATAAGAATTTATTACGAAGGAAAAAAATATCAAATACTATAACATTGTAGGCATATACTCAGTCTATTATAGGAAATATGATGAAGAATATCACATTCCATTGACCTCAAATAAAAGTAATAATGATGCTATAACAAATCGATGGAATCAAACAATTAATATGAATGTCATTACTCAATTGAAGTTGAGAAATTGATAAACTATGAGATACTCATTCTTTAATTGGTTGAGAAAGCAACCAATTTCTCCGAACAGGGAGGTTTTCTTGATTCGAATTACAAATGTAATGTTATGTTCCTATGGAATATAAAGGAACGGAATCAGGTTTCACGAATGTTGATTTTATGAGAATAAAAAAATGCAGAAAACCTCAATACAACGGAGTATCCAATATGGAACCAATGGTACCCAATACTATGAGCAAGATGAAAGTGGATACAAATTGCATGTTTTGAGATTTAAATAGCTTATGGGCTTTTCCATAATATGATCCATAAATATATGTTTTTCCGAATGTCAAAAGTTTCAGATCTATCGTTAATTAGATATCAAGTGAATGAACGGACACAACAAATATTTTAATAAAGCACTGTGTGTGAAAACCTCAATAAAAACAGAGAAAACACAAAAAAATCTTAAGGAGAGAAAAAACCACATGCTCATTGTTGATAAAAGACATTAAATACTAGCAATCTAATATTCCAATCAAAATTCCATCCTGTGATTAGCCAAGAGATCTCATTGATAATAAAACATCCAACTCACGATTAACAAGAGTGTTGACACAAAATAGCTAGCTTAATATCAATCGGTGGATGGTATGCTAGATTATTACCACTTAACAATCATATTATAGCCAATCAGTCAGATCAGAGATATCGCACTAAATCATGACCTACGTTTATAACCATGGTAAATTGATGTTCATATTTCAGCACTAAATCTCTGTGAAATATTGTTATGACAAGCTTTCATGTTAACATAGCCCGTACTCGTGTAATGATATCGAACTCGGCGAAAATGGTATTTGACTACACCTTCTAGTCAATAACATAGTATTTTAAACATATGTTTGCTATGGCAGTATTTACGTCATCCTATGAACCGTTATATCAACAAAGGAAAAATAGAAATTAAACACGCTCATAACTCTTATCTATACAGGAGTATCAAGTACACGATCATAAATAAGCTACCACGTTTAGGAGACTGTCTAGTTGATGGGAAGGTTGCTGTAAGGATATGTAACATGGCTCTCTTAATGGAAGTATTTCGACTGAAATACTTATAAGATGGGATTTCTGTATTTTCACGTCAACTATCAACTGTCTCTCAATCAGACTATGATTTTCTTCGCAATAGAATAGATATTTTTTTGTCTTCAGTGCTAATGAAGTAAAGATACAGTAGCTTAAAGTGTATTATTTTTAAAAACTTCTTTTCTAGCTCTTATCTCCTCAATCCCTCTCCTTTACATAATGATGGAATTTAGGAAACGATGGAGCGAGATCATTGTTCTTATGAATAATCAATCAAGTTGACAACAGAGCCTTCCTTGGTTGAGAAAAATAACTATTAAACTTTTTTCAAGTACTTTTCAAGCTGATTCTCATACTGAAACTAGTCCAATTTATTCGGCATGACAATACAATATTCGTTGGACTAATTGGGATGCTCGAAGAAGTAAGTCAGTAAGTGATGAAGCACCGGTCCGATATCCAGAAATTCCGAGTTCGATTTTTGACCGGGAAAAAGATTCCGACCACAGCACATAAACATACAATAGATGAGGCCACTCCGAACTTGGAAGGAGACAATCCCGACTGCCTAAAGAGTAATCGGCATATCTCACCATCATCTCTTCTTTCATTACACACCTAGAAAAATCCAACTAAGCCTGAGAGGCATCACCCACAGAAAAAATCAAATCCAGAGCATACAAGCGTGAGAGGAACATTTGGAATCACTTACAAAGTATGAATTTTCATTCAAAATTTTCTCGTTAATAATTATTGTTCATATAATATGTTGATACTTGGCCCATATTATATGAGTTACTAAAATGAGCTGAGATCTAATATATTAGAACGCGCCAAAGTAGTCTGATGAGACTTGATATGCGTAGTTGCCAAATCAGCTGATTATGAATAAGAATCAATTCATATTAAAAAGAACCTGACGAATCAGTAACGTCTATCTTGTTAGGGTGGGGTTGAGTGGTGAAGGTTTTCCAGTTTTCATCGGACTACTTCCATGCGTTCTACTATAGTTGAGTTCTTCCCTATTCATCAGGTTATATAGGCAAAAACTAGACCAAGAAAATCAAATCCATAATGAAAAAAATTGTAATTTTGAATCCTTACTGGAAATAACAGTTTTGCATACTTTCCTGCAGTACAGTTGTCAACCAGAAAGTTGAGACAAACATGAAGCCTAATCAGCAGCCCTATGATTTATGTGAAATAACGAATCCTTAATTTTCAAGATATACTTCTGTGAAAGGCTAATGGTTTTACTATTCAAAGACTCTCTTGTTCTATAGTATTGTGAATTCTATAAAATATATAATAAAATTGTGAATTCTATCCATAATGAATGAATTCCAATAGGCTATGGAATTCACAAGCTGTACAAATCGTCTCTAGGTCTTAGTCACTGGCGGGTCGTGTCCAAGAATCAGGTGAAGCTGTACAGTAGAAGATACGGACACTTCACCTGTTTCGTGGGTACGAGCCGCCAGTGACTAAGATCTAGAGACGTTAGTCTCTTTGGATGTGTCCTGGGTTGACCAGACGACGATTCTACGTTTAAACAAAGGTTTGAGAAAGAGTAATGGAGGTAGAGAGCGTGTGTTATAGAGAAGAGAGTAGTGAAATGGTGTGTGAGGAACAGAGACCAAGAATGAGAAACAGAGAGATAGAATGAGTGTGAGAGTTGCAAGTCTACTTGAGTCCACGTGCAAGATTATTTTTAGCTTGACCCGTCACTTGAGAAACCAACCATCCTCATTCTGATCTGTTCTTATCCTTACAAAATGAACTCTTCCTTTTTTTGTCAGAAAACTATATTACAATAGTATTACTACGATACATAAATTTATTACGGTGCGTTGTACCGTAAGAGCTCATACAAAAATAAAATGTTGAGTAGTCGAAACACGATATGCATGCATAGCCTAAATAAAAATAATTTAAAGAATTTAACTGCGATTCTTATTTGAAATAAAAAACAGTGATGAATTAGCTCTAAGATAGAAGAAATATAAGAAATAAATTTACATGCGATACATTATATACAAATTTCAATATACAATATTTATTTCACAAATTATAATTAATTATGTTGGTGGAAGTACTAGGTAAATTCTGTATCATTCATGATCATTTGATCCATCCAGTTTTTCTCCTCATAGAGCTGACTAGTTTCTCCAATTCAATGTGCATTTGCTTATTCTAGTAAAGAGTGGTATAGCTCTAATAAAAATTAAAAAAATGTAAACTACAACGAAGAGAGTTGAACTACGATGTGAGAACTACAAAACACCACCAACAAATCAAACAAAAATGAGAGAGTTGATCAGTGTACTTGATTAATTGGAGCTGAGAAACTAATAAACTAATCAGAAATCAAAGCTTTCAATAGTCCTCATATCAGAGATTCTTCAAATGTCTGAACACACCTTGAATACTTCAATACTTCTATTTATATGTCAATAATATTACAAGATCCATCATTCAATCGCTTTCAAGAATCGCGAAACATCTTGCAGGTTTCATCTTCTAAACAAATGAAATGAGAGAAGAATGGTTGAAAGAAAAATTTCAAACTAAATGAAATTCTTGAAAGTAAAATAAACTTGATAAAACATCGGATACCAAAAAACTCAAAGGATATCAATTACCAAATATCTAATTGTTTTTGACAGAGGATCAAGTTTGATTCCTTCTCACTCAGATTTAAATTTCGTATTAGGAGTTCGAACTTCAAATGAATCCAATTAATTATTATAATCAATTCAATGCTTTGATGATTGCAAGTCTTCGAACTATTCTAAACTAAACTTTAGTCTTCGAACTAAAAAAACAGTTGCTGAGAATCATCGACCTATCTTCAAGTCTTGCTTTGGATTTCTATTTCAATTTCTACTAACTGGGAAAGCCATAGGCCTACCACAAGCTAATCTCGCAATTTTCAAACTATTTTATCAAGCCTATTCTGGCGGCCACCACAACTAATAGCCATATAGCAGCTCTGCTATATAGACATATAACTTACAAAATATCCAAAGTTCTTCAGATCTTCATAACATCTATGTTTAATCATAATTCCATTCACGTGTAACACAGTTCTCTAAAGTAATATCTGTTGAAATAACACAGTTGAAAGCTCAGTAATATCAGTGAGCTCAGTTATAAACTGAGTATTTCCAAACATTCCAACAAGTCAAGATCAAACGCTTTCCGTTCATAAACGTGAATACTCGCGTACAAAGAAATGAAATTTCGTATGGCAACGTGTGTTGGTTGAATGGAGCTTTTTATGAATGAGAAGTAGGAGCGTTGTTTCAGTAACGTGGGGATGTGTGAGAGATGGCAGAGTCGTGTAGTGAGTGGGGCTTCGAGCGCCGAAAAACCAGGAGAGATGATGATGATGATGATTGGTGACGATGACGATTATTATTATTCGGTTATCAGCTGATTCCCCGCCAGTAGGAAACCGGAAGAAGCGCCAGAACCGACCTTGTTACCTTGCCAACTTCAGAAGTTACTCTGCCAAACCTCTTACAATGCCTTTATTTACAAATACTGGCTCGATGTCTGGAGCCACTGGCAGATACTACTCTGTGCCGTCCGCCAATCTCGAGAGGTTATCGATCTTTACCGAAAATTCGCCAACCATATGTTTATAAACAGTTGGCATAACAAATCAACTGCACATTGGATTTGGCAGTCCCTGAACTCGTTACGGATCTTTTAAAGAATTTTATGATCTGCTATTATTTAATTTTCAATGCTTTTGATGATGAGTAGTACAACAGCTGATTTTATACTCTGTTATAACATTTTCCATTCTCAACACCGGATGTGTAGTTAGCTCGCACGCGGTTCAGTTTTGTTGTATAGCCTATAACTCAAAAATAGGCCTATATTATTTCAGTTTTGATAACAAAAATATAGAACCTGGGAGAACAGAACTTTAGAATTTGGAAAACAGAATAATAGAAAAATGGAGGTTGTTACTCTAGTTTTATTTGTTATAATAGCGGCTTTGACTGAACAAAAACTTTTAGAAAACCTTTTGTTCCACAGAGGGAGATGCCCATATGAGTTTTAGACTTGTGCGTTGTGATGGGAGGGGAAAAATGAGATGAATTATTTAGAAAAAATTGCTTTTTGATCGTTGACAGTAGCTCAATAATATTGGTTCTTCGATTAATGTGATTCAATTTGATTGTACTTACGATACTCCTCACTTTATGACTTCGCTTCATTGACAATGCATCAGATTCTGCTTGGATGAGTCTTTACTCGATTTGATGTAAGTAGAGTGGCTGATGGTGCTGAATATGGCGAAGTTAGCAGAACAGGTGAGCTGAAGAGGTTTCTGCCGTTAACAGCAGAGCGTTGCAGAGGGTCATTTGTTCTCATGGGATTAGAGGCCGATCGTTCAAAGACGAAGTAGAGGGTTGTGAGTGCTTCGTTTAACGATGCAAATCGCCCTATAAAACCACCCGCCTAGCCGATAATCGCGGAGGTAACTGACTTTTAAATGCACGCCTATAAATACTTTTTTGCGAGATGAAATGATATTTATTTTGGAAAAGTAGCGACACACAAAAAATGCCTCCCCGCGACGAAGGGGTGACCGCTCTGGATCTGGAGTTGGATGCGAAATTAAGCATACAAAAATAAAGAAGAAAATGTAGGAGGCAGTAAGTACCGCACTGCACCGAGCATTCCTTGGCATAGCTCCATTTTGAAGCTCTTAAATAAGAGCGACGCTCCTCCCATCACTATTTCATCGCGTTATTAGTCCTGATATACTCCCCGTTTTGCATGGTCCACACAAAAGACGTTTCTGCGACCATCGATTAGGGCCTCGATTCGATCTTGTACAACCCCCCCCCCTCCGCCAAAAAAGCCCTTACCCCCACACCACATAATTGAGCGAGATCGTTTCGCATGGAAGAAGTTGTAGACGACGCGATGCGGATGCATTAAAAGCACTCGAATTACCACTTATTTCAACCGCCTATTGTCACTCTGTTATCAATACAATTTATAGCTAATACAGTTTTACTCCTGGTGGAGAAACTGAAAAGTTGATCACTTTGCTATCAACTTCTAGCAAAGGAATAGAGGAATTATTGAAAAACTTCCAAATCTCAATCTTCTCTGATATATTCTACACCTCTTTATTATTAATCCTCTAAGAATAAGAGGAAGCTAGTCTTTAAAGGTATGCAGAAGTATACTCCTAGTGAGAAGTTGAGAAATATTTCCCTGTGTCATAAATTCATAGCAAAGGAATGAAGGAGTTAATTAAAAACGTCTATACCTCTATCTTCTACTCTGTCTATTAACAACTCAACAACACTGTAGTTTTGAGAATAAGGTCACATGAACCTTCAAGCATACAAAGAGTTTTTCCACTGAAGAAATGAAGAAGTCGTTCACTTTGAAAATTCATCTTCCAGCAGAGTTGAAGGGATTATTTAAACTAAAAAAATCAATATTAACCCATGAATACATAAGTTGAGTTAAGAATCAGATCGCAAGAGTATCCATGAACATCCAAAATTATAGGAAATCGGAGTGTTTCACCAAATTATAGAGAAAGCATGAATGATTCTCCATGATGAATCATAATTACAGGATACTGTGTAATTATGTATGTAAAGGTAGTATGCAATAGTTTACTGATAACAAAAGTCTTCTAGGTCGATGAAAGGGAAGTAATAAGTGGAATTTGCAACCTAAAGTTGAATTTATTCAAGTAATACTAATAAGTATTTATTGAGAAATAACTCGATGAGGTATAAGACTTGAATACTTTCATAATGTAAGTCACGCAGCTAATTCGAACAGCTATGGGATGGGCTGCTTATCTTCTTCCACCACGGTATATGGGAGTTGGATTGATCAATAATATATTTACAAATTGCTAAACGAAAGAACAATCAGAATTGATATTTTAGTTATTGCTTATACATAGTCTAATCCCTGCCTTTCGGCGACCTATTCACAGTCTTATTCATGTCTTTCGCTGACCAATTAAAAAATATACAAGTTCACTTTATTCGAACATATAATATTAACATGATTTTCACTGGCGGCTCGTGCCCACGAAACAGGTGCTGCATAGTAAAAGATACGGACACTTTACCTGTTTCGTGGGTACGAGCCGCCAGTGATGATTTTATAATGCAATGATTTTAAAAGTGCTCTTAACATAATTGAACATGATGAAATAGGGATCAGTAACCAATTATCTCCATAGTTACAAGTAAACGTCCGTTGCCACGTCAAAACTGAACGGATAAGAGTACAGCAGAAGAGCTTTTGGGAGCGAAGGTGGGCAATTCGTTTGAAAGAAGTGCAAACTGTGCGACTAGGTGACATGGGCGAGATAAAGAAAAAGAAAAGTGTTGAGTGTGAAGCAATCCCCAAAAAGTCATTATGACCAAGCAAACTGCCAGGGGAGTTCCATCTGGACGTTTTTTTCTGCTGGAGAATCCACATCCCTCACCACAGACCACCATTGCTTACCGAAATCCCTCCGATTTCAGCTAATCGCTTTTCCATATGATGAAATTTAGGTTGTCTGGAGTCTTTAGCAACATCAGTTCTGCATGGAGAGCCTGGTTTGAATGAAAGTATTTTCACATAGGCCTATTATCGAGAGAGGTTGATTGCATCGATATGCTCACAATAAAATCCAATTTCTTTTCATGGAATAGTCTTGAATTGGAAGTATTGAGTTGATCTTATCAGTGTTGACCAACAAGTCTAAAGGTAGCACCAAGGATCTTTAGATAACCATCTTTTAGATATACAGGATGGCCTACAAAGGTTGTAACACTTCAACAGCCGTTGAACATATTATTCGGCACCATGGATTTCATGGGGCACTATGTTTACTATACGTAATAGTAATTATTAGATGAATAATAATAGTAATATACGTTTAGATGAATTATTATCTTTGGTAGCACTGAGATCTATATCACCTATCTTCTCTGTAATATAGTTGCAGGCAAGAACTGGCGTTTGATAAATGATGTTTTTCATATGAAGTCTGTGTTTTTTGTTCAATGATCATTGTTTTTCAAATTGTTTGTTATCTATTCTTGTTATTTGTGTGTTTCAATGGGTGAATAATCAGCTGATGCCATGCTGAAAGTGTAGATTGGAAGTACTAGTGATAAAATAGAGAAGTTAAAAGTTGATTGATAGAGCCAGCTGATTAAACTGCATGTATCAGCATCAATCACTTATTTAATTGTTAATAGAGTTCACGATACTCCTAAATCCTCAACCTAATTTTATACGCTCATTTATCAACACTCTAGAACTTTTGGATAATAATTATCACTCTTTCCCAACAAGGAAAGAAAATCCTTCAGGAACAGATAGTTATCGTTTTAGGTTGTGTGAGAATTGTCACTATTTTTTAAACAACAGTTCACAAATACAACAAAATACACTTATTCTAAACTGCGAAAAATTTATTACCAGTATTGTTCTCAACTAATATAGCTATAGCCTACTCACTGACTATCACTAACTATCACATAGCTATCGTACTCAGTAATATAGCCTATAATGTATATTACTGCATATTCTAATAATAATCGTAATGTTATATATAGGCGACCATAAATTCAATAGAGATTGATACCTATTTCCGGATTGAACCCGAGTTGATGTCACAAATCTCAACGAGTAAAAATCACATTCGTTGCATGTTCAGGTGCTATGATCTTACACATGTTTCTTTGCTTAACTGGCCCACAGCTCATGGGTTTACGTACAAAATACTGCTCAAATACTGGAATGTTTCTGATCAGAGGCTGTTGTAATTGAAGTCTTAATAGCGCGACTTTTACAAGAATCAGAACTCATTACCCGTTCATCGACAAGAATGTTTTGAGCCAAGTGCCTGGGAAAACAAGCGCTCAGACGTTGTAGTATGGGAAGCAACACTTATAAATATGGCAGACAAAAGCTTTAACCTTGTCACCTGAGCAGGGCCCATACAAGTGAACTTGTGAGTAGTCAGTGTAGACTGTACTTTGCGATGTGCTTGAGCTCACAGCCATGTTGTAAATTTTCACCCTGCAACTCACATAGTTTGTACATCGTAGCGATCACGGCTGGAACTCATGCTCGGTTTCATGGCTTATCATTGAACTCTTTTCTTCTACTTAGCTGTTACTGAAAGAGAGAAAGAGAGAGAGAGAGAGAGAGAGAGAGAGAGGAGAGCTTTTACTGAGTTTATCATTAAACTTCTAAGCTATTACTGAGAGTTTTTTATTTTAATTTCTAAATCAGTAAAATTTGTTATTGAAAGTGTATCTTGATATAATATTCATATATCATAATATAACTTAATATAGCATTGCCAAACACTATTTAACAAAATTTATAAAACACCTTGATGATGACAAGCCTATTGATATTATTCACTTCAAAAAATATAATAAAAATAAATTCAACTCTCCCTCTAAATCTGAAGGTATAGTCGCAATCGCTCAAAATGATTGATATTCATGTATGATTATAATTTTAACCAAAGTGAGTTTTCTATACGAATGACATTCAAATAGAAGAAAGAATTTATTTCGATGTTTTAGGCATCATGAATGGTTGAGGCGTCTGATTCCTAATGTTATTCATACTTAGTTCATTGATAAAATTTTTTGAATTAAAAATACAGGTAGACTTTTCAATATTTTTCAAAGGGTACCTGGATTTTCAATTTATTGAAATAGCATCAGTGATATTACTAAATATAATATTTGAAGTAGTCTTGAGTTCTTATTTGAAGTATCAGTATTAAAAAGATTTTTCGGTTCAAATCCTTCCATATCAAGAAACAAGATGAGAAATTCTATACGGATATTAAAAATTAAATAATATATCTCATGTAACCCATTCGAAAAGCTGGATGAATTACGATTATTTGTGTTCTATCTCAATGACCGTGATGGCAGAATGTAAGATTTTTCGTAACAATTATTCAAGTCTAATTGAATTACTCGGCAAATGCGCTTTCAAAACAAGGGGAACGATTATCCATAATTTTTATGGTGGCCGTTAAGCGATGTCTGCCTGCCCATTTCAATCCAGACGAGCGGAGCCAGTGAGACTCGTTAGCGAGTGTGTATAGTGAAAACTGAAAATAGGTGAGGCGAAGATCGGACCAGCATTTTTGCGGTGCAGAGACACAGTGTATTAACTCGTATGAGGGTTAGAATAGAAAATCAGATATTTATGTAGCGAGCTCAGGGTGCGAGAAAGCGTAGCGATCAGCCCTCCACATTCGGCTACCCCTTCGGGTCCTATCCGTTGTTTATGAGAAAGACCGACAATTTCCACGCGCCATTTATACAACGGATTTCTCCCGCATCCGTTCTGAAGCTTTCCTCTCATAATTACAATAATTAAAAGCTTCTGTTGTCTTCGCGACAATTCTGGAAGCTGGGTGAGGAGGGGGGAAGGGATTTTCCTGCGGTGAGATAGGCGCCATACCAGTGCCCCCCCTCCCTCCCTCCCCAACTTGTAACAGCCCCGCGCTGCTTTTCCGGCTTCGTCATTTTCTGAAAACAAATTTTGTTCGCGAAATAGTTGAGCCTTTGAAGATCACCTAAATATTGGAGCAGATATAGAAAGAGGAGAAAGATGGGGAAAGTGAATGAGTTTATTTTGAGAGAAAAAAGAAATTGATTTGTTTTTTAAGGAGATTAAATAAGATAAATCAATATCAGATTAGAGTGGAGAAAAACTTCATTTTAAAATAATCACCTGAAAATAGGAGTAGAAATAAAAGAAATATGGCGAAAGTGGATGATTTTATTTTGCTAGAGATAGAAAGAGATTGATTTGGTATTAGAAAGATTAGATTGGATAGGTCAATATCAGATAAGAGTGGATGTAGACATAAAAATGACTGAATTTATTCATGAAATTCTTGGCTTATGATAAAATATCTTATTAATGGTGAAATAGTTGTGTTTCATTCAACGCGAAGAAAATTGATTGATTCATGTCAATTTAATGTCTTCTTCTAAGACATATTCCAACATACAAGAAAGAGAGAGAAATGAAGAAATGAAAAATGAGAGAAAAATTTTTGAGGAAGAAATGAAAGAAATGAAGGAAGAAATGAGGAAGAAATGAAAAATGAGAGTAAAATTTTTTATTGAGAAAAATCATTTTTCTGATTCTTTTAATTCAAATAACTAATCAACAATGCGACTGAGAGAGTTATGAATGGATGGAGGTTGTAGCCTAGATTGAATAGAACATTTTGGTTGAAAAAAAAAGTCGAACTTTTCTCAATTTACAACGAATATAGTGAAACACTGCTTTTTTTCGACCGCCATCTTAGTTTTTTTTTGTAGTAGAAATGATATTCAAGGATCTTTTCATCGAAGATCCAATCGAGACAGTTATTATGAAGAGATTGACACCAGTTTTATGCTTTAATCACGAAGGAATCCCGAAAAAAAGATTTTTTTTCTCTTTGATGCAGTAAAAAGTTGATATTTTGGCAATGTGACTTGCGCGAGCGCTTCTTTCGCTGAAGCTCTATACATCATTAGCGTACCTACAAGCTTTGTAAATACATCATTAGAAAGCTGAAATATTTCTCTATTCAATGCATTATTCACATTTGATTTTTCAAGCTGGACAATGAATTTATTAGAGTTAACGTAAGATTTTGCATGTGATAAAATTTTTCTCATCTTTAAAACAATCTGAACTTATCTATTATGGGTCTTGAGCACATTTCTCCTGTATAAATATCGTAGAACTGTTCATGAAGAACATTTTAAGAGAAAAAAACTTGAGATATCACCAAAAAATATCAAATGGTTAAGGATATAACAAAAATCGGCATTTAATGGCCGCCATCTTGTTTTCTCGAGAAGAGACGCATTTCTTAGTGCATAATTATAGGTATTCTGAGTCTAAAGAGAAAAAGGAAGAGATTGATACCATTTTCAAGTCTCTAACATCAAGGAGACATGAAGGAAAATAGTTTTTATATAACATGTTAGTTGCCTTACTCCGCGCATGCCCCTCTTTGGGTCTCGCTGTACCCTTCATCGAGGCAGAAAAAGCCTTCAAAACCACATGGTTGTGAAGCTAAAAAATAGATCTACATTTATAGATTCTACGTTTTTGTCTATCTGATGCATAAAAAAAACTAAAGACAGAAAAACGAAAAATTTTCATAAGAAATTCTATCATTTTTCATATTAAAAATGTATAACTTATAATTTATACGTTTTGGGAGTTATGTTTTATATACCTCATGTAGATAATTTTATAAGGAACAACTTGAGAGAAAAATTGAAAGGATATCTTCGAAAATGACTGAGTTATGGCCGAAACAGTGAAACTCTGAAATTCTTGGACGCCATCTTGGATTACAGGTGACGCACCCCTCGGAGAGCTTATGACCACCGATATTATTTTTCTCCAGGTCAAAACGAAGAGATTGATACCACTCCCAAACTTCTTTACTCAAAACGCACACGGGATTACACTTGCCCCCGTACTATGCTGAAAATTCAGGGTAACTATGCTAAAAGTCACGCTTTCAGACAAGCTCTAGTTTCATCATTTTTTTTTCAGTTGAAATTCTTGAGTGAGATGAGTTGGATCTTGAACGCATAAGAGAAAGAGTCTGAAGGGTAGAAAAAAGTCGTGATTTTTAGCATATTATTGTAGGCTGTAGGGTAGCGGAAATGAAGAACAGCTTATAACATTTTCAGAAACTCTTCTCCTCATTCAATGAGTTTTGGTCACTCGATCGAAAATAGAAAATATCTTCGTTAGTCGCAGCATAGTGATCGATAATAAAATTATTAAAGAATACTTTTTGAATGTGACGCTGTCATAAAAAGGAATAATCTTTGTTTCGAGCACGTTCCAACAAGGGAAAAAACCCAACAAGTCAATTTTTAAGTATGTAGTGGAGTCAAGGACTGTTGAGGGATCAAATACAAGTGAACTGCTACCATAACCTATTCTGGTGGAAAGTCATGAATGGAGAAACCTTTCACAATTCATTAGGTCAATGGTCAAACGTGAGTGGTAAATTTTTACAACTGAAATCGTAAACTATATCAGGGGACTATATAGAAGAGAGGATACTTAGCTCTTGTGATTGATTGACATGAATAAGTTTTTTTCTACGAGAGGAATAGAGTCTAGAGGGTGGAGTAGCGACTGGGACCTGAGCCCAGTTTTCATAATTTTATTCTGACTTCTTTTACTGTTTTGTTACCACACGATTCTCCCTACAGAAAAAGATAATGAGAAATATTGAGAATCGAGGAACGGTGAGATCGAGGTTGACTCATCTGTCATTTTTGACATTATTATGAATTGTTTGAGAGAGTAAAAATATGAATAGAGGAAAGATTTTGGGAAATTGATACTATTAGTTCAGCAACAAAAACCGGTAACACGTTGTATAAATAGATCTGGTTACGACAAATTCGAATACTTCTATTAAATAAAAACAAACTAACATCAAGTCCGATCATTTAACAATGAACATCAAGACGTCAAAACTGCAATCATACGAGAGTAGAAACCAAGCAAAGAGCAAAGTATAGCAGCTCGCTTCTTGTTTTTTTCAAAGATTACTAAATTTTTCCATGAGAACTAAAGCACACATTTGACATATCAGGGTAATAGAATAAAATTTATTCATTAAAGAATAGTATTCTCAGGGATAGAGAGAGAAGGTAGTACGGAAGCTGTATTGAGGAAAGAGGATTGCTGGATAGGGAGAAAATGATTGGACATTCACTGCAGAGAGTTTCAGCAGATCTGCAACGATAGGTTGATACAAAGCAAGAACTATCAAGCCTATTCAACTTATAAATGGAAACAGTTTTTCGGCGTGGACACAAGTTTACAGACAACGGACAACCAACCCTCGCTATCCGACCTTCCTCTGCGCAGAAAGAAATAGCATATCCGCTGTCAAAAATATGCGCCTCTATGTCCGACTTACCCTTCATTATTTTCCCCCAGAACGCATTGCCCCGGAACGGAAGCGCCAAGAATACAAAGCTTGCTCATTCAAATCGTCAGTTGAAATAATAGAGTTACCATCCACAGTCTTGTCTATAAACTTTTCGAGAGAGCAGATGTGTTATTCAGAATTTTATTTTAAAATAAGGCTTGTCCATTAAAATCATTTGTTAAAAAAGGAATTATTAGAAGTTCAAATTCATTTATGTATTCTAACTACCTCTTATACCAAACAACGATAATCGCAATAAATAAACTACAATGAACAATTACCACTGGCGGCTCGTGTCCACGAAACAGGTGAAGTGCCCGTATCTTTTACTTTACAGCACTTCACCTGTTTCTTGGGTACTTGCCGCCAGTGAGTCAATTACATACTTCGAAAATCAGCTTCGTCTCGTATTTGGCAACGACCTAACAAATTGGACATGAAAAATTTTAAGCACAACGATGAACCTCTCCAAAATTTATGAAATATCCAGAATTACCTTCAAAAGTGACAGTTTCCCTGTTGAACATATGATAAAAGAACTTGATACTTTGTGGGAACTGAAATGTTTATCGATACAAATAAGCACTCAACTGTAACCGTTCTCTTTTCGGAATCAAAGATAGTTTTTTTCTCCCCAGATTTGAGCAGTGAAGAGCTAAAACTGTTAATATAAACAATTAATTAATTGTTCAACTGTTGTCAATTAATTGATTAACTGTTAATTTATAAACTTTAAGCTGAGAGAAAATACAGTTTATTTGGAAAAATTAATAGTGGTTACAGGGGTTGTGATTTTTTCAATCCATTGAGACATCAATGTTGTGGGAAAATGTTTTCCTTATAAAACTACCCTTTTCCTTTCCGTCGCTTCAGAGTTTAAAGGTTATACAATTTTGTCAATCATGCAAAGTCCACTGAAAGCCATATTTTATTACTTAATTCAATTTCAAAAACATAATTCAATTTTTTCAAGGATGTGCAGGAGAGGAATGAGATTTCCACTACGATCAGCCGCTCAGACTAAGAGTTTCTCAATTTGATACCTAAGAAAAATTCTTAAGCAATTCAATAGAAACATATCATCCATTACAACAACCATTCATTCAAAAAGTTGAGAGAGATTGTAAGTAATAGAAAATTGATCCATAGAAAATCCATAAGGGATTAACTAGAAACATCAAATTAATAAAAACAACTATTTATTCAGAGAGTTAAGAGTGTAAGTTACAGAAAAATCATTAGTAATTCACTCTACCTCTCAGTTCGATGTTTATGGAGTCCTTAGGAAAATCATTAGTAGTTGACTAGAAACCTCTCAATCTCAAGTTTATTGAGTGAGTGGCTGCATACAGATTAGGGTGAAATCGGAACCTGCTGTGAAGTGCTAGCTGCGTTCACTCCGTTTTGGGCGCGGATTATCAGCCCCCCACAGGTGATAGCCTGCAACCTGCAATACAGGGCGACAGCATAGCATCCAGCCCACTATATTCGCTCCAAGCAAAGAAGATATTCTGGCAAGATGGCAAAATTACTCCAGCTTGGTCAATATAGATAAAAAATTATAAATTTAGTTTCAAATTGTAGAGCAGAATGTTTCCTACAATTTGAGACCAAATTAATTATTTTTAAACCATTATTGACAGTGCTGGAGTCATTTTCCCATCTTGCCAGAATGTCTTCCTTGCTTGGACAGACTATATCATTCCTGCATTCCTGTTGATGCTTTCTACATAAGTTGCAACTAGTGAAAGACCGGTTGATACAAGTGGGAGTGGTTGTGCCTCGCCTTGATTCCATGTGTCAATTAGTTCGTCAACTGATCGTGAATCACTCGAAATCGCTCAGATTTATCACCCGCATGCACCGATGCTACCACCATTTTTGGCCTGTGCGCTGCCTTGTCACCAGCGCTCGAGGCTACTGGAAACCAGTATGAACATCTATCAGCGGGATGGAGGAGCAAAAATTAATTCAATATCGTGCGCTCGGTAGTAGTAAGTGTATCACGACTTCTACGGATTAGTTTGTTATTGGAGTATAATACAAACATCTGATTTAAGTGACTACGACTACTGTAAGGATATGATAGAACCAGAACGTACAAGGAAAAATGGAAATCGAACAACAAAATGGATGCGAATTCCCCAATCAATTCAAATGCTGAGAGAATAGATGGAAAAGCTATTTTTAAGTTTTGAAGGTTCATTTGCGGAAGTTTTGAAACCTGATTACAATGCAAAGAACAAGCAGTAACAAATGCGAGTTTCCTATTCAATTTAAATGTTAGATACGCATTCGTTGTAGTGTTTTTTTACTCTGGTGTAACTGAGTCTCAAACCAGCTCCCTTATGCTACAGTTTAAAATAATCAGTTTATTATAATTATGCTCACTATTAGAATAGTAGACAACTTTTAATGATCTGAAATAGTCAATTTGAATTATGTGACGAAATCCACAGAGGAAACCATTCACCTCAGTGAAAGTGGAATAATATCAAATTATTGAATAATCAAGATTTTTTGTAATTTCCACTTTAATAAATGATTATCATAAGATTTAACAAGATGCTCATCATACGTGCTCATAGAAAATAAGTTTTTCTATCTCATTACAATCAATTTCTCCAAAGAATGAAAATGGCAGTCATAGCAAAAGATAAAAAAATATTGAAGTCATACTAACTGTATAATTATAGTCTAAATTCAATCTGAGTAGAAGTCAAAAAGTTTTCAGAGTGACTATAATTGGAAAATGTATTCTTGTTTTGAGTTTAAAATCAAGAAATAAATAGTGGATGTATAAAAAAATAGGAAGAGTCGATTCATGGATCCAATCAATTTAAATTCAAAGTCGAATAATCTGTAATCCTTGAAAAAATTACAATTATTTCTTAATGCCAGTCATTAAGCTATCTTCTAACGCATCAGAAGACCAGAAATTCATGTATACAGTATACTTCAAGTATACTTGTAAGTATATACTTATACTTATAAGTGAAGATAATTATGAAAAACAGTTATCATTAAGAGGGAGTTCTCAGATACAAAATCCTCCTCTCGCCGCCTAGTTGACTATGTAATTTACGTTACAAGTGATAAATTCATTTAGACTCCAAAACCAAATTATGTTTGTCAGATCAAAAGATCGACACTAGAAAGATCGATGTCACTAGATCTGATCAAAGATCGTGTGAGTCATGCTGTACCATGAAATAAACTTCTGTTGGTCCCAAAATAATTATTCCTGACATTTCCGCAGGGTTATTCACAATGTGTAGTGAAGTATCAAAAGAAAGTCGCAGTAGTTTGACAGTTGAAAGTTTACCGAGTGAATGGTAGTTCGAGATTTGGCAAATGTTCCGTAGAAATTCAGGTGGGAATATTGAAAGGGAGAGAGGATAGCAGAGAATAAAATGATGAGAGTGCGTTTCTGGCAGAGATTCCGCATGCTGAGCCAAAGTTTTTAAATTTGTTCATTGTTCATCTGTTCAAGTAACCGCAAGGTCGCCTGAGATGTGCTTCATGCAGTAACGTTATTTACAACATACTCGTCTGATTCAGAACTTATATCAACAGTACAATAACGCAATAACGCAATAACAATAACGCAACACTTGTTCTTTCATAATATTTTCATCCAATTGAAAACAAATAATGAATTTCACATTTTTATCCTCTTGAAAAGTATTTGATTATGATTATTATTCCAATCTTATCCTCAAGAAACTAAGATATAGTCTGTCCAAGCAAAGTAGACCCTCTGGCAAGATGAGAAAGTGACACCGACTTGGTTAATATTGGTACAAAAATTATTGATTTGGTCTCAAATTGTAGATCAGAATGTATCCTACCATTGAGAACAAATGAATATTTTTTGAACCAATATTGACCAAGCTGGAGTCATTTTCATATCTTGCCAGAGGGACTCCTCTGCTTGGACAGACAATACCTGGTCTCACCCATGGTTTGTAGATACAATCCTGAAACAAACCTTGGGTCTCACTAATCTTCGTCACAAATCATCTGATTATTGTCAAATTACCGATTCTCTATTTTCTATGAATCGAGAAACTGACATTCGTTCCACCAACGTTGACGATACTCAGAATTGAAATCTATTACTTTAACGATTCAACAACGTAGATGAAGCTGGAGTTATTTTTATGAAATTTGTGCTACGCCATACGTCACACCTGAGAATAAATAATGGTCTGGACAGCTTTTATACGAGTAGAATTCATATTTTGAAGAATAATTTTCCAAAATAGATACATTTTTTTGTCAACATATACATATCATAACTTCTCCAGGAAGTAATTCATTCATAGTTCATAATCTTGTTCACGGATTTGAGAAAACATCAGGGTATAATCATTCCTTATATCATGATAATAAGCAAATTATAATCACAGTCATTTGAAGCCGGAAAAATTGTTCGAAAAAGACATCACACTGTTTATGAATCACCTGAGCACTGATGAATGATACCACACATCATTTGACGTCTTTGTTTACTCGCCCATTGTTGAATGCCACAAAAGCCAGTGATTATTCCGACAGAGATACCTTGTCAGAATGGGACGCGCACGTAATATTTATGCGATATGTATTCGCGTAAGAACTAATTAGAGGGCAATTTTCTTAATTGTAGTGTGTCAACCATTTACAGAGGTGTGGTGCCAGTGATTCTGAAAGTTCATTCTTAATCATTTCTGTGAGACCTCTAGTCTCAAGTTTTGCGTTTGGCTTTGAGCAAAGAGGATGAGGATGTTTCTAGTTCCTCTATTCTTAGAGTTAGCAGGAGAGAAAATTTAGGAGATGAATGTACTCTTCTTCCTTTGTTCTCAATTTTAATTTAAGATTTTTTTTTAACAAAGAAAATTCAATTGCACAACACAAATCCTCTTATAAAACCATAAGATACCTATAATAGGCTCTATAGATATCATAGTTTAAAAAATTTAAATCATAAGACAAAATTAATTACAGGCCTATTGTTTTCTTTGGCTCAATGAAGTGGATTTGAATTTGAAAACACATTATCCATCAGTCTTTATAATATTCTTCAATTTAGAAGAATATAACCAGTCCAATTGGTTACTCCAGTCAGAGAGGGTCTTAGTATCTAAAATATATTATTCTATGCTTCAATATAGAAGAATATGGATACTTCATTGAATGAAGTATTGAAAGGAATATTTCTTCACGCAGAACATCTACAACTCATGCTCCAATATTTATGAGTTGTTATTCCAATGTAAACTAGATGATTCGTATGTGGTACATCATCATCATTTCCTGATATCTGATCGGTGGAACGGACGCACTTATTCTCATTGCACTGAGTTTCATTCGATTCGGACTTTTATAGTCTCTCTCTTTCTTAACCATACAAACGTGACAAAAAGCTCTCATCAATATTTTCAGATTAGGATCCCACTTGCACCTCCTTGCAACGAATCTATACATTTGGTCATTGTCTACAACCTAGCTTCTTCTCAGCAATCTATGAAAAATTATTAATAGCTTGTACTTCACTTGTGACTCACGTTTTTCACCTCATTATTTTGCAACATGCTTTGTAAAACGTTAGCTTGAATTTATTTTATCTACTCATTATTTTTATTGTAATTCTCTTGTAACGAATCAAGTTTTAGTCATTTTAAACTAATACTAGCTTCCATTCTTCCAACCAGTAGAATATTTTTTCTTGATCGAACTTTCAGAAAACACTGGCTGCAAGTCATTGTACACAGTAGTACTTGCCTGGTTTTTAGTTATGTGCATGCAGGCGCCGTGCTCTAGCCTAACAACATCTCGGTAATTCTGCGTTTGGTATAAAGTCTCTCAATGTAACGCGTCTAGAGGAGGACGATCGATGGTAGGTATGGTGTTGGTAGCGATTTACAATAGGCCTGATCGCCTTGAGCACACCAATGTACAGTCCACGACTTGTAGAATGAGAAGAGACTGGCTGGGAGGCTAGGATTTATAATGGCTCTAAACTTGTACTGAGAGATTGAGCATGTACATACCAGAAACTGAGTACAATTTGTAAGACTTGCTCGTAGTGTCCTTTAAGCCAGGGTTCTTCATCTTCTTTTTCTTCGGATCTCTAGTCATTTCCCACTCCCACTCACTCACTCTCTCTCTATCTTTCTTTCTCTTTCTCTTACACACGTGGTGTCAGATATATTGTGACTCGCCGGAGGTAACTAACTATAAACGCTCATTTGCTGAGCAATCAGTGACCTCTTTGGCATTAGAATTCCAAGAATAGACCAGCTAGCTCCCCCTTCTCGTCAACAGGCATACAAAAGTCCGGCGACATTTTTTTTGTCGCAGCGTTAGCGTCCCAGCAGCACGTGAAAGTTAACAGCGAGGAAAATGGTGGTTCTTCCAACCTGAATTATGAGAATAGCTAATGGAAATTGTTACAAGTAACTGTTATTAAGGAGCTTGAAACACTCATTCTAACAGATGGTGACAAAATGTACTAGAATGTACATGTTCTGTCTCTTGCCTTCTCTTCTCAGTGAAAAGTGTATTAAAATTTCAAGTATTGGATGTCTTGTTGAGAAATAATAGTTATTTTTGTACCTTTGGTAATCATTCTTTTGTGAGCTAGTGCTGGTCAGGGGCGTCTTTACTTTCGTCTAACATTTTTACTTGTGCAAAGTTTTTTCCAGATTTGTAAGGTTTTGGAGAGCTAATCCGCATCTATTCCATTTTCCAAGTATGAGTCAAACACTTTCTAGAGCTCTTCCACTATACAAAAATTTGTTTTTTCATAATAGAACTTTTGTTCTTTCAATCATAATATTAAAAGTTTAGATGAAAAATGAAATTCATGTTCAGATTCTATAGAACTTGGCGGCAGTTCATTATCGATCAGGAATCAAAAACTTGTGATAATTCAGGAATTGAAGAATTTTCTTGTTGAAGTATTAAAAGTATATCAAAAGTTTGACGTAATGAACAGAAATCAAAGACAGTGAATATTTGTATACTTTGTGTGTATAGGCTTCTCACTTACTCAGCTAACATTTCAATATGAAAATCGGCATTAAACAATAATAATCACGATCGACATTCAAGGTCCCTTCGAACGTCTTTCCACTTGAAGTGTTAACTGAAGACCATGTATGATTTTATTGATAAATATTTCCTCTCTCTTCAGAAACACAAATAATGTTTGGATGAATTTCTTTTCGTTGTTCGATTCCATGGAGAAGAATCATTCTGGAAGTTATTACAGCATAAGATCTTCATAGGGATTAAAAATTTGTAATTTTCATTTCGTTGAAGTTCTCAATAAGAAATTAGAATGTTGAAATTTGATTATGCATTGATATTATTTTCTGATCCTCTTATCCAATGTGTATCTTCGACATGGAAAACACAAAAATATGTCGGACGTTCACACGGAAAACCAATAGAATTAAACATAGTTGAAAACTATATCATTGCATCTTCGAAGCCCAGTTGAGCTTGGTTATTCATCATGGTATCATTGATCATCATTGAACATCATAGCAGCAGTTGAATTTAATTAGGTTAGAATAAGATATTTCTTTGATACAACGTTTTGACAAAAATATAGCCTATAGGCTAGATAGAAGGCTAAATATTCGTGAAAAATAATTCCAGAATCCTACGCAGGTGGTTGACCAGAGACGTAATTTGATCTAAAGATAGGAGAATTATTATTGTAATTTTACGAACTGCTAGAATATTATGATAATACTTGATTCGAATTTCCAACAATAGCTTCATGAATAGGATTAAGGAGTTCTGCTACTTCTAATATCGACCGAAGTACCAAATAGCAGGAGAAAATTCGAAACTGTCCAAAAAATTGTGCCCAGACCGGAAATTGAACCCGGTGGCCGGGCGAGCGGCTTCAACTCTTCGCTGGCAACCGAGATGTACCGGGTTTTATTCCCGGTCTGGGCACAGATTTTTTAAACTGTACTTCGGTCAATATTTGCAGTAGTAGACGTCCATGGTTCTATTAATATAGCTAACATTGGAGATTCGAATATATTATTATGATGTAGAAATGTAGAATAATTGGAGACAAATGAGAGAAAAATCTTTGTAAACTTACCATCAGTTCTTCTTTACAGTGCCTTTCTTCGTCGTTTGACATGCGTTTCTCGTGCTTTTTGAAAAACTTTCTTTTTGCTGCTTGCAGGTTGAACCACGTGTAGGAAAACGCTTTCACGTGGGGCAGCAGAGCCTCGATGAATGGATGAAACTCATCCTGGAAAAAACCAAAAGAAAGAAAAGTGATAAGAAATCAAGTAATATTTTTCAGAATCTGATATGAATCATTGTTTGCAACGGCATAGCAAAACCAATAATAAAGTGCCATATATTTAGAATATAGCTGAACCTCAAAATTATAAAATGTACTGAAGCGTGAAAATATTGTATAAAGCTATAACTAAGTTGAATATTGCCAAATTAAAAATAATCATAAAAGATATTCAATCCAACCCAAGAAGAAGATTCCATTAGAAAAGCGTTAAGGAGTGGGTTAAGCTCAGCTATAATAATGCTAGAAACATGCCCTGGAAAATGTGAAAAAGGTCATTCATTTTGAATCTTGAAATGATTCAAAGAGAATTCGACCCAAATAGTATGTGTTTCAAAGAATAATTTCAAATCTCGTGCGAAATAGAAAGAAAACAGCTCAAATTTCATATGTTTTCGGAATGAGTCGAAAATCTATAGGGTTTTAAAAGAGATGGTGGTGGACTCAACTCTAAATACTTCGTATTTTTTAACATTCAATTGAAAAAATTTGTGTGGTGATCAGAATTTTGGTGATCTTTGATGAGATAACAGAGACATACTTCGGAAAAGAATGAAACGAGAATGGAGCTGAATATTTTCAAATAAGAGAGGGAAATTCGAGGGACAAAGGCCTATTCAATAAGATGTACGATTGCAGATACATACTTTAATAAAGCTAGCGTCTCAAATTTATTATTCCAAATTCCTGGAGACATTTCACATACGCCCTCACATTGCTTCCAGCTCCATTCCCAATTTATAGATGTTGATCTTCTCGATTTATCTATTATAGCCTGGTTTATGCCATGGTCTCCAGTAGGACCCAACCCTATTCCTCATACAAATAGCCTTACAGTTGTATTTTTGTCTCTTCACTGCGGGACTAGGTCCACATTGCCCGAACACTGCATTTATATCACCAGTTTGTCCTCCCAACATAGTCTGCACTCAAATTATAGGGTTCAGTGGGCTCAATTCTGGCAAATCTTGATATAAAAAACTTGGACAAAATTGAAGCTCGCAACGAAAAACAAGTGCACCCTTCATTGTTAAATAGTTTGGAAGTTGAGACACAAAATGACCTTTTCCAGTCTTCCTATCCATTCATAATTTCATCTATTTATTCACTTTCTCATCCCTCCATTCTCAAAATTCTCTTTTTCACTCTTCACTAGTCTTCCTAGTCTCCATTTATTTGTTCCTATATTCCTTAATTATTCATCCATCCATCTTTTTCTATATTCTTCCATCTATTTATAGTGGATTATAGGTTATAGTCTTGTTCTCTCAACTTCGCCCACAACACTTTATGTAATGTACAAAGTGGAAAATAAAGACATTTATCTATCTATCCACCTATCTATTCCTTTAGATATACTGCATTCCTCCATTAATCCATTTGTTGACTTCTCATAGCCCACTCCAGTCTCCATATCCATTCATAATTTCATTAATTTATCCTCTACTCTATTATATAATTTATTGATTACCCGTTCTATCATCTCCTCATTCTCTTTACTTTCCAACTCATCATAGTACATAATTTCTAGGCTACTATGTGTATAAACTTATACAAAAAATATTCAATAGTATTGATAGTACAGTGTTATACACATTATATATGTTATATAAGGTATGTATATTACGCAACGTACGTATGATGGTTATAAGTCATGTATGTACTAGTTACGTAATTCATATTGTAGAAAATATTTTCAGTGATGAGTGATTTCAAGATGAAAATTACAATGAGAAAAAACATTCTCAAAGCTGAGTTGACATGATATAAACTATGGCTGAAAGAAGAACTACTTCTGAATTCACACCTGATAATCTCACAAAAATGAGCAATAATCATTGTGATTATTTTCGAGGAATTAAGAATCACGTGTTAAATGAGTTTCTCAATGATATGACCTTGGAAAATCGATCAATCGTTGGTTGTTCTATATTTCACGCTGTTTGACAGTGGATTCGTCATACATGATCAATTATTTCATAGAGCTGGTCCAAAATCTATCATTTTGGCTAGTATCCATTTGGCTACTATTTCATACGAGATCTTTCCGAGCCAATATGATTTCAGGGTAAGAGAAATACTACTTCATTAAGGCCAATGTCCTTGCGATTGGAATGAGACAAACGGCCGCAAAACAATAGTGGAGTAAAAATACATATAAATAAACAACGAATTTGAAATTAGAATTTCTCTGTTGGTTCGTCCCCTGCTCTGTGTTATGAACCGGCTTATAGTAACGATATAAAAGGGGTGGAGTCTTGTCAATGAATAGGAGGGATAAACTATATACATCGCATAGAAAATAGCATTAAAATGACGATTGAATGCTAGATTCAGCAGGAAAACGGATCACAGACAATGATGAAGAAGATGGAGCCAGGTCACTACGATTGTGATTATCCAATCACAGTAATTAATAAAAGACTTTATTGTCTTGTAAGAACGTGTGAAGGTGATTTGTACTTGTACGTATTACTTATGCCTCATTACAACTCATCAAATCTATTAACACTATTTTCGTTCGTATTACACAACTAGCCGGCAGGAGGGTCCGGCAAGAGCAAGGAGGGTCCGGGGGTCCACCGGAAAAATTTACAAATTTTACAATCCAAAATACCGTTTTAGAGCCATCTATTATTTGTATTGAATAATACGGACTTCACTTTTAGGGTTGAATCATATCTCTCAACAGTAGTATTTTAATACTATCTGTTCGGTTTGTGTCCAAAATATCATTGTAAAGCACACTTTCTCAAAAAGAAATTAATAACACAGATTCACTTCATACAGTTCAAACCTCAGCAATTGAGCTTCGTTAATACCACTTGATCAGTTGGGGGGGAGCCTTATTTTATTCCGGAATAGCGTTGTAGAGCTTTAGTTTTTTAGATAACTTACGGTAATTGAAAATGCAGTTTCATACAAATGCAATTTATCCATCAACAATCTGTACTTTCTGGAAACCATTTGGTCAGTTGACAATGAAGTCACTAGCAATATCCGTTCAATCAGGTTTTTAGGATACTTCACTCATTATATCAATAATAAATAGAATTACAAAGGTCTTAATTATTCCATTAGATTTGCATGCTGATTATCTATCAGAATTGATAATTTCAATAACTGGAGTGACTAGTCTGAGAAGTTTAGTGAACTCTTATGGAACACTCTTTGTGAAACTACATAAACATGAAGGTATGCCAAAAATTTCGGGTGGTCCGGTCCCTCAGGACCCCCCTCTGGCTACGCTACTGGTACCCCCAGGTAAACAGGGGGGAAACAAACTTTAGGTTTCAGTAACGAATAGGTTTAATCTTATCATCTATCATAAAACACATACAAAATCCACAGTCAACTTTAGATAAATAATTTAACAAATTAATCTACAAAGTGATGTCCAAATCTGAATATGTTTTATGAGTTAATGAGTAGTATGTATAATGAGTAGTAACAAAATTGATTTTTACAGCATCACTCTTTGTTTTTGGGACACCATCATCTTGAACTCATCTGTTATAGGCTATCTTCTGATGTTGCGGACTTATAATCATATACGATTATTTTACGGACTTATTTTACGACAGTAAAAGGTTTCCTAGTCGGTATTGGCCCATCGTTGATCTTGACTTAGTTTTTAAGCTGCTCAGTTTAGGAAAGCCACGCTCACACAAGCAACTGGTTACGATAAGCGATATTATCAAGTTAGTTGTTCAAAATAAGTTTAAATATATTTTATAATAAGATTAATATTGGCAATGATGAGCAAATTTTTTCTGGTTTCTTTTTCAATAACAATTTTTTGAGGGGCCAATGGGGGTATCACGGTACCCCTGGTGACCCCTATTCGCACGCCTATGAGGCTGCTTACACACTGGTGTAAATTAAATTACGTATCGAGCCTCATGTTTGAATTTTGTTCCTATAATAACATGTGTTGATTATGGTCTTGGATATTGAACATATGTTATTATAAAGATGAATTTCAAAACATGAGGCCCAATACATGCTACAATACACCAGTGTGTTAGCAGCCCAATAGGTAGAAACCTATCAACAGTACTATATATTATCGTATATGTTCTATTTTTTAGTATGTAGTAATTGTCCAGAGTCGAGTATAGATGAAATTGCGATAACCAAGAAGTGGTTGATCCAGGGGAAGGTCACGTCATTCACATAGAAATAGTAATAAAATTCCCTCAATCATTTGAAAGGAAACATAAACATCCACGTTGGCTTGGATTTGGTAGAATTTTGACCTACGTCCAAGAGCGTTTTCCATTTCTTCGAGAGAACAGCTGTAGTATGACATCATGCATACACTTCAACAAGTTTTTTCTAGCGGACCATTACCAGGTCGATAAACTCTCGCGATCAGAGCTAGTCAAGAATTGGAAAGAATACGTCCATCTGTTGTATCACGTGAACTGCTGCATCAGGATGATATTGGCCAAGTAAAGCAGCCAAGGGAGAGAGAGTATCGATGATGAGCGGGGGTGGGAGAGGGGTTTTGGCAGAGTCTAAGTGGAGCGACTGGAGCCAAGTCTCACTAACCCAGTGGGCTTACGCTGGTCCTTTGGCAGCCACGCACTATTACAGACTGATTTACATCGTGTCTACTCCAGCCTCAATGTCAGACCTCGGCCCAAGCAAGTTCATGTCTACCTCCTACTGGCATTTCATTGAGAGTGCCCTCCAACATGCTAGCTCATATAAATAAACGTGATCAACACTAGCGTAACACAGTATTGGAGAGGTGGAGTTGTGCAGTATGTTGTCGATTAATGCAGTACTTGTGGAGAAAAACACTTTTGATCTAAGTAAGGATGGCCAATGGCCATGAATAATGTGCATGTATTTGGAAACTTTGATTGCATGGGACATTCAATTCTACAATAACAATAGAAATAATAGATAACAATAGAATAACGTCTCCGTGTTATTCAAATGGAAGACCGTTTGAGAGATTTCATCCAAAACAATTCGACACTAGTACAGTCCTATGTGTGTGAATAGGGCTCAACTGTGGGGATTGTAATGATGAAGGAGTACACTAATGTCATTTGAAATTTAAAAAATATTGAAACTCCCGCTTTTCATATCATTCAACTAATTAATCAATAATTGATCGAAGTATCTTTTAAAATAAGTTACTCATATCAAAGTGAATATTATTTTTATCTCATGTCAATTATTTCAGTATGAAGTGTGTATAATGTTATTTTTTGATTGAACAAATTTGCTACGTTAATCGAAGTACGCAACTATTTTATTAATTGTAGGCACAATAATTCAATAACAGGTTTAAATTTCTAAAACTCGTCGATATTGTAGAATCGTTTCATAATGAAATAAAACACAATGAAACTGATTAACTCTTAAGTTTCATTTTTTGTATATTTTAATGAGTTTATAATATGAACTTCATATTAACTTCTTCGTTATTTCATCTGATTACTATAGTATAGTTTAGTCTCCTTTTGTATCATTTATAAATCAGCTTTTTGTTTAATTTAGTTTACTTCTTTCGTATCAGTATAAATAATAATAGGAATTCAATGTATAAATTTATCTCCATTTTTATAAGTTTCTAGCCTAATTGCTAATGGATATTGTTTATTACAGTACAAAGTAATGAAGTTTTATGCAAGAGAGGTTTCAAGTTCGGACATGCGATAAAAATCAATCAACAGCAAAAACACATTAATTCGGTGTATTTCTATCTGCAGTACCAATTTATAAAAGGCGGCGCAAACGTATCTGCGTCATTGAGGCTCGTAGTGAGTGGTGGAGTAGAGGGTAGTGATTCAGGAAATCCGGGAAACTCATTTGATTGATTCAGTTGCCGATAGATGCCATCACCTGCCCCATTTTCTAAACCATCCCCAATTTATATAATTTTTATCGATTAAACAATAAATAATGAGCATAATGACTTCATAAATTCAAAATCAAACATTTCCTCTAAGTGACATTTGATTACAATTGACAACAAATTGATTGAGTACAAATTGATTTCGTACTTCTCACGAGCAAAATTCGTTGTGTTCATTTCAGTACCAGCGATTTAAAACAAGTCCAACGGATTCCTTTCTCCATGAAATGTCGTCCTCGACATTCTATGCTGATTGGAATACCCACCTATATAAAATAATATTATCAAATCCATGCCTGAATAATGCTATACATAAATGCTCTACTTCATGATAATCCAGTAAAGCCCAGACTTTTAGGCTTGGCGTATGCTGGGACGCATGCATACACACGCACGCAGGTCAGCCAATCACAGCTCTATTCTTGTCCTCAACGAGAGCTGTGATTGGCTGGCTTGCGTGCGTGTGCTTGAATGCGTCCCAGCATACGCCTGGCCTCATAGTAGCTTATTATTTTAGTCTCCATCCAATGACAAGAGTCCTGACATTATGGAACGAAATAAATTCCAGAGCATTTAAATTTTTATGAACATTATTGAGAGCAAGAATGACATATCCAAGCAACTTGAATACTTATTTGGTACTACTATTCAGTAAATAATATAATATAATAGTATCACTTATGTATCAATATATCACTTAACCTTCAAACTATCCATCCTACAACGGTCTAATAATTGACCAATTGGGGTTTTTGATCTGAAGAGTCTGAAAAAGATTTCAAATTCGATCACATGTCCTTGAGAGCCTGTGAAACATTGAAAACTTATAAGATAGGTAGCGAAGCGAGCCAATTACTTTCACTCGGTGAAGGTTTGAGCTTGCTTTACAAAGTACAAACTTCATACCTAGGGGGAAAGCAGAACATTATCATGAATTACAGCGTTTATATAAGTATCATATAAATATGTAAGTTTGGAAAATATATACTTCAAAGTATACAATACTTTGATAAGCAAGCATAGCAAGCCTTATTATTCCATTAGATTTCAACTTCATCTCCTAGAACTCATACTGTATTGCAAACTTGATATTATAAAATTAACAATTGTTTCAGAACAATTAAAATTAAAATCAGTGATATAAAACAAAAATTTTGATGGATTGCTATCACTTCACAATTTAGGAATCATGCCAGAATAAGTATGAGATTATTTTTCCATCAATGGATTCGAACCCCTCTGGCGAGTACCAACTTTCCTATCCACCACTGAAAGAAAAAGATGAACTTTTCAACCAGCAAAATTGAAAAATGTTTACAAATCCCACTAACAAAACTAATTAAATAAATCCAACCTTTTCCACTGGCATAACCCAAAAAATACCACCAACCTACCACCAAATTGGAGGTGCAGGGTGCACAGCCTACTGCCGAGCAAAATGCCAGTTGAATGTCATAAAATGGAAAACTTCAAGGAAAAAATGAGAAACGAGAGATGTTGTTTTAAGGCAGCAAGCAAAACAAACATAACAAGGAACCGAAGAAAGAGAAGATACAATAAGAGAGCAACCGTGGTTCTTTCTCCGCAATAATACAGAAACATTCATAATCAATGAAAAGACAAGATGTTGTCAAACCACTGATTGATTAGAAAATAAATGATTATTATACATTCATAATCCATGACCAAGTCAGTACGTAGCCTATCACGATGAATTGATCTAATGTAAGTGAGTACTGAATATGCTGCTTTTTTAGCCTTCTTCTGAATTGGTTCTTCGATAAAATTTGCTCAAACTAGCTTTTATAATATTATTTTGTTGATCCATGGTGGTGAATAACCTGAGTAACTAAAATTTTTAATGTTCAATGAATAATTGATTTTTCCAGTCTGGCCTATTTTAGAGAATATTGGCAGAGAGTAATATGACTTTGTCCATCGATAATATTATATCATACCACTTTGAATGCTCAATATAAGCAATTCGTTTGAAGGTTATGTAAAATAACATAAATCATTCAATATGAACTATTCAGAGCAGGAAGATGAAGCGAATGACACAATGACAGATACGCAGATGCCAGATAAAAGCTTCAGGGTCATCAAGACTTTCAGATTACGATTAGCTGAACCATATTAGATTTTTTCAAAACTATTTTGTGATTCCTAGAAGCTGATATCCCACCAGGATGAGAAAGAATAGTCATCACCTGTAATTTTGCAATTAATCTTTGTTGAGAGCATAAAATTTTTGAAGTGAATGTATATCATGAAGAAAGAACTAAGATGTTGTCTCAAATCAACTTTATTTCCAATACAATTGAAAATTAAACATAAACATGTTGCCATGTGTACTCACTCATCCTCAGCTGTTAAACTGTTGGAAGCAGGAAATTTTATTAATGTATATCGAATCTAGCAAAACAATTTTATATACAGTTCGTCCACCTAACGTCTGCTCCTTGTCTAACGATGAACTCACTTATTTGAAAATTATGATTCCATATCTAAATTAATGTTACTATATTAATAATAATTATAGATTACATCTTATAGGGTAATATTACATGTTGAGTTATTGGCCAACATCATAATAATTATTGTGATGTGTTAGGTGATTTCAACTTCAGAAAACTTTAATGAGCTCGATCGATTATCATAACTAATTTTCAATCCACCTACATTAGAAATGTGAATTATTGTGTACTGCAATTCTTAATACGAAGCCTGCGAACGAGCCCTACCTGTTTAGCATCTTGGAAATTCAAATTTTCATTAATAAGGTCATTATAACGAATATTTTCCTTTCTATAGTTTTATTCAGTAGTTGGCTACATGTGGAATGGATTGGTCATAGACTAATTTAAGTTTAGAATTGCATTTGCTATGTGAAAAATTTAGCGTGTAATGCATCTGCGTCCTTCATCATGACCATTGCAATAGTATAGGTAACAAACACAAGAGGTCTCACAGTATAATAAGATCAGCACGATAATTATATAATCCAGCGTTGGTTGTTATCTTGTAGTGCAACCCCGTTCCCTAAGAAACGATCAGACCCAGCTTGCACCGATCACAGCTTTTCTGTTATTTTATTATCGGCGAACCGGTTTTGCAACGGAGGAAATGATTATTATTGAACAGGTTTTTTCAATTTCGTATAAATGAATTCATAGCGCCAAGCCATTAACAGTGGGCCTTTGACAAGGTCGAACTTGCCTAGCAGTCACGAGCATCCGTGTCATCTACCACTTGCATTTCAGCTGATTTATCAGCTGCAAGTGTCCCTCCTCATTTAACAGCTGTTAGTGAAGGTGTCTTTGCCCCCATCATGATGACTGATAGGTGGGCGGATAGGTAGCTCTCCCACTAGATCGCTAACAATAATTGCACGAAAGGTTTTAGTTTTGTATGATATTACAGTAATTTGGACCGGACTCCATCCGGATAATCAAATTATCCGGATTATAGAAATTACCTTACAAAAAGGGGCAGCAGGCTCTATTTGAAAAAATTCTAATTTAAAATTGTATATTTTCTATTAGGAAGGTAAACTAGTGTATTGAGTATACACTATAAATAGTATAGTATACTATAGCTATAGTACAGGATCTAAAATATATAGCCTAAATTAAAAACATTTCTTCTCACTCACTTAGATTAAAACATCGCCCACTCTCTAGTAAATAACTTAGTACAAGGTCAGACTATATTTTCATTTCTCGCTGGAGACAAATCCGGATTGTTGACGGTCCGGATTTTTGACGTCCGAATTATCGACGTTCTACTGTACTCTATTACAGACACGGCCCGAGAGTGATGTCTTGCCCATGTAATTGGTCACTCTCCACCTCCATTGGTTACTCTAACCAATTTTCAATGATCGGAATTCACACGATGAGTAACTAGTCTGTGAAAGTGAGTTATTTATTTATTCTTTAAGATGAGATTAAAATTCATCTTGAAAAAATCGTGATCAATTATGGGGATTCGCTCTTGGACATTGAGTGCCAGATTGACTCATTATATTATTGTGTAGTTCTATTATAAATCCGTAAATCATTTTTCTATTAGGGAATGATAAATATTTACGTATTAAACAAGTTCATTTAAAATCAAACTCTTGTCACTCAAAATTTTACTTGCACTTCATATTATATATGATATATAATTCATTTATATATTGATAGCTTTTATAGCAGTTCATCTACTTTATTCAAATTTCAATTTGCAGTGCAGGCATACCATCAATGTACGTATTTATGTACATCTATTAATGTATTCAGTTTCCGGAATCATAACTAGACGTTACAGTTCCTTGTTATTTTTGCAACCAAAAGGCCCAATAGTAAGCCTAGTAGCAGTGTTTGTGTGGAGGCATCCATAACTTGCCATCCGACTTTTATGTGGCTTGTGAACGGATGATTTTTATCAAACAGCAAATTATTACATGCGCTGAAATGTGCAGACTTCTCTATATTGGCAAGCGAGGCAGACTGCGCCGCAGAAGGAGGCCTAGCCGTTGTTCATACATAATAATAGGACAGTAGCGTATGCCCAACCATAGATCACAATACATGGCGCCTCCACTAACTCTTCCATACTGCACTGAATTTCAACTCATCCACTGAACAAAAGAGAGGAGCTGAGGGGTAAGAAAGAGAGGGTGATATAGGATGAGGAGGAAGGAAGAAAGGATGATACAGGCTAAGGAGGAATCTGAGTTATCTATCTCTATCTAAGGAAGAAAGACAGGATGATACAGGCTGAGGAGGGATGAAGAGGGGATGATATAGGCTGAGGAGGGAGAAAGAGGGGATGATACAGTATTAGGGGGAGGAAGAGGGGATAATACAGAGTGAGAAGTAGAGCGGGGATGATACAGGGGAGAGAGTGAGTACTGAGACAGATAAGGACAACAGTTCTGAGAATATTGAGATCATAGTGTGAGGTTATGATGTAAAGAGCGAGTAGATATAGTCTGTCCGAGCAAAGAAGAGCCTCTGGCAAGATGAGATAATGACTCCAGCTCCGTCAATATTGGTTCAAAGATTATTGATTTGGTCTCAATTGTAGAGAAAATTCTGATCTACAATTTAAGACCAAATCAATAATTTTTGAACTAATATTGAACGAGCTGGAGTCATTTTCTCATCTTGCCAGAGGCTCTTCTTTGCTTGGACGGGCTATAATTTGATAAACTCAAAGGATAGGGATTATACAGTGAATCAAAGAATACTTAGACGTTAGAGTAAGGATGTTACAAATGAGACTTTTGAATTATTTACTATACAAAAGATACATACTAAGGAATGAGAGAGAGGGCACGGAAAGTAACGGATGACACGGAAAGCAATGGAATAATTTCGATTTGAGATGGATAGGGATGATACAGAAAATCAAAAAATACTGAAGTTGGACTACTGAAAAGAAGGATAGATTATAATACAGGTGGGAATACAGACTCATAATTATACTATACAGAAAATATGGACTCTGACAAGAGAGAGAGGGGGGATGATACATAGAGCAAGGAGAGAATAGAGTAGTGAAACAAGAAAATTTTAAGTACTGTACTGAGAAAGAAAGAAAGAGACAATAAATATGTGATGCATTTCCTCCCCCTTATATCTACAGCAAACATATTCTGCCCCCATTAATCCTAGTAAACCGATTGTAAAGCCCCATTATCTTAATTTTTTGAGAACAGATTATTTCTTTAATGAATTATTTTAATATGGAAAGGATTTCAGACATATTCCAATGTTCAAATACAATATGAGTTTTCAAAAATTATTCGTTAGGCCTACAATCGAAAATAATTGGATAGTTTTAGTCCTTATAGTAATTTATTTATCCATTTTACAGAAACAAGTGAACTAATTGGTTAAAAACACAGACAATTGTCCAAAACGTCTTTATACCAGATTTTGTTCAATAAGTTCGAGTCTAGGTTATATTTTTTCGCAGCACTTCAATCAAAAATATAGTCCAGGAGAAATACTGTATTATAAAAATTATAATACAGATAAGATAAATATTTTCTGTTCTGAGAGTGGAGCAGCTTGTTCAAAGGCAAATAATCCATGCTTTCCTTGATGAATTTCCATGTTCCCTCATTCAATTCTAGGAATTGTCCTACCTTTGATCTCACCAGGAGTAGAACTGTCAGTGGTTTCAATGCTCCTCTGTTCAGACCTCTCAGACTATATAATGTGATCGATTTGTTTGGGTTGGACAGTGTTTTCAGGCGGGATTTGAGAGGATTGTATCCTGTATGATGATTTTTTTCTATTATATTGAATTTATAATAATTTCAACAATTTTGTAACATGTTCTTTTTGATAGGCTATTGGTTGTATCTTAAAATTCCGGTTGTTTTGCATTATACTTATACCACTGGCGGCTCGTGCCCACGGAAAAGGTGAAGTGCTGTACAGTAAAAGATACGGGAACTTCACCTGTTTCGTGGGTACGAGCCGCCAGTGACTTATACTAATCACTTACTACAACTAACCAATTTGTTTTTCTACTTTTTCTATTTGTTATTTTACTTTTTTGAAGATTTTGTATTATTACTAATCCTAATTTACTTTTTCCTCTTTTATTCGTTTGTTAATCATTAGTGATTTTCATATAGTTCAATTATGTAGGATATGGTTTCGAAATTATGTAACTCTTATTATAATTTGCTTTAATTTTGTATTTCATCGATTTAGTTTTCTGTCACTCTTTTTGTGTTATGAGGGCAATAATGGGATTGATTCCTGGTGCTCTCAATGATATCATATTTCAAATAAATAAATAATCATCTTTTAGGCCTATTTTTGAATCTAATTAGTTTGGGAACGAAGAGAACGAATTTAGGCATAATTTCAACGAATGTAGGCCTAATCAAAATTTGATACTCAAAACCTCACTTGACCTTTAAATAACTGCTACTTCAATTGAACATGTCTGCGCACTCTATTCACAAATTGTTTGGAGTGATTTCAATAATTTGGGTGTTTTTTCCAGCTTTCACATGAATGACTGGATCACCCAATATTTTCTAAGAAATGCAGGGAACCGTAATCTAAGCAGAGTCGTAACTAAAAGATTGAATTTACTCTTAAAACTCGATGAAATAAGTTCAATTTCTAATTCTCCTCCTACAAACGACACTTTGCACATTAATGATCGTATTATCTCTAGCAATTTGAACCAAAAATGAATTAACCAATGGTAAGATCTAAATATGATTACATTCAATATATTATATAATGAGTTACAACGGAGTCAGCTGATCATTTGAACTGACATTTTTGTTGAACTACTATTTTTATCATACGGGCCTGAAAGTATAAATCTTATCGAGGTAAACTCAATACAGGCATTCATTTTTTTATTATAATATTTGATACAAATATTGTCATATTTACATATTAAAATATTTAAGATTACTGTGCAAGTATTGTACAGTGGATTGCAAATCCTAAATAACACCGTATTAAATCCATCCACAAACATTTCAGATAAGATGAGCCGAAGCATTCTGAGAAAGAGGAGTTGGCGATGGTAAAAAAAACTTTAAAGCGGCTCTCTGATTTTAAAGTTCAGCACTCACCGATTTAGATCGATCCAGAGGCGGACATACTTCCTCTCTTTCGCCCCTCACCTCCCATCGTAGACCAAGACTATCTCCCTCCTTTTAGCTAGCTTATCTATTTTAAGTGCGGAGCTACCGAAACCCTGACATCTGTCCCCCCTCCCCAGCCACCTCTCTTATAACTCGCTGTTGTAGCTATGAGGCTATCATTATTGTAGAATGCACTTGAGACTAAATAAAATCAAATAATATCCAAACAGTATTTTTATTAATGTCATCAATCACAATTTTGACTTCATCGAAAGCTCTAAAACTTCAATTTATTTACTCTTGTATTTACTCATTTTTTTTTAATAAAATTTATTGCAATAGCAATATTGATTTATACATTTTTTTTCTCAGTTTGAATAAAATTCAATGCAATAGTATATTAATAATGACTAGGTTGTAACTAATCAATTTATTATTCACATGGAAATCAATATTATTGATATAAAACTTGAAGGAAATGTTTCCGAGACGTCTGAAAAACTTCTCCGGCAAGTGCCATTATAATGACAATATATTAATCTAGTTTTTGGGATTTTGAGTGGAAGTTATCCAACTATGAGAGTGACCATCAATAATAATTATTGTAGTGTCTTTAATTACACTTAGTGGCTTTAAGAGAATTTTGATAATTTTACTATATTATTTTATAAAGTGTTCCACTATAAAACTCTATACAGAATCTTTTGATTTGATACATGAAGAAGATGATGAAGTTATTATTGTCTGTAAAATGAATGAATGAATGTTCATTCAATATTGATAAATCGATAAGGCTCACGTGTCAAAGTTTTCCCTCAATGATTTTCTCTTAGATGAGTACCACTACACTTACATGAATCAAATAAAAAATTTGTGAATTCTAATAAACGTTTTATTCATTTATTACAATTTAAATGTTTACATATTGATACTGGGAAGAAAAAACAGGCTTGAGCCCCTTCTATTTGTTTTCTTGTGGAAATTTGTTGAGAATAGTGAGCCTACACATTGATTACCTTCAAAAAGTGAACATACGATGCGAGTTGATGATACAAAATGTAGGACATTTGACAAATAACCATAAACCAGCCTAAAGAGGAAGTCACGTTGTTCAATGAAGTTTATCACATATAAAGTACTACTGCTGGAAGGAAGAACGGGCATCTTGTTGAAAGGACTCGGGTAGAACATTGCATTTAATCAGTTCACTGGGAGGTCTTCTATAACGTGTAGAATATTTTGTTTTTAATTAGATTATCCTCGGCATAGCGGCATGGAAAAGACATGGTAGTCGTTAGTCGAAGGACGTTCGTGTTCCGAGCAGCGGACATTGGAAGGGTGGCGACGCTCCGTTCACTTTACCATAATTTTTGGCCGCCCCTTCACTGACACAGGTTTATTTTCCAAGCTGGAATCAGCACCATTTCTCCCTTGCTGCGACTCAGAACACCCCTTTCTAACAATTCCAGCCATCCTAACGTAGTTCTCCTCATCTTTAATGAAATGTAATTGTTTGTCTCAAACAACAGCAATGAGTTGGACCACGCTTTGTCTTACAACAATGACATATTTTTCTTATAGACTTAGTCTTAAAAAAATCATGAACTTGGTCAATCCCGGTTTTTAGATTTAAAAAAAAAGATGATTGGAGAATATTCCATGAATTTTAACACAAAATAAAGTCTTAAGTAAATTTAAGCTACTTCAAAACTCTTTTTTAAAGCAACCATCAAGATAAAAATGTTTTAATCAATTTTTTAATCAAGATAAAAATGTCAAGCTATTGTTCTGTTCTTGATGTTCTCTTTGTTCTATTCTACGTTTCTATCTCTCAAAGTTTGCAATCAAAATGATAATTTTCCTTTTTCATTGCACTCATTATAGAAAAAACTATGTTTGTTGATGAATAATCTCTTGTATTATTTGTATCCCCCCCATTTCATACATTGTTGATAGAGTGGCTAATATAAAAAAATCTGTATTGAAATTGGAATTTATTGCCAGTAAAATACAATTTACAAATTTTAATACAGTAAGATGTTGTGGAAACAATCTAAAAATCATAAAATTTACATACAAATGCAAAATACAGAGTCGAAGTCACAAAATTCATACTCATAGAATTGAAATTAGTGATCTAAAACAATTTAAAAATCGTATTATAATTACAATTAGCTTTAAATGTCTCAAGAGAAATATTTCCAAGAAATCTAACAAACTATTCCGTTTTGTTCGTTTTCCAGTCTCTGTTTTGTTATATTTGACACTCTAATATTTTTCCTCTCTTCTGTATTTCAATGATTATTATCATCATATTCGATTCATTTCCGATTTACATTTTTATGATCGGTATGAGCTTGATTTTTTTAATTAATACAATTTAATTCTCTGTCTAGATCATCTACCGTCTCTGAGCTGCTGCATTGCGCAGAATTTTCCTCAATATTATAATTATTAAAATATATTCAAAGCGTTCACAGCAGCAAACAAGTCATCATTACATAGATATATTGCTAGCGTTACATTTAAAACTCAACAGTCAAGTTTTTGCAACCTTTTTGATTCTAATGAATTTCAAATCGACATTCCTGTCTCCCCAATCTGCATATATTGTTCACCGGCTTGTTACTAAACTTGTAATTCAGTTTGATTAGATAAGAGACTGAACTTCATATGTAAATGGTTGCATGTCAAAAACTTTGACTGTTCTTTTCAGTGACTTATTAGCATTTTTCGTTGTAAGTTGAGATAATTTTTATGTAGTAAACAGCATTGACATTTTGTAGTCGTTCGATAAAAAGCTGGAATTAAATTTAAATTTGAAAAAGTGACTTAAATCCACTACATTCAAAAAACATTTTTATTGAATTTCGAAAGTTTATTCTTCACATTACTATGACTTCAACACAATGAAATATAACTGGAATACGTCATGCATTTGAAAGCATCCATCATCTTACTCCATACGTATCATGAATTGGGCTACACCAAAAACAATCATTACCAGAGACATTATTATTCAATACTCGTGGTTAATTCTTATATATTATTCTTCTTTGAATAATTCAAGTTTCAAACTATAATGAGTTTCATAAAATCATAATGTACTGTATTGGAAAAAAAGATTCCTACAAGAAACGTTTTGTTGAAATAATCAATCCTCCTCATGATGTAGGTCAAGCCTATCATATTTTGTTTAAAGTGAGATTGTTTCTAGTACAATCTAAAAATTGGAAAGAAGTTTGAACTTTGGAGAAAAGAAACCACTTTACTACAACACGATTATTTGTTGTCTGCAAACTCAATTGTGTTGCCTGCAGAATTATTTGTTTGTCTGCAAATTCATGTCAACAGCTTTGTTGTAGACTACTACAACATTGTTTGTTGACATAATATCTTGAAAAAAGATAAATTACACACTTTCAGGTCAAATCTCACTTCCATTCGATTTAACAGATTTGAACAGATAAAACCCTGAAAAAGGTTACAAATTCATACAACTCATTCAACTGATAATAATATAATCTGTATATCTATTATGTTATAGGCTACATTGAGGAGTCCGATCCCATTATACGTCAAAACTGCAATCATACGAGAGTAGAAACCAAGCAAAGAGTTAAAACTATTATAATAAGAATCACATACATTACTAGCTTCTATTACACCGAGAAATAATATCAAGAATATCAACTGTGATATAATCACCTCTTAACTTGGATGCACAATAAACTCAATCAGACAAAACCTAGAAGAAAGGTTTTAAAGCAAACGGACAACCGCAAGGGAACAATGGTTCAAATGAATGATCTTCTTCCCCGTCCGAACAATGTTTTAGCACTGGGAAGTGAACGACCGACCGAACTCATGTCTCCATCCTCGTGGAATACCGAAAACACGAGTAATCACCCTAATGCTGTGGACATTCATGTCTGGAGAACAGGGACCATCCACAATAAATTACCCGAACAACTGTGGAAAATATCAAATTTCACCAGAAGCCCTTCTATGAATTGCTCTCCAAAGCTGAGTTCGACTTCTTCCTCCCCGATAATTACTATTGAAAAGTTCAGATCTGGTTCAATTGTTTTTTCGCTTCAGCTTACCGAGTCGAACTGAAAAATTCAACTCCCTCTACGACTTAGCCCCCTCTTTTCTGATGTATTATGGCCTTCTGCAGGGCTCGAGAGTCCGCGACTATTTATTAGGAGCTTGTGCTGAATAGGGTGGAATTTATTTGTGCGAACGGTATTCCTCATGCTTCACGTACTTCAAGATCCAAGTGGGAACCGGTTATACATTGAGATCGATAAAAAAATCGAAAAATTATTTCGATATACTGTGAATTGATAACTGTATAGGATTTTTCTTCATTTCCGGATAATGCCCGCATATGCCCTAGGGTTGTGCTAGTTATGAGAGAGATGATGATGACGACGAAAGTTTATTTCGATTAACTGTAGCCTACATTGATAACTGTATCGAAATTTTTTTCATTTTCTCCAAGGATAATGCCCTAGACTTGTGCTAGTAGTGAAAGAGATGATGATGATGGATTCAGTCACAATCACATAACCTTCTACCATGTTAGATAATTAATTACAACTGTACTATAACTGCTACTATAGCCTTTATAAAAAAGCGTCATCACTTAATTTTCTGAGTTGGATATTCTAATTTAACACTTGTTGATTCATTCGTGCAATCGACTTTATAACCACTAACTAGTTAAACAAATTTAATAAAGAATACTTGTGAATAAAAATATTTTTTATTCCTATAATGTACTCATGAGATCAATGATCATTAAGAGTAGCTAATTAGGCCCTGTCAACTGGAAGGTTTACAAAAAAATGGACGAAGAAATAGTTTCATGTTATCTATTCAAGCGCTCAGTCACTTCGTTATGTTTATACAATGATGCTTCCAATGTAGGGAAAAATGGGATGGTCAGCAATGGTTGATCTGAAGCGAAAAGGGGCTGCTGATAAAGCATGGGCTTACATGGCTTGCTGTGAATATCAAATTCAGTACGGCATGTTAGGTGACGTTCTTCTCTCGAATTGAATGTTTTCCCATGTAGAGGGCATTTTTAGATCACTTCTCTACTATTCGCTGTTTTAAGTGGATTTGGTCGGTTTTGATCTCCATTATCAAAAATCTTTAATTTTTTATTCTTGCTAGATATTATCCAATAACGCTTCTATATGAAATAGATATAACTTTTTAAACTCATCTTTGTTCTTTCATCCCGAGTATGCGAAATCTATGAGACCTTGCATTTTAATTTGGAGTGATCAGAAATTCTCTTTGAAACATTATGCGCACAAAAAATTATGCTGTGGCTCTAACGTTATTTCAAGTACAATAAAAAAGTTGAACGAGCTCATCCACAGGGGGATAACTTGTCAAATGAATCTCTTATCACTACTGGCGGACCCACGAAACAGGTGAAGTGCCCGTATCTTTTACTATACAGCACTTCACCTTTTTCGTGGGCATGAGCCGCCAGTGGTTAACTACAAAATAATCAGCTTTCTTTCAAAGTTGTTACTCCTACCGATACACAGTTTGATCAACTGTGATTGCCGATTTGATTACTATGGTGAACTCTGATATCGAAAGATATAATTACATATTGATTCTCATATTTGTGATATTCTGTTAATACATGTATTTGTCTCATATTCTTGTTTTCAATTACTATTTTCAGACTCAATCATACTCTCATGCGATTGAACAGTAGATCTGATAACGAAGAAACATAGAGAATAGAATTGGGACCATTTATACGAGGAGACACTTGAATAGTAAATAAAACAGACTGTGTTACCGCTCGCAACGAGATGAAAAGAATAATAGATAGGATTTAGCGGATGTAAAGCCCTACCAATAATATTTACAAAAAACGTTAGTCGTGAGAGAAGTCTGATATGTCTGTGATGCTCACTGCATGTGCAGCTATTTTGGAACGAATAAGACTCCTGGGACGTCTAGGAATAGAATGGAAGACTCTCCACCTGACGTCATCCAATCACCTGATCCCAGTTTGTTAGCAACAATCGCCTCCGCTACAGTCGCATTTCTAAGCCGAATATCAATCACCTGATTCTAGAATACAATTAGTATCAAGTAATACTCCAACAACAATTGGACATGAACTGAAAAGATACAAAGATGTTTGATTGAGAAACCAGTAGGTACATGTGAAACTTTATGTATTCATCTCGTTTGGTTTTATTGGACGACTGAAGAAAGCTTTACTACATTTCTCAATCTAAAAGGAGAGGTGAATGGATTTGGAAACTGGGAGCATAACAAAAAAATTGAATAACTAAAAAAAATACGATCAATACGTATAATCGGAAAGGATAATTTTAAAGAGAGGTTTGAGAGTTTTAAACGAAAATTTTAAAGTTTTGCCTTTTTGAGCTTATAATTCTGTCACAGGATATACAATATCCATAATTATTCAATTTTTCATCCAGTATTATAGCCTGAGTTCAGAATTGGGTTGAAAATGGAAAGTTGATCTACTGATCTACTAGTTTATGAGCTTCATTCCCAAGGCTTATTATTTCTCCAAAATTTGATTTCTCACCGCTTCTTTTTCATTATGTTACCCTTTTTCTCTTTTCCCTCCCACACACTCTTCCTCCTTACCACTCCCTTATTATCACTCTCTTCATAATTGAACTCTGATCCATTCCAAATACTATCACAAACTGTAACGAATTGTGGGAATAATGATTTAATAGCTCCACCAAAATGAAATGAATGGAGGTAATGATATTTCCAATCTAATAGAATGGATCGTATGAGTTTTGTGTTTTGAATTTTGAATTTTTATTGGTTAGTGCCTCTACTCGATGTTTGGTGAGGGCACTACCCTAAATTATTGGATCTTGAATATTGTGGATAATTGAATGAATTAATCCCCGGATTCCTCCAAATCTTTGGCTTTTGATCAATTCATTCAATTACCTCACAGGAACGCCTCCACCAGTGTTTTTTTTTTATAAAGAAAAAAAAACACAAAAACTTGAAAATTTTGATTGTATAATTTTTGTTCTACACAAGGTGTTTGAATTTCCAGAAACAGGATGAAAATGATAAAGTTAGAATTGAAAATGAAATTTGGTTTTTATTGAAACTGAAGAATAATTAATTCTTATTGATTTTTGACAAATATTGAGAATATTTAACAGTACAGAAACTTTTGAAAATGAAATATAAAATAGTAGGAAAACAGTTTGTTGAAGTTTAAACAAGAATAAATCTAATTTAAATAATTATACCCTTTCTTTCGAAACCGTGGTTTATAATTAATTATTTAAAATAGAATAGATTTAAAATAAAGAAGTTGGACAGAGTTTTATTTGGAGAGTTATAACCTTTCTTTCGAAACCGCGGTTTATAATTAACAATCCAAATAAAAAAATTGAAAAAAATGTGAGGAAAACGTTCTATTATTATTATAAAAGATGTGACTGTTTAAAAGAGTAAGGATGAATTTTGAAAATAAATTAATAATAAAAAGGACTTACAGAAATGGAAATGACTCTCTTGGGTAAACCGGGACTCGTGGTCGATACCGCAGCTGAACGAGAAGTGATCAGCTTTGGTGGGAATAAAAATTTTGTTCGCGCAAATGCTGAGTTTGTACTCAGTTCTTAGCCAATAGCGTGAGCCTTGCTAAGATTTTTAATTGAATAGAACGTTTTCTTCTCTTGCTTTGCAGTTTTATTTTGGAAATGAATTTGTTATTATATATTATATTATGTGAATAAATTTTATAAAACTGTATTTTAATAAAAATTTATAATTAAATTATTTTCATTGATAGGGATCTGTCACTATTGTGACAAAACTAATATGGTATCACACTGATCCAATAGTATCAAAATCATCAATCAACAAACCTTTTACATCAAAATCGTTTTGAAAAAGAAAATTATTTTATAGGTTATTGTATTTTTTATTTATATAATCATCAACATACATTCTGAGGTCATACATCATAGTCCTCAGTATTTCTAGCACAATTTCGATTAAAATATAGTCCAGTCATAAGTTCTTGGCGAAGAAATTATGTTCAATTCACCACTAATTTGGTACAATATTAGATTTTAATCTGTAATAAATCAAATGATAAATAATATATAACAGTTTCTAATAATTTATGATATTCTAATTAATATTTGTTTCCTTTCGTCTCGATAAATGTGTATTCTCTCTGCAAAGATGCCAGAACCTTCTAGGAGAATAGAGGTTCTTCTTTAAAGTTTGGTTTAGAATCTTCTTTCCACAAACCATGTTTCCTCTTTTAATCTAATTCTTCCAGGACTAGGAGAACGCTCAAATCCAAAAACTCGTCAAGGCAATAATAGGAAAACGCCTACTCGATTATCAAGTAACGATTGGCGATGACTTGAATCAAGACGAATCAGTGGCAGCCTGTGTTGTTGTGGCTGCTGATGAGAAGCCCCGGAATGGGACGTTCTCGATTCTCACCCCCGGCCGATTAATCTCGAAGCGAGTCGTTCATCAGATGGCCGGGACAGTTGTTGGGATTTGGCAAGCGCCTGGAGTCATTAGCGCTCAGGCATCGATCGCTGCAGGTGCTTCCCCCCAAACTTGGCCGGGAAAGACTGTCTTCGACTCCATTCAGCTCACTAAATTTGCAGACATCCACTTCCCGAGGGTCAACTATCTTTCCATCGGCTTATCGTGCTCGAAGATTGTGGGGAAATCTTGAAGCATGTGTCTAGATTATTGGAATTTTTGTGAGAAGAATGAATGAAATGTTGCAGAGTTCACTAAATTTTATATTGAATTGGAGCATTTGATTATTGTATCTAGATTGTTGTTAATTCTGTTGGAAGAATAAATGAAACTACACTCTGCTCACTGAATTTGATCTCTTGTTGTGTCAGGACATTACGGCAGATTGATCGAAATATTCGAAAGTACCCCAATTTTCAAGTAGTTGAATTAGCTTCTGGGTTGCAGTAGCACAGTGAGGTTGGACCTTGCTCGTTTGTTCTTGTCCTTCTCTTCTCGCGCTCTTTAGCACGGATATTATTGTTAAAGTCTTACTCAATTCTAGTGGAACAAATGTCATCAATTGGTTTGATTTTATATTTTATTCACATTTTTTTTTAGCATCACGTATTAGTCTGAAATGTAATATTGACTAATTTATCAAAGAATTTCTGATGTGCTTTTCCATCCCGCTAGCAAGAATCGCACAGCACTCAGCAATTAAAGCTTGGCGGTAGACTCGAAGGTGATTAGAATAAAGAGGTAACAGTCATCATAACCGTAGCCGGGAGAAAACCGTGAGTTCTGACCGTCAGAACTAGGTTTTAAGCAAACCTAGCTGGCGCTAAAAGTTAGGAAATTGACAGTTGTGGTTCCGATGAGGTCAGAACTCACGGTTTTCTCCCGGCTACGGTTACGATGAATGTTATTCTAATAACCTTGGTAGACTCAACTGAGGTGGCTATCTTTTTCCCCTGCAACTCGGCAACAATAGAGATGAGAAATCAACTTATCCTTCTTTGACAAAATCCTTATCCTATATTGATCAAATCTAAACTCACTCTTGAATCGGGGTTTTGGTCAAGAAATAATGGTATAATTCGCGCAAACTGAGAAGACATGCCGTCACAATCCACTTGACATTGTTACAACGTGTCTTCCCAGCATTTACAAACTATATAAATTATTTGGATGGTTCTGAACAAACATAAAGTCAAATTAGTTCAGAGTAGCCTACCCGTCGAAATATTAATTTGTGAATACAAAATAATTTCTGTATCTCATAAAAGTGTAACTCGACTCAAAAAAGCATTACAGCTACAACATAACTCAAATATAATAATAATCGTGTAAGCCTACTGGATACATGTTGAGCTAAAATTAGATTTATGTGCTTTTATTAGTAAATTTAGCCTACAAGTTAAGTTTCGAGCTTAGCACCCCGTGTCATAATTTCCGAGTCTAAACCTTCAGCTGTGATTTAATCAAGTTTAATGTTCCGGACAGTGTGATTTCAGCTAGACAACTAGAAGAATATGTTTCTTCGTTCAGCTTCATAAAAAACAACAGCTGTTAGAATGAATAGAATAGGAAGAGGAGAGGCGAATGCTATTTCTATGGCGGGCACTTGAAGCAATAAAAATAACTGCCTAAAGGGATTACGACATGCTCTTCACAAGGAACCTTCAACATACACTCTCAAAATATTTACTCTTATTAAAACCGCGCTATGATCTCTCGACAAGAAGATACTTGAAGTTTACATTTTGATATTCTGTTGAGGTAATAGCAGATATTTTAATTTTCAGTAGCTGTAAGTTGAATGAATAGACTACCTAAGAAAATATTATTGAATCAAGATTGAAGGGTGAAAAGTGTACAAACGTTTATAAAAAAATTATGGAGGTGAATGTGGATGTCACCGGTTCAGCTTACTTTTGAGATGATACTCGACAAGAATATTCAAGAATATTTTTAAGTTGATAAAATTTGTTGTTTGAATATTGATGTAGTGGAATTTTTCCATGATGAAAGAAAAAAGAAGTTGTCTAAATCACCTTTATTACTAATATAAAATAAAATTAGAAAATATAGAGTAAAATGTTTTCATGTGAACTCACACATCCTCAGCTGTTTAAAAACAGCTGAGGATGTGTGAGTTCACATGAAAACATGTTACTGTATATTTTCTGATTTTATTTTATATTAGTAATAAAGTGGATTTAGACAACTTCTTTTTTCTTTCAATATTTTTAAGTTAGCGCAGCCAATGACGATCAAGCGCTGTTCTGATAATCAAAGGGTTCCCGGGTTCGATTCCAGGTTTTCACAGATCACAAACTTCAACCGCAAACAGTCGCTCCCGTCTTTAGAACGAGAAGTTAAAGCCGTTAGTTTCGACTGCTTGTAAAATAGTCGTCTTATAATACCCCCTCTAATCACCCTTGTACTTTAGCAAGAGCCTGGAGCTCAAGTGGGAATCATCCTCAGAAAAATGTAATTCACGCCACGAATCGAACAATCAAATTCTAATTTCTTGTATAATTTTTGAGACATTTCAATTCGACTGTTTCATTTTCATGTAGTTTGCTTTGTATTTATCACGTTGAGTAATGAACACACCGCTGAATATGGTTGCATGCATACAGTTTTGAGAATTGAGGCTTAAAAGTCTTCGGAAACAGTTTAAATATAACATATTTTGTCGCAGTTGTTTTGAATTTATAATAGCCTGTATACAATTTGTTGTTTTCAATAGATAATATCTATTCAATAATCAAATTTGACATGGGCTAACATGACTTGTGTATGTTCATCTTTGAGTTGATACATTCATAAAGATTGAGGGTGAAGAAAGAAGGCAGACATATACTCAGATGTCAACAACCGGAAAACGAAACAAATAAAAGACAGACAACGTATAAAAAACATGGCCAGGAAATCTCCGTTGTTGTTGGTGAAAAGCGTGTATTGTGGGTAGGAATTCGCATCCCTGTTTGGAGAAAGTCCAATCTTGACTAAGCAAAGCAAGAAGCACTCACAATAAAGTACAATTCCTCTTCTCTCTCTCCCACATCCTCCCCCACTCCTACTCCAGTTTTTCCTCTTTGTCTTCCTTAACATTTTCTTATTTTTCTTCCACACTGACCATCCCTGGTTATCCAGCTCTCATACCACCGATACCCATACATTTTTTCATGGTAGCACCTCCATGACATGGAGGTCAAAATGAAATAATAATATATATAAACATGAGAGAAAAGGAGAGAAGACAGATAAATCACATGAATCTGAGTCGAACTGGATAGGGTTATGAGTGGGGAATGTAGAGAATATGGATATGAGATTTTTTATCATGAATGATATAAAAAATGAGGAAATGAGAAAATCTCTGGGAAATATGAGAATTGGAGAGACTGGTATTAAATAATAAAAGTATGATGATGATGATGAGAAAATAATATTGATTTTAATATTCATCTATTATATAGAAAATCGAATTCAGTAATCAACACAACAACCCATAGTTCTCTAGACCTCAAAACATGAAAGTAGAATATTAATTGTTGAGGAAAAGATTGATAATTTTCTCTACAGAATATACTGTCTTAGAAGTTAACATTTCCTACTCCGGGGAATACACAGAGTAATGTGTTGAAATTATTATGTATTTAAGACCTACATCAAGTACTTCAGGTTGAGGAAGTGGTAGAACCTAAAACCATCTGAACAATATTATTAGAATAGTTCTTGATCGAACTAAATAAGAATTTTGTTTGTAAGAGAGTATTGAGTGAGAATATTACTTATATATTCTCTTGGACATGTTATTGATTTGTGTTGTGAGGCATAATTTGCATTGAACATAGACAACTATATTCTCATAAGAAGTGAACTATGACACGTTTTGTAATGACAGTGACTTATTGTAATGCCTTTAACGTGGGCAAATTGAACAGGGTGTTTAAACTTATCTCTGGATCATCTGTGATCAGTTGCTTCATTTGAAAAACAAAACAAGGAATGACGGATAGTCAATGACGTTGGATAGAGAAAAGAAATATTAATTTGAGATGCAGTTCAATAAATTAGAGGATATTATAATCAGCAATGTGCTCATGAAAGTTGTAAATGAGTAAGGATAAACACAACACATGTTCACTCAACTTACGCACGTAATTTATACGGTTATAATAATAAACAGCATACGAACGTAGGAAGGTGAATAAATATACATAGCAATCTTTGGTTTGATCTTTTAAGACCACAGTGATCGTGAAAATATGATTAATACCACCGGGAAAAATATCTACGCGTCACTTCTTTCTTACATTATTGGACAGTCATATAAGAATAAATATGGGAAATGTAATTACACATATGTAAACTCAAGTAGAGTTATATTATAACGATAAGGTTTTTCTTATTTTTCCTACATACATAACTTGAATTGAATCATAAAAAGTTAAATAATCATTATAAAACTTGATAATTTGATACAAAATTCATCTCTTGCAATTATTATTATTCAATTATTGCTATTGAATTATAGGTGATTGGAAGAATTTCTAATTTTCATTGAACCAAATAAGTATAATAATATGATAGTATTAATAGGATATAGATAATAATATTATTTGTTTGTTTGTCAATGGCGCAATAGCCCTATGAAGGGCTACTAACAAACTATACAGTCCGTCCAAGCAAAGAAGACACCCCGGCAAGACGGGAAAACGACTCCAGCCCGGCCGATACCGGCCCAAAAGCCATAAATTCTCGAAAGAACCCACAGCCCCCGAAGCAACACCGACCGAGCCGAAGCCATCCCCACCCCGCCAGAATGCCCACCTAGCCCGGACAGAAAATACAGCAGGCAAATAATCATCAACCAGGATAGAGGTAACGTGTGGTTACGTGTGGTTCACAACCAAGTGAAGATGCAAAACACCTCTGAATAACATGCAGTTAATCAGTTAGAGTATAATGCAACAATTACTATTCCTCCAGAAACGAGAAACGACTTACTGTCTTTACTAACGACAGCCAATCTCCCAAAGGAGGCATAATAATATTATTAGTATAATAATATTTAGGAGAGCTCAGCTGCAGCTGAATACAAATCTGTTCTAGCATCATTCAGGGATCAAACATTCAATTAACTAACTGAGACCGATTACAAGTAACATTTGAATGTGATTTTCTATAGAGATTGTATGAAAATTATACAAAACTGAAAGTGAATCAAGATCAAAGTCACATTGTGATCGGAACAAATAAGGGTCAAATTCTTAAGTTTCAGTTGCGTTCGTTGCCTATAGTAACTATGACTAAACTTGGAATACACGTTTGAGTCACTGGAGGCTCGTACCTATTACTCTACAGCACTTCACCTGTTTCGTGGGTACGAGCCGCCAGTAGTTTGATTAAGATTGTGAGTATTGACTCAAAAATTATTACAGTCAGTTACCACACAAACAAGCATGATTATGTTTTTATCATAGCTATCTGAACCTTTTCATAATGGATAAAATTATTTCACACCATCCACCACCACATTGTTGCACTCAACTTTTTTCAAAGAATAATTATTATTATCGCCGCTAAAGATTCAACACTTGATGAAAACATTGGAATGATGGCTCTTTGCCATATTTTTACAGACCTGCCAGACTCGGCGTGAGATTGGCATAATTTGTTACTGAATAATTCCCATATGAATTTGTAACTTGTTTCCCAGCTTCTGTTAACTTTTTTTAAAGTTCTTATTGTTTCGGAAATCATTGATAGAGGAATTTATCTTTTTAGATCTCATCGATCAACTATCTAAACAATATTTCAAGAATATTGAGTTGAACACTATGTAAGAAATTTCCATACAAAGAAGTTCAGAAACTTCTAACAAATAACGAACATTAAATTCAAAAGTTACTCAACCTATTGAATATACTAACTGGTGTTTGAAAAACGACAGACTTCAGAGTACTCCCGATAAAGAATAGAATAGGATGAATTTTTTATTTTAATTTCGTGGCAAAGTTTGGACAGTAATTTGCAATCTAGGCCTACCACTTGACCATGACGGAATACTCCCGATATAGGAAACATTTCCACTTGGAAATATGATTTATTTGCTCTACTTAATTTTGTATATCACTCAGATGTACTAGTGCTATCTTAATATCAGCAATCCACGTTCATTGTGTTAAACTATATCAGTATTAATCTGTGGCTGTTGTGTTTGTATGGCTATGTTTCGAACGTGAAATGAACGTAAGTTGTCAAGTGATAGTTATAAAACATAATATCTATTGCGAACAAGTGAGAGGTATCCCAGATAGCACATGAGCTTATTTCAAGCTTAAAATTTAGTGGATTTTTAATTGAAAGTTACAGTATATCGAACCAGCTTGATTCAAACTTGTAACAGGCTGTTACTGATCAAGCTAAGAGTTCCAAACTTGTAAAAAGGTGGAGTTTTCAATCTTATCAGTTTCAAATCGACCTTGAATATTCCAACTACAGTCCACCTTATTTCAAGCTGTGAATTTAGTGGGGTTTGAATTGGAATCCACAGTTTGATCAATCCAGCTTGGTTCAGGCAGTAATTAAGCAATCAAGCTGGAAGTTTCAAACTTGTAAAAAGCTGATTTTTTTAATCTTGAATCATAATTAACATTGAATGATCCAGCTACAGCCCAGCTTGTTTCAAGCTGTCTCTCTGGAGACAAAATCCTTTACGTGACTAACATATAAGTTCATTCAACCACCACGAGTAGCGTTGTGTCAAATTTCAACTTTTGAAGCATATGTTTACCAAATTCGTTTGATCAATCAACATATGAATTTTCTAATACGAAAACTTTACATTATTCATAAACACGCAAAGGTAAGTGGAATAGGCTACATCTATTTGACTTCATTTTACGAAAGATATTATATTAGTATTGTTCTAAAGTAAATGAAGGCCAGATTGGGGTTTACATCTTGAACAGCTTAACAACCTATACAAGTTAGTTGTTAACCCTAAATTTCCTTTAGCTCATGCCTTTCAATCCATCAGCTATAATGGCTACTATAGTCCTAGTAAGTTTGTTTTAATTTTGCTTAAAAAATTTCAAAAATATTGATAGATGACAAATTTGAATACTAAAAACTATTTCTTCTTGTTTGATTGTAGTTAGCCTATTTATACTTCGATTTCTATATTTCTCTCCTCTTTCTTGTTCAAAATTACTGTGATGAATTGAAATGTATAATCATGTAACTTATATTACATGTAACTCAGTTTCCAATATTGCACCCCCAGAGATCCGCAGACAGCAGGCTACATTTCATGAATGGCAGAAGCTGAACCGCCCAGATAAGCCAAGACAGTTGCCAATTCATAAAATAATTGATGAGCCCTACAATAACAGATTGAGGTCAAGAAAACCTGTTTGGAGAGATGAAAGTCTGGCACAAAGAGCACCCTATGATTTCCGAAAATCATGGAACAATAGCAATGTCAACCACTACAACATAATTGATCCTCATCAGCAACTCCCAGGAATGCATCTTGCTCGCAAAATGTGGTGCATACTAAATAGAATAAGTACTGGACATGCTAAGACAGGATCAGCAATGCACAAATGGGGCTTTGTTGACAGCCCAGCATGCGATTGTGGAGCTGAACAGCAGACTCTGGCACATATTGTCCAAGAATGCCCACTGAGGAAGTTTGCTGGAGAATGGAGGAACTTTGTTGAATGTACGCCTGCAGCTTTAAAGTGGATATCTGAGCTGGATATAGCATTATAAATATGGGTCACTAATGAGCATTCTCACATAAAAATAATTAATAAGTCAATGTTTTTTTACTTAAACATGTAGATTTATGTAGATTTTTGGGTACATGTAAATTTTCAACTCTGACTACAATATAAATGTTTTTTATATATTTTTTATAGATAATGACGATTCCAGTGGATGACAAGACTCGTGTTTGCCATACGATAAATAAATAAATAACGTAACTTATTTTATCATGATTTGTAATTGTTATTCTTGTTCTTTTTTCTTTCAGGGCCGTTCAATTAGTATAACAAGTAATCATTGTTGACGAGGAATATGCGGCGGTGCTTTGTGATCGATAATACTATAGAAAGAAAATAAATTCAATTTTGTCATAAAAAATACATACAGGCATACATCGTGCAGCTTTCAAATAACTGTTATGTTGAACAATGTGAAATAGGCGGACTGTCAGAACAATTCATTATTGTTTGTCAGAGAGTGGATTCCATTTGTATTTTTCTTTCAATATATATCAAAATTTTCTTCACTGTATTCTCTTTTGTATTCCATTCCTTTTCCATAATATTGGCCAATATTTTGTGTTCAATATAACAACAGCTTTTCTCCAACTGGATATATCAAGCTTGGATGATTAGACTTGATTCCAGCTTGAACTTTCAAGCTTTGTAAACAGCTTCAAACGTGGGAACTTCTTAACTTGAATTCAGCTGTATAACAGCTTAAAGACTGTAAATTCCAAGCTTGAATCCATTATGTTAAATTGAAAATTTCAGCAGGAAACCAACTAGATTCCAGCTTTTTGTGATATCTGGGTATGTTACAGTTTTTTAATCCTTTAATTCTTAATGACTCGAGACCACATAACAATGTGCTCGCTTCGAACAAGTGGGATGACTCTAGCATTTAGAGTCTCCTGAGAGCAATTTCACAACATATTGTGGGTGTCTGGAGCGAATATTTTGTCATGTTGTGTTGGATGTGAATACACCCTGAGAACTAGAATAATATAACTTTCAACAGTTTATAAAACGAAAATCATTTGGAAAAACCATAACCGGGCATAAAATTGAAATGAAACTTGAGATACAAATAAATACTGCTGAAGTACAAAGTAAAATGGTCCATGTGAATGTTATAAAAGGAGTTTCTTGATAAAGAAAGCTAGAAATAGTACTAGATTAAACTGTTGCAGTGATGGAATAAACATAATATTATGGAATAAGCATATTCCTTATGCCAACGATGTTCTACCTCAAACTTTGTAGTGTGTCCTTATTGGAGCCCATTAAATAGGATAATGAATGATAGTGAATATGTAGGTTAAGGGCTGCTTACATTCGAAACTTAGAATTAGTGAATTTGAAACAAGGTGGTTCTGTAGTCGTTTTTACTGCAAAGGACAACTATGAATTTTTGGTGTCTTGAGACTAATTGACGGTCTACATTTTAGTGAACCAGGAATTAGTGATGGAATATAACTGTATCGCTATTGGAGTTTCTACTATTCCACAGTTTATTTCTGGTTGGAAGCCTAACGAATGATGAAGTACTGTAGTATTATTATTTGTGGTGGGAAAATATCATCCGCTCAGCTAATTGAGAGAAGCCATAAATCAAATGGATAAGTTTTGTGTTATAACTTACTGATTCTACAAAACCGAGTTGAGTGCTGAATGGTATTTCTGAACAAGTTATTGCTTCACGAGCAGTGACGCAAATATTGTTGCAAGCGTATTGTAAGAAAATCGGCTTGTTTTCAAAAACAGTTGGATAGTAAAATTTCAAAAACAAATAACTTGAAAGCTAATAGATCACTCGCGTTTATAACTCGGGGAAGGAGTTGTGAGAAATAGAACAAAATAATTCACAACAATGGACTCGATCGTTCAGTAGGCTAGATATACTGTAACCCTTGTTTAGTTAGCTAGCTTTAGTTTGTCATTGCACTCTGAGAGTGGTAGCCTATGATGAACTGGAATGATTTGAGATCTATGTACTCAAAAAATAAAAAATGACGCAGTTCGACAATTTGAAAAAGCTTTTGGAAGTAGTATTTGAAGCCAACAACAGGCTTGTCTCAAGGGGATTTTTTTACCACGATTATCCTCTATTTATCGCGAGAAAACTAGTATAGTATTCAAGTGGAAGCACCAAGAACAATCAAACCAAATTATTTATTTATTTAAAGCCTACTGACTTTAAACAGATAGATCTTATCTATCTTGTTTGTTCTCAATGTTATCCATGATTGATGCGTTTCGAAGGAATATTACAAAAGTTTGGAATGATAATTTTCCATTAGTTCTCTTAGAACTGGGATTTATTTCAATTTGATGTGAGTAGATTCCATTACTGATTTGTTCTGAGTTCTGTTTCGAATAATCGTCAAACGATGTATGTTTTAACAGAAAATTAACTTTTTGATGTGAGGACTAATTTTAAAGATGAATACAGTATTATTAGGTAGCAGTCACACTCAACGTGGAAGTCATCAGATTTTTTTGGGAATTGATAGACATGGAGAAAATTATCACGTATTATTATCATATGCAGCGATCGGAAAAGTATGGGGACTCTTGTACGAAAAGCATATCTATAGAACTTGTGACAGGCAATAATCTGCATTATCAATAGAGGATTCATCGGAGAAATATCCAAAAACGGGATTCAACCAAGTGATGGATTCAATACAATTTAATTCTTTCGTCTAAAACTCGGTAAGCGTTTTTTCAATCACCGCTACAAGAACATTACAAACAACCTTTGAAGAACACAATATCACTTCTGAAAAGCATATTCTTGAACAATGATTAGCCTCAAACGATAGCAGAGTAGCTCTACTATTTTTAAAACGCTTAGAGATAGGGTACCTGAAAAAACTAATAACTTACGTAAATTTTTGAACAAAACAGATCTAAGTTGAACTTTCTACCAAATTTCAACATTCTCTGCTCACAGGTACTCGAAAAATTGAAGAAACCGCTTGGAAACGCTAGAAAATCTCAAATTCTGGTTCCATCTTGGTCCCATCTTTGGGAAATTTTCAAAATCCGTTCTTAGAACGTATTAAGTAGATTTATATTTCTTCCATTTCTCTTTCAAAAAACAGTATATTAAAAAAGAATATGGTCGGATCAAGCGGCAGGTAATGCCCGCGATATACTACTGATTACTGGCGTAATCTCTAAGGATTCCGAAAATATTTCAACACATTTTTTTTTATCTCTAAAAGATTCCGAAAATATTTCAACACAATATTTCAAGATTTGATCTAGTTTTAAACTTTTTTACCAAATTTCAACATTCTCTGCCAATTGGTTAACGAACAATCTTAGAAGGAAAAAAAACTATAGAGAAACGCAAATATTGGGCGTATTCTTGGGATAGCATGAATGAAACAGAAAATCTTCAACAAAGTTGGAATTTTGTTACCTATAGAAAAAAATATTGATCAAATCATTTTCTGAATTGTTTTGTTACAGATATTTTGGTTGTTAGTATCTTGTATTAAGATCAATAAATTGATTCTGTATGTTAAAATTTTGCCAGGAGGTAGTACATTTCTTGTCAAGTCAAATTGAAATGTCAGTTCACCCTATCCTTCTGGCTACCCAGAAGTATTTTTCATCTAGTAGCATTCTTATCTTGTAAATTAAGCAGTTGCAACTAAAAGTGGGATAAATCAGCTGCAAAAAATATCATTATTACCGGTTCTACATGATTTATTGGCAAATACGCCGTAACCACTAATGCGAAGTCAAAGTTCAAAGTTGGAGGTATTAACTTCAAAATATTGGATACGGATATTTTTCTCCTTCTTCATTATCTTACATACTGAAGTATAGTGTTTCTCTACAAATTTACATCTTCTTCCAAAAAGTAACAACTATCATGAAAACACATCTCCAATTTGATCTCTGGGAACAGTATATGAGTTATTAATGATAAGAGCGATTATTATCAATAACGTTACCATCAAACATTCTCAAAGTTCTTTTTCTCGAGACTACGCACAGGCCATAGTGCCCATGTAGGCTCATTCTATTACAGAATTGTAAATAAAAGTTTAATCTAGTACTGTATTATTTATAATATTGCAATCATTAGAAACAAAAATTTAGTCTAGTACTTTAATTATCTATAAGATTGTATTATTAGTTGATAAAATATTATTTCATGTACTGTATATTGATCGTGGAATAAACAAGATTTTGATTTGATTTGATTTCATTTGAAAAATTATGGTCTCATGAGAAAACTCAGGATCTCTTGAGAAAAACGTTCGATCTGGTTCAGTAATTCAGAGCCCGTTTTTAATGCAAAGATCTATCAAATCCAATCGAATGTATTTGATCTTGTTAGAGTGAAGCCAAGTTTACACCGATAAAAATTGTATTAATGAGGAAATTCGCATTCGTTTCCGAAATTCGATCAGGTGTAACCATGGCTCCCTCCAGCTATACACCTCAAAACTCATTGAGAGCCAATCGAGAAGAGAGAACATATTCTGTGATTGGAGATTATCTTCAATCGGGATCCAAAGTTACCATGACAAAACCGAAGCTTGATAAGCTGGACTTCTATTCACTAAATGTGATCATTCAACATAACTTCGAATAAAGTTATTAAATAATGAATCCCAAAAGGGGAATCATCTTCAAGTTTGCGCAGTAATATGTTCTGTTAGGTAACTAATATTATTCGCCAATTTTCCCAATCTCACCTTAATTTTTTTTAATTAACTTCATTTGATCAGTTATTCCTTGATTCAATATGAAGAGATACATTTTCCATTGATGTCTTACAGTCAAATACGATAACACAGGAGAGAACTATTCTGAAAAAGTACACAGGAGAAAATCGAATGTGATCGCATAAAATCAAAGAGAATATCTCTTGAATAATTGAATATAGGCAAATTCTCAAAGATTATACATATATGCATCATTTAAGATCCCATGAGAGAAAGTCAAGGATCTACTATTTGTATTATTTTGTGGAAAGTATTGTGTAAAACTCAAAAGAGTCAAATTGATTTGAGCCATATTGAATGGAAGTGTGGGAGAATGAAAAACAGTATAGGCCTATCTACGGGAGAAACCTGGAGAGACAACTATGAGTAAAATCAATTTCTCTAAACAAGAGAAGATTCAATCAAGAACTAAGTTCACAAGTTGTTGAGCTATGATCGGCCAATAACATTTGTTAGATTTGTTGACGGAGCTTAAGCATACGAAATTGAATTCGATTGAAATATTTCCACGGAACCTTATTTCACATTATTTCCAGCTGTAATTCGTACTTTTGTTGCAGTCATGATCAGATGTTCTCTTGAAACTTTGGAACCCGTTAAACGTATGTCAATCTGTCAATTATCAAATCTTTAATAATCACTTGAGTATTCATAAAAATCATTTGAAACAAGAAATCTCGGCTTCATAACTGTACAGTAAATCATAGCTTGAAAGAAATTGTAGGAAACTTGAAGAATCTCTGAAAACTGTGATTCTAAACGAACTCCATCGGTAAATTTTCTATCCCTATAAGAGCATCGACGTTTTTCATCAAACAGTCTCCTCAAAGGCATGGTATGGACAAGTTTAAATAAACGTAAATTTCGATTGAAAATTCATTCAGTTAAATTACATAGTAGACTACAAAGCTGAGTGTAATAAGAAATCAAAATACAATAAATAAGTGAATACATAATCTATCAAGTTCGAAGTATTTCTACAGCAGTATTCCTCTCAAAGTTTCTTGTTGAGAGGAATATATTGTAAATCGTTTTGTAATGTCAAATTTCAATTGCACTGAACTATTTTTTGCATTGATTTTGTTCTAAACTATTACTTACAAAAATGTATAAACTGAACTGATACTAATAGTATCAAACCTTGGCAATACACGAGAATATTGGAGTAACGCAGAACATATTGATAATAATGGGGTTTCAACAAGCAATATTGAATATCTGAAATCATGATAACATGTAAGGTAGAGTGACGGATAGCATACTGATAACAGCTCGCGAAGTTTAAGTAACACTCTTGGATACTGTTGTTTTTGTTGTTCACGATAATATATGATTTACTAGTGGTTTTGGTGACTAATACTGAGTATTTTGAATCTTGATAACATGTGAGGTAGAGTGACAGACAGATAGCAAACTGATAACAGCTCGCAAGAATCTAGCAACATTTTCAGTGATGTTGCTTGGGAGACGATTGTGTTTCCGAGTGAAGCTGTACCGAGTTTGAGTGGAGAGTTGGAGAGCCGGCTGTGGTAATTTTAACGCCGCCCGATAAGAAGAGCCGCCACCAGTTACCTACCACCCGCCCACACCCCAGTTGCATGCATGCATCAATTTAGTAAATGAAAGCGTAAAAGTGAAAAGATAACAAAAGCAGTTAATCTGAGACGACATGCATTACCCGCTCGATCTCGGTTTGGCTCTAGTTAATAATTGTTTGTTTTCGAGTAAGAGCGGAGTGAAGAGCGAGTTAGAGGACGAATTACGTTCTCTATAGAAAAAGGTCAAGAGTTAAAAATAGTTTTGGGTCGTGTGCGACTCAGCGTCCGACCGTCACAAAAATAAATATCGGTCGGACAGGAGTGGCAATAGAACTATGCAATAGAGTATTATGGCAACAGCCCGGCCCAGCTCGCCCTTGCCCCTGTCCTTGCCCAGGTGAGGGACATACCTTGTGAGGGTAACAATGACCGGGCCAGCTGGAGGGTTGGTAGCCGACGGTTGGGGGATACGTCCCGCTCTGGTACATACTAAACGAACGCCGCTGACCACCACAGCGCTCTTCTTATCATTTGTCACTGGCACTATCACAGCACACACTATCCAATTATCCGAACACTATCGCTGCGATCTCGGATCTCTCAAGCGGAGACCGCCGAAATCGATCGACTGAGCCACGCCTCTGCTGAGGCAAGGCACGCCCGCCCCGCCTTCTGAGCGAGCCGCACGAGCCAAAACGAGCGCAACACAACAAAAACAACAAACAAACTAAAACAAAACGCTGAAATAGTTAAATGCCTTGAACCTGGCCTGAGGATGGAGCTTGCAAGTAAGTAGAAACGTCTGGCTCCACCATACAGCTGCGGAGCGTGTCCGGTATGAACATGTCGAAGCGTCAGGTAGGAGAGCGCGCGACCAACTGAAGTCTACTCACTTCTCTAACCTCACTCCGCGCGATAAGGAGGAGCTTGCTACTGGGCGGGCACAAGGAACCACCCACTGTGTCCGCGCATCCCGGAAGTCCTGCCGCCAACTACAGGTACTCGACAGCCCCCTCCATTACGATCCCCCCCAATTACCCCCCTTCAAAAACAACACCGACAATTCATCGATCAGTCAGAACACGCCATCCACCACGGGTACCTGCAAATCACCAACAGCACCAGCACCAGCTTTCTCCAACTCACCACACCGAATTGGGTCAATATCACGCTGCTTGCAAACTTGGAACAAAATCAAATATCACCTGCTGTATTTCCACTGAATTGAACTCTCAACAGCTTTTATCTACATGAGCAGTTTTCAAAAATCAATTCGATACGATTGACCTGTTCTAATCTACAGAGATAGTAGTCTATTGATAGCTGACGTCAAAACATTAGGCGGTCTCGTCAGCTCCTTTTGCGCTCTTACAGCTGATGTTGTCAGTATTAGATTTGTCATTCAGCTATGCTCAGAAGAGGTTTCTGGAATCAAGAGAGGTAATACATGCTTTACATCAGCTGTTAGCACATTACATTACGAACAAGATGCAGACGATATCAATCGATCTTATCAAAATGACGATATATTGATAGGCCTATGTTATCAACAAGCAGATCAAAACACACTGGCGGCTTGTGCCCACGAAACAGGTAAAGTGCTGTACAGTGGAAGATACGAGCACTTTTCGTGGGAGCGAGCCGCCAGTGTCAAAACAGTAATCCACAGATTATTGTTAAAGAATTGATGATTTGTTCCATGTTAAGAAGAAAGGAAGTCTATATGGAATTCATTGTAACTATACATTCCAATTCGAAAGAGAGGTGAGCTGTTAATAGAAACAGCAATGAAACTATTATATGAAATGACACTAGGTGATCCTCGAGCTTAATGAAAATAAAGTGATCGATAGCAAGTCTCTTCATTATCTATGATAATGATAAGGAGTTCTCAACAGAAATCTGGCGAGTGAGGAATAATTTTTTTCTCAATAAACAGCTACGATAAAATAGTGTAAATTGTGTTAACGAGGAATATGGTGGAAGACAGAGAGAAAGATAGTGTTAGTTTGGCTAACTGATTCACTTGCATGTTCGAAAAACTGCAAATTTTTCAACTAGCCTATAATAAGGAACTGGTTTGGAATTGATTTCACTATGAAAGATAGGAAAAATCACAGCAAGGAAAGGAAACGTGCATTATTCTATTATGATGAGTTTCAGTGCTGTTTAACAGGTAGCCTACTCTGCTCCTTCCATGAATTGCATTCATGCAATAAATCACTTTCAATTTAGAAAACAAACGATCAACACAGTCCTGTCCAAGTTGGGGAATTGAGATGATCAACTACTGAGTTAATCTATGATCTAGAATGTTAATCTAAGATTTGAATGGAAAAAATTTTATTAGTTATTTGAAATATCAAATTAATTTTTGGTAGTTGTAGAAGCAAACCCTTATATGGCCTAGCTCAGCTACAAACCAAGAACTCGGTTTGAACCGCTAACGAAATTTTGCACTCCAATTTTCTTTTGGCCAGACCTGATATCAATTCTTCGTCTCATTAAAATTGAAAATTACTCCAAACTCCTTCTATCTATATTTTTATGTACTTGCTTTTATATGGTATCAGCTGTAATGGCTTCTTGTTAGTTTGGTTCTATTTTGCTCAGAAATTTTTCCAGTTCATTAAAAACTCCCAAAGTTTTTGAACATTTTTATTTAGTATTTCTGATCAGATCTTTATTGCGAACATAACAGTTAACTTTTATCAAAATTTAGGTTTTTTTAAAGTGAAAAGTGTTTTTCAAGGTTAAAATTGTAATGTAAACATTCATCATCCATCATGATTCATTCACTATGTAAACATCATCATCCACTTATCACCTTTGCTTAAAATACTTGATATAAGTCGCAATTGTAACAATTAATTATAATTATGGTTAGGTTGAAACCTTAGAGGATTATCGAAATCATCCTCACACCTCAATAGTTTATTCTCATACAATTATCGTAACATTTTCATGAAAACGAAATACGTGAACGTGAATTCAACAACGAAAGTTATGATGAATAGCTCCTCATATTTCATTCTCTCATTAATCAAGCCAACAAAAGTCTCTCTAAAAATATTGGAAAAAATCACTACCGGTTACAAAACTATAATTGATAGTGTTTGGTGAGATGTAAAGATGTAGAGATATGATTCCCCAAATCTTCGTGTTTTCGCATGAATGATAGTTAAATTCATCACAATGGGTGGTAATCAGAAAAAATACAAATAAGGCTTTCATTGGAAGTAACTAATCTTCACAGCGAGAACTATATCTGAAGTTGACTTACAAATAGAGACCGTGCTGCACTGGCGGCTCGTGCCCACGAAACAGGTGAAGATTTGTACAGTAAAAGACTCGGGCACCTCACCTGTTTTGTGGATACGAGCCGCCAGTGCCGTGCTGGACTCTATCACAGACTCATCAACTCTCATCTGGAAGGACATCTCCAAACAATCTACTTCAACTCTTTTTCGACTAGATAACTTGACAACTATTATGATTCTAAAGATATTTTGTGAGATTATGAGAATACAAAAATCTCAATCTGAGTCCTACAGCATGACGTTATCTAATTTATAAGATGGCAACAGCTCCAATTATACAGCCATTAATGTATTCGAATTCTTGTAAACATAGGTAGTTGTTCATGTACAGTCTTTTCACAAACTCAATATAAAAGTATACGAATAATTTGATAACTCTATTATTTGAGACTTTATATTGGTCTTGTCAAGACATCGGTGGAAAAATTAATATTGATAACATACCGGATCCTAAAGAAAATTGTAATCAATATAAAAATGATATTGAAACTGTAGAAGATAAACAACATAACCTCGATTATATTTTCCAAATTGGAAAAGGGATAGTTTTGGGCTTAACTTGTTGAATCTTACCATTGAGTTATTTGTGAATAACTGAATAAATAAATAATTATTTTCCAAGATTGTAGCTCTTTGACAATGTTCAGCAACTGCAGTGACTGCTTTGGAATTCCAGAGATATTCCACTCGAAATAATGTTGAAGCTTTAGCGGCCACCTTAGAGGTGACACCGGTGGCAGAAATCACTGGCTGATTATGAAAAGGCTTTATTTACACAATAGCGTAGCCTACTCCAGCTGAGGAATAAGTTGGCGAGAAATCGGCTGTTTATAAGTAGGGGAATAAACACAAAAACACAATACTTCAATACTATTGAATAATAAAATACATATAATATGGCTGAGGTATTACATAGTTTACATAGAACTCCAGCCATAGAATTCAAATATTACCAATTAATCTTCATTAAACTCTTATTATTATGTTATTTTTTCTGAGGTTGATGCTCACATTCGCTCTAAGCGTGTATATATATATATATATATATATATATATATATATATTTATTTATTCATCTGAATATACGTATCAGCAATTAATAAGACACAAAACAAGAGCTTATGATATTTTTGGATCTGAGACCCAAATTATAAATAATAAGTATCCATATACTTATATTGTATCAAGATATTCTAATGGATTAAAATTGATATTTTTATATAGCTATTAGCGTATCAGTATAAATTGGATTTCAAACTTAGCAACCAATAAAACTCGATCAAAAGCCCAAGACATTTTCGCATCTGAGATCCAACTGATAGATTATCAATATTCCATATTAAGATGTCGTGAACATGCATATGCAGTTTCGGTAGGCAAGTCCTTTAATGAGCTATGAAATTTTCGTATCTGATACCTAACTGATAGATTATTATTTATCAATATCCCGTATTATGATCGTCAACAAGTATGCAGTTGTGGTAGGCGAGTCCTGATGGAATGACACGGCACTGCAGTTAGGTGGCCGAAGAAAGCCGTCGAGGAACAGGTTTTGTGGCTGGGTGTGGTAGGTCAGGGAAGTGGCCTTGCCTCTAGGTCGCCCAAGTCCCACTCCCAGCATGGGACAGCTTTCTTCGTCGCTTGGCCAAAATTCTTGTGGGGCGTACCGTTGATTGATACTGTAACACTGTATGATGAATATTGGATTTTTTCAAGGGTATAATTGGGATTTTAAAAGTATTAGAACGTAATTATGGGACTCTTAAACAATAATAATTGAGATTGTAAAGGTATTATTTGTACATTATTAACTGTACTGATTATTAATCACACTATTCATTATAGTACTGCATGATTCTTCAATATACTGTGATGATTATTCATCACAGTGAATAATTAATTCACATAGAATGTTCTAGTAATAACTATGGAGGTACTATTCATCCTGCTATATTCTCTATATTTATACTTTCCTGGGGTACTCTCTATATTTGTGAAACTATTATTTTTAATTTTAAATAATATCACAGTACCCTATTCAATTATTTTTTTACTAAAGCATTACATGTTTCGACTATTAATAGTATATTATACAGACTATAAAGAACTTTAAAACAGGGCTGTTTAAAATAATTGAAACATAAATAAAAATCAAACACCCTTTTTTTGAAAACTTTAAAAATTATAAAACACACATTGTGTGTTTTATAATTTTTAAAGTTTTCAAAAAGGTTTTTCAAAAAAGGTTTTTTTTTTGAAAACTTTAAAAATTATAAAACACACATTGTGTGTTTTATAATTTTTAAAGTTTTCAAAAAAAGGGTGTTTGATTTTTATTTATGTTTCAATTATACAGACTATTTCATAGTCGAAGCATGTAATGCTTTAGTAGAAAATAATTGAATAGGGTACTTTGATATTATTAGTATAGTATATTATACAATTAGTATATTATAATCAATATACTGATAGTATATTAAACAGACTATTAATAGTCGAAACATGTAATGCTTTAGTAGAAAATAATTGAATAGGGTACTGTGATATTATTCAAAATAAAAAATCAGTGATAAAAGTAGCCCAGAGATGAAGAAAACTTTGTGAAACTATATAAGTATTATTAGTTGGGTAACTCCATGACAAATATTTTTGATAGTGTCAAAGGTCCAGAATGTCTTATTAAGAATCGAACACGGAGTCTATGGTTACCAGTCAATCCAACTTGGATATTCAAATCAGCTACTAATAATCTTAAAACAAGAGCTTATAAAACTGGATCTAAATTTATGATAAATTATTATTGGTATTAGTATTGCATCAAGATACAACAATAAAATCTATGATAAGATTAATGTGTTCTAAAGATCTTTTACCTCATATTTTTGTTAGTTTGATACGGGTCTGCGTATATAGAAACCGTTGTAAGAGATCAACAAAGCTACTTTTTAATGGAAATTAATCACGAGTAGTGATAGACAGAGATTACTTTATTCAAATAGATAACAAAGTTCATCTTAGATTTTACATTTATAAATGAGTAGAGCAAATGATTCTATAAATTTCACAAAATAGAAACTTCTAGTAAAAAAAAAATAGGAAAAACGGTGATGTAATGAATGCAAAATTTATACAAATCTAAAATCAAGGTTCTGCAAAATGAATAAAAAGAGTAAGTTATCTAGATGAAAAGGTGAAGTTTAGACATAAATATGTCCATTCCATATGTCCATATATATGTCCATTGAGATAAGATTAGATTAGATTAATTTATTCAAATAGATAACAAAATTCGGCTTAGATTATACATTGTAATATGAATGAGTAAATCAAAATTATCCTATAAATTTCACAAAATAGAGACTTCTAGTAAAAATACGGAAACGGTGATGTAATGAATGCAAAATTTATACGAATTTTAAATTGGAGGTTCTGCAAAATGAATAAGGAGTGTAAGTTATCTAATTGAAAAGGCGAAGTTTAGACATATATATGTCCATTCTTGGGAAAGGATAATAAGGATATCCTTTCCATTAACACTTGGCCTTGGGTTGAAAATCTATAACGAGCTATTAAGATTACTAAAGATAGTAAGAAAAATTATTATACAATTTAAACTAGATTTAAATGGATCAATACTTAATCGTATTCGAATTATATTATGAGATGAGTAACAATAAAAATGATAATGATAAATGGTACTATGGATTGACTTGAAGTAAAATTATTTACAAGTATATGGTAGTGAATGGAAATGTGCGATGAATGACAAGTGTGGGTTAATATTATAATAACGGTTTGGATGATGAATGTGTGATGATAGTGTAAAATGGAAGTACAAATTATAATTAAGAATATGAAGAGAAGGTGTTGATGGTGTGTGATGATAGTAGATTTATTCAAGTATGTAAGTAATAATCAGTGGAATAGTGGAATTTGTCATGTTGCTCTAGGTTTGGACATATTCGATCATTTTGTCAACAAGATGTTTTCTAAACTTCAAGATGAAGCTCGCTCGGCTCTCAATAGACCTAATAGGTTCAGGGATGGCATTCCATTCACGGCAGCCTGAGACTAGAAAGGACTTAGTATAGATTGTAGTTCGGTGAATTGGAATCCTCAAAGTATTTTCTCCAGTTCTCGTGCGTGAAACGTCTATTCTCCTACCCTCAGAAACAAATTTGAAATCATTTTTAAAATAATTAGGTTTACCATATTTTAAAATATCCCTGACAAGCTTGACAATTCGAAGAAGTCTCTGATCGGGTAACTTTAAGGTTGAGCTTAAAATATGTGCTTGGGTGATTCTTTCATGACGTTGGAGAGAGTAAACAAATCTTAAGCAATAGTTTTGACAGCGCTGTAGTTTATCATTGAGTGTTACTGAGAGAGATTAGATTAGATTAGATTACTTTATTCAAATAGATAACAAAATTCGGCTTAGATTATACATTGTAATATGAATGAGTAAATCAAAATTATCCTATAAATTTCACAAAATAGAGACTTCTAGTAAAAATACGGAAACGGTGATGTAATGAATGCAAAATTTATACAAATTTTAAATTGGAGGTTCTGCAAAATGAATAAGGAGTGTAAGTTATCTAATTGAAAAGGCGAAGTTTAGACATATATATGTCCATTCTTGGGAAAGGATAATAAGGATATCCTTTCCATTAACGCTTGGCCTTGCAAGAGAGAGAGAGAGAGAGAGAGAGAGAGAGAGAGTCGAGTATAGAGTGAAATAATCAATTCTTTGAACACTCTTTTCGATTTGATAAGAATTTCTTCGAACAAAGAAGACATTCTGGAAAGATAGAAAAATGACTCCAGCTCGGTCAATATTGGTCCAAGAATCATAAATTTAGTCTTCGATCGTAGAAAACATTCTGCTCTACAATTTAAAAAAAATTTATTATTTTAGAATCAATATTGACCGAGATGGAGTGCCCCATCGTGCCAGAATGTCTTTTTTGCTCCACCAGATTATACACATTGTATTACCTACACAAAATCATGTTGAAGATATTGTTACAAAATTATTAGTTTTCTGTAGTTTCTGGGTACGCATAATGATAATTGATAAATAACATTATTTGTGAGCACATGAATTAAGAAACTCGTGAAACAGCATTAGGTTCTTTACAGAAACTTATCTACAGCAAATAAATTTGAATATTTTATTTTTCGTGGATATACTCATACTTCATATCTCACATTATTCCATAAATAATAATAAGTATTAAATTTCCTCAAAGATTCCGTTAGAGGAAAAAAAATACAGTAATAATAGGGGAATGAAGATAGATGAATAGATGCGTAATTACCGTTATGCGGTATGCCTAACTAACTCCTTCAACTAGTAGCCTACAGTAGACTGTCCAAGCAAAAAAGACATTGTGGCAAGATGAGAGAATGATTCCAGCATGGTCAATATTGATTAAAAAATTATTAATTTAGTCTCAAATTGTATAAAACATCCTGCTCTACAATTTGAAACTAAATTTATGGATTTTGAATCGATATTGACCGAACTGGAACCATTTTCCCATCTTGCCAGAATGTCTTCTTTGCTTGAACAGACTATACCAGCCTTCATCATAGCAACAGCAAGACATTTTTCACGTAGTCCTCTTCAGGAGGAAGGGAACCTGTTAGAACGGCATTGGTGATTAACATTCATTCATAATATTGTAAATCAATATTTCAATCTGATTTGAACATTCAATTTTATGAAGATGATAACTTACAATTATTTTTCTAAACCTCCTTCTATTCACATACTACTTCTAACTTTTGCATACTTTCAGCAATTTCAATCACTGGCGGCTTGTGCCCAAATTCTGTGTCTTTTAGAAAAGGAATAGAAATTTTTATCAAATAATACAGTCAAATATGAAAATATCTTTGGATTTCTAATTGAACTTTTTCGACGGTGGGCTGATTTTTGAACTTTTTCTGATTGAGCTTGATTGAAGCTGATTGAACTTTTTCGAAGATGGGCTGACTTTAAATAAGTCTGAACTGAGCTTTAAATTTCTCAAACTTTTGTTTGAGTGATGCCTTCTATTGATGGAACTATGATAGAATAGGTGGCACCCGACTGATGTGTCATTTCCTAATACTTTACTAGGAGTTTACTGGATTATAGTTTCAGAATTTTCTAATAAAACTTCTAAAACGATAAAAATGAGGATGGAACAGTGATAAGAGAACTACTAAAAACTATAGATAAGACTGTAATCAACTAAGTGAACAAATTGGTTAAAGTAACATAGAAATATCTAAAATGAAAAATTGAAATTAATTAGCAATAAATTATTAGTAATTTTAGTAGATTTATCAATATTCCGTATACGAGCACAATTTCAGGTATTTGAAGTAGCTTGAATGGTTTTAGTTTTTGTCTTGGCTATTTTATCAGCCTCTCTGTATCATCTACTCAATCCAACGTATCTATTCGATCAAACCGACTTGTCTATAGATTGTTATAGATCGCATTGTGATGTTGAGGTTATTGGTGTAGAGTCAATTATGTGTATTGATGGAACGAACTCTCGTCATAACTAACTACGCGTAATTAAGGATTATCAATTTTCATTTTATGAGAGCAGAATGTGATCTATTTTTGAGAGAAAAAGGAAGCTTTGCCTTAGAAGAATTGCATTTCTGCTCCCAGGAATGAATTTTATTTTCAAGGTAGTAAGGGATTTTCATGTGTGAGAGTTTTACAGAGTGAGCTACGATATGTGAGAGTGAGTGCGTTGATTGTGAGAGGGGGGGGGGTTTGAAGGATAGAAGGGGGCGGTCGATAAAAGAGTATTCTTTAATTAGCGTTGTTGTGTAAGTGCGCAAGCTCGGGGTACGGAGCCCCCCCCATTCCGAGTTGAGGGTACGGTACCCCAAAAGAGGGAGTACCCCCTAAGAAGGGATTCCCCCCAAGGCTCCAGGTGTGTGCGCAGTGCTCTTAATCCCCCTCCACCGTTCCCACATCACAATCAAACATCAATCCTCCTTCAAAATGGAGGCCAAATGCCCCCAACCCCCCAGATTGACAAACTTTCACTCGAATGATTCGCATTCATCAACAGATGCTGTGGCGAGCTCCGCACTATTCGAAACTCCGAGGAAAAACGTATTACTGCGGTAAAAATTAAGAAAGTTAGCCAGCACCGAAGTAAAAATCCCAACATTCAATCCCTGCGCTTTATCACTTCAAGTTCAAATTTCTGATTTCTGTAACCTAGTTCTAGAGTGTGGTGGTATTGTAGATGAAGTTTCAAATTTCTTCATCATCCACATGATGGATTATAAGGTACGGGGTCTCAAAATTCCGTTGCGGTAGAACAAAATCCCTTGGCTTAAGAAAAATCTAATCGCTGCTTGCAGAGATTATAGGAGCACCCGCGCTGGAATCTCTCATGAAATGATAAATAACAGATCATACCTTATTTTCCATCCTGGATCAAACTCTCAACATATAGAATGGGAAAATTTGTTCTCTTTTCTATTATTTAGATCACTGGCGGCTCGTGCCCATGAAACAGGTGAAGTGCTGTACAGAAAAAAACGGACACTTCACCTGTTTCGTGGGTACGAGCCGCCAGTGATTTAGATCATAATATTGTTTTATGGAATTAGCCACTCCAAATCAGCTCCAAACTTATCAGCTTAGAAGGATCGTATTGTTTTGATGTATATAAATGTTTGGAGCTCATTTTGGAAATATTCGCAATTTTATAAAAAATCTAGAAAGGAAGTTCAGATTTTGGTTCAGAGACGTAAAAGTTTTATATTTTGTAAAGCTTAATGCGAGATTTGAAAATCGAAATCATTACACTTTTGCGAAACACTACCGGAAAAATAAGCATGTATTTTGTTAACAACACAATTACACTCTTTTGTACTGTGCAGGATAAAGTCTCGTAGGCTATTCTCTCTCTCTCTCTCTCTCTCTCTCTCTCTCTCACACACAATAGGATAAATTTTGTGATTTTTCAATGTGAATACAATGTCGCTAGAATTTCACTGCTATCGTTACTTGGCTGATGAACAACTTAGTTCTGATTCAAATAAATATGAAATTTTTACACTAAAGGAGATAAAGTGTAGCAGTTTAGTAGATTCAAGAAGAACTGGAAAGTTTAGTACATTAATCGTATTCTCTATTAAGTTTAGAATTTTCAAATCATAGGAAATTTCCAATTATGAAAAATTAGATCAATTTCTATCAGGCTAATACTGCATTGTAATCAAACAAGAAACTCGTGCATGTGCATACAAATCGAAATTTGATTTAATGTAAAAATCATATTCTAATGTTTTATGAGACTCACACTAGGGAGTAATCAAACTCTAGAGGATAGCCTACGATTGGTCGAAAATTAATGTCAGGATTGAATTCTCTGGCCATAGCACAATCACATAAATACGGCCACCCCGTCTTTTGGAGGAGACGATAAGCCGTCGGTCCCGAATACCTCAAAAGTAAACGTCATCTCTCTTCATTATCCACGCACAAGCCTATAAGCTCATGTGAACTTCACCTTTAGAACACCCTCACCCTCAAACAGAACAATTTACAGAATAAAAGACGGCATGAGTTGTGAACTATCACATTAAAAAATGACTATTAGTTCCATACGTCTCTCATGCGTAGGCTACATGTCTTCCTGAACGTAGACTGAATAAAGAATCATAAGAGGTATCACATTGCCTACGAGCTACCGAACAAATTGTAATGATGACTGGATATTATTTCAAGAGTTCCAGTCATGCAAACCACCTATTAAATGCAAATCAGGATATTTTCACGTGCAAATGTGTCGAGAGATAGCTAGTTATTTTTTATGAAGCCATTAAATAGGAATTGCTATACAAAGTCAAAAGTATCCTACTCTACTACTGAAACAGGTTCTAAAATAGCAGCACAATTGTTTATTTGATTGGCGGATTAGCTTGCTGCTCCAAAGCATTGTATCAATTTGTCTTGAACTAGTTATATTATAATAAGAATAATCGAGACTATTCTTCATTGCAATAATTCAAAGAGAATAAGTGAAAGAATAATATCTCATTTATATGATTAGCATAATTCCAGACCGCAGATTGTTGCTACTCTAATAATCCATTCTTGGACCGGAAAATAACACGCACAAGCAAAGCTGGGATTGATTGTCTTCTTATTAGAGTGCAATCGCAGTACATAGTTACAGAACACACAATTTACAAAGTACATATATACAGAATATAATCATACGCAGATCGAACACTAACGAAGTATACTAACAAATAAAATAATTTCTGATTACTGATTTTCTTATCCTAGATTCAAATTCATCTCCATTGCACATTTAAGCACTTATTTTTCAACCATTTACGACTGAAATGAGTATTTTCAATCGAGAACCTGAGATGAGCTGGAGATGAGTTGTAAAGACGAACTCCAGCACGCTCTACCTCCCTCCCATAGGTACTAGTTCAATGCATGTTGTCCTTCGAGATTTTTCATTATTTATTCAATTTTATGAGTGGAGCAGGTCATCAATAGTCAATTCATTTTCATTTTTATCAAGGAAACAGTAGGCCTTGAAAATAATTATAAACCAGAAGGTGAGAGGATATTTAAAAATTGAAATTACATTATCTTTAACAACACTAACGGACTGATTGCTCTAGAGGTGCAACGTGAGTTCAGAAGGAAGTTTGGAATTTCCTAAAAATGAGCTTTATTACAATATTACTATGTAAATCAAAAATACTGCACATTTCTCCTGAAATACCGTGTATTTTTTGTTTTGAAGATGATTTATCATGCGGATTAAGATTGATAGATTAATTTTCCTACGTCTAAAAAAACCAATTATTGCACAAAATCATCATACGAATAATATCTTGAATTTACATAATTTGCAAATGAAACAGGGCATGAAAAGCACATCAGACAAAATTTCATAAAAGAACATAATTAGAGAAATGGAGTTTCAGATTCAGATTCAATCACTTTATTCATGTAGAATACATAAAACAGTATCGGTTTATATAAATCCAAATCGGTTTAAACCCTATTCTATAAGAATAAAAAGAAATACATAAATTACCATCATTATGGTTCGCTGATAATAAACTTTGGAAACTTGTGAAGTGAATGAAATAAAGGATTAAATAATAAGCTAACGGTATCTTACATTTGTGCTGTATCTACATAAAATGGCGGAGTTTAGACATATATTCATTCTTGGAGAGAGATGTTCAAAGACATCTCACTTAACCATGAGAGAGAGAGTGAGTAGAAGGGAAGAGCAAGATTATCAGACAGAGATTGGTGGAGAGGTTTGGTGAGAGTACAAAGTTCACGATTTACTATAGAGCTAAAACGTAAGTGAGTAAGTTCATCAATGGATAAAATAATAATGTAATACGAACCGTATAAGCATATCTTATTAAGCTTATCATAAGTTCAATTGTTTCAGGTTTCATCGATTTTTCAATTGAAGGAGCCAATGAGTGCTTAAATTTACCATCACTTGATAGATCCGAAACACCACACAATGTTTGGTATCAGATTATAATCTAGAACATGGTAGAGATAATCTTGGGGTTGAATATGACCTAGATTTTGAGTTTAAAACTGGAGATCAGAAGCAGTGGACCGAGGTTGAAGGCGGAATCAAGCCTCTGGCGTCAGCAGAATCGATGGGTTCTGGCTTCCCAGTATTTCTCACTCAAACTATGCTATTTGCATATAAAGAGCCCTTTACTGCCTAGCCCCAAGCCTCTCTTTTCCACTCATTCTCTCACACTAACAGACACACATACGCACACACACAAGCACATTGCGCGATTCCTTCCTAATTTATATCACATTTAAATTAGTTCAAGTAGAGTGCTACAACTCGCTCCCATTATTAGAAGAACCATTGAGAGAAGACGCTGCATTGTCGCAAGAGATGTTGACAATCAAATCTGTGAGATGAATCATTATTTCTCATTTTCAATCTCATCAAACAATTGGAATTACTTGATGATAATGTCTTTGTAACATAAAATATGGAGATTATCGTGCTAGTTTGAAAGAGGTGATGGAAATAAGGAGTGTTCCTAAGATCACTTCTAGGTTCTAATCCCAAGTGTCTTTCGTCTCCAGATTAATATTCTATCGAATGAGCATTCCAAATCATGAGCATCGTGATATGGTTTGTACGTAAGACAAGGTTTAATGACATAATTCACAAAAACTTGAACGATAGTGTTGATAAGTATCAATATTGTATCATACAAGAGTATTAACCCTGTGGGCCTATATAATAACGTTATACTCGCAATACTGTATTGAAATGGCACCAGCTGGAACCTCTTTTGTTTTAGCGGAACATAATTTTGTGTATCCTGTCATGAATCATGATCCCTTTTGCCTTTTGCGTGGATAATAGGAACAATTATGATGATAATGATCATTATGATAAGAGTTGAATATAATCTCCTAAATCTCCAGGATCATTCAAAACAAAGAGAAAGCAATTTCGATTTTCCCAATAAATGACTCTCAGAAGAAGAAGGCCTTTAATATTGAAAGTTGTCACCATACCATAAAATACCATTCAGAAATGCGCGTGTCTCAATTCTATTCTATTCTTGAGATTGATCACAGACACGATCACGAAACCATTACAATGATTTGAACGAGACCCATTTTCTTCCGAAAGTCAGTCCTCAACCTAAATAAAGTCCTAAGAAAGATATGCTCATTTAATCGTTGGTAATCATTTGAATCATCGATAATCGGGCTTCAATTATTTTAGACTTTTTCGGCCTCTATTCGGACATCTTAATCCGAATTTAAATATAAGAAGTTTTGAGTAAACGCCTGTTTTTTCATACCCTTTATTTTATCTTTGTAATCAAATAAATAATGATTAATAATTTAAGCTCTATACTTTACTCAAGTGCTCACTGTCTTCGAATTTTAAATCTTTGTATACTTCTAATTTCAAAACTTTATCTACTTCTCCATTGTTCTCTCCAGAAAAGTGTAAAGCTATAAGATTGCAGTCTCCCAGTAATTTATTCACTTTAGAAGAATAACTCTGAACTAATCTCATTTCGAAGTGAGTCACTTACGAATGATAACTACTGTAGAAATCTCATTCTGAAGAATAAAATATGGATGGCAATGCTTCCTTTTTAGATCGAGTTTTCGAATATTAATTAAGTAGGCAGTGCTATTTCTCTCGTTCTGGGAGGCGCGTTCCGATAAGGATTAAAAGTTTAGGAGCGTCTTTTGAGAGGACGATGCATTAAGTAATTGCTATTGAGGAGGGAGGGTGAGAGAAAGGCACCAGTAAATCTGCGGTGGTGCATGGAATTAGAGTCTACAGTATACTGTAGCAGTATAGTTGGAGGAATTGTGGACCAGTAGCCTAAGGAATTGTTTGCACTGCATCTTAATTCCACTCCATTCTACAGTTTATCCCTATAAACTCCAACAGCTTCTTTCTACTTTTGCTCAAAGCGTCCCCCACTTATAAATTCAGTGAAGACTACTTTGTGATGCTGGAATATTCTTGGAATGGCCTGCAAAATCGACTACAACTAAGTACAGCACCAATGGATAAAGAGTAAACGCCGAACTGCACATAATCTGCGCTTTATTTCTGTTCGAGGACTGTTTTTAATGGCCCAATTAAATGACGCTCAACATTCTGAAATAGATTGCTGACGAGAAGGCCATAAGATATGCGTTTTTCATCGATTAATATGGTTTATTAAGTCAGCTTCTGAAAAAAGATGGATGAATTCACTTCATCAACACTAGAATCAGTAATAATACACAAATATATATGCTTAGCTTATGCTAACTGGGCCAAACTAACCAGTTTTGGGCCCCACAATTATGTGAAACCAAGTCTATAGAAGTAGCAGCAGAGGGATTGCTTTGTCAACCAATTGAGAACTATTATATTATAATACAGTTACAATATCTATGAGTATCCAATTATGAAAGAGATGTGCATGGACCTTTTATATTTGTGGGCCTTCAGAAATATTATGGAGCCACTGGCAAGCCTCTTCTCCAGCAATAATAATAATAATTCTTTATCGAAAAGAAAAAATCTGGTGTGGTACACTCACACAACTTTCCTTGCCATTCACATTTGCTTAGCCTAATACGAGTAGGCTATCCATTATCCATACCTAGTCATCAGCGAGTGCAAATTTCATTACGCTATTACTTGCTCATCTTTCGATACTAACAGTGAAATTTGCACTCACCGATGACGCCTCGCGCCTACCGGCGCTTCGGCTAATCATGTGTGCGATTTGAAATTTTCACAAGCCCATGATGACTCGCACCTGTCGGCGCTCCGGCTAGATTTTAGCCGAATTGACTTGGATTTTAAATGAAATTGTATTTTTTGCCACAAGATTGACACAATTTTTGTACACAAGCGGCAAGCACGCTGCCCGTGTTGCTCAAACTCCACTTACCAAGCCATGTAGTGCGGGTTGCCTATATACAGATTCATGTAGTGCGAGTTGCCTATCTACAAACTACTTTTCAAGTCTGGGGTGGCACCCCTGCTAATCTTACACAAAGGGGACATATGCCAGTTGATTGAGCTTATTAATGACTATATAGGGAGTCAGTTTGAAGAGAATAGTTTGAAACATTTTTGAGAAAATCGAGATAGAAATTTTGCAAAATCCTTTTTTTCTCAACAATGCTGCGGATCTTCTGCGATTTTGCCAGGAACGAGACTCATGGAAGTCTATTTTTTTTTTTTTTTTTTTTTTTGTCAATGGCGCAACAGCCCTATGAAGGGCCTAGGCCTACCAGCTGGTTGCCAGTTTCATATTCACTCCACTATACAACCCGTCCAAGCAAAGAAGACACCCCGGCAAGACGGGAAAATGACTCCAGCCCGGCCAATACCAGCCCAAAAGCCATAAATTCTTAAACAGAGCCCACAGCCCCCGAACCAACACCAACCGAGCCGAAGCCTCCCCCACCCCGCCAGAATGCCCTCCCAGCCCGGACAGGCAATACAGCAGGCGAATAATCATCAACCAGGATAGAGGTAACGTGTGGTTAGCACGTCGATCCTCTCAACCATAAGCCAGTCTTCACAACCAAGTGAAGATGCAGAACACCTCTGAATAACATGCAGTTAATCAGTTAGAGTGTAATGCAACAATTGATGTTCCTCCAGAAACGGGAAACGACTGACAGTCTTTACTAACGACAGCCAATCTCCTAAAGGAGGTACTGCATGGCAGTCTATAGGGCTTATAAAGGGCTATTCGGGGTATGAGTTTCAAAAAAATCGTTGGATCCGTTTTCGAGAAAACCGTGAAAAACACCATTTTTGGCATATTATCAGTGACATATTACCGGCTCTCCTTGCGCTCAAAAAAGAAATAACGCAAGCTGTAGGCGACGCAAATATTCATCTGAATGTTGATCGTCTGGTCGTTGAGGGACAAGTGTTCACATTCGATGAAAAATATGGACTACAATCTGGTGGAAGCAACGGGGTGAGCAAACTAAGGGAAATACTCAAAGTGGACTTTCAAGAATGTTTTAAGAAAATTGTGGAAAAAGGAAAAGCTGTTATAGAGCAGCAAGAAGTTGATAGGGCTCAGGAATAAGGAAGCGTCGTCTGTCACGAATACCGAATTATCAACAAGTGTAGTGATAAAGGAGAAAATGAGAGTTCCATAATTAGAATATTAGGATACAATGTTGCAGGTATGAAGAGTAAGGTAGGTGATATTGAGTTCATGAATTATATTAAATCTTATTATGTTTTTTGTTTATGCGAGACGTTTCTCGAGGAAGGGGATAGTGATAGCTTTGGTAGCATATTTTCAGATTATTTTTTGCGTTTTGTACCGGCAACAAGAACCTATAATAGAGGGCGAGCTAGTGGCGGTATTTTATACGGTTACAATAAGAAAAAGATGAGAGATAAAGCAAGCTTTGTCGCTCTAGGTGATAGGGAAGTTATAGCTTTAAAATCTGGAAATGTAAACGTGCACATACTACCTATTTATTTGAATAGTGTTCGAAAGAGATGGGTTAGGGATTTATCAGAACTGTGAAGCTTACTGGAGAGTTATGGAAATAATAGTAATTTCATTCTGATTCATTCATGAGTCTGCCAAGAGACTCATGGCAGTCGATAGGGCTTATGTAGGACTATTCTTGGTATGAGCTTCAAAAAAATCATTAGAGCCGTTTTCGAGAAAATCTTGAAAAACACCATTTTTGACATATTATCCGCCATTTTTCAATGAATTTTTTCGAATTTCTTAGAGTCGGGTCCCCATGGTATAAGAACCAAATTCCAAAGTTCCAAATTTCAAGTCAATCAGTCAATTAGGGATCGAGATATAGTGTATACAGACATACACACACACATTCACACACACACACACACAGACCAATACCCAAAAACATCTCAGGACTCAGGGGACCTTGAAACGGATAGAAAACCTAAAATTGGGGTACCTTAATTTTTTTTGGAAAGCAATACTTTCCTTACCTATGGTAGTAGGTAGGGCAAGGTAAGTAAAAATAGTTAGAATAGCTCTTCATTCTGGGAAAACTCTTCAACTACTTTTTTAAATGGTTTATAAGCCTGGTTATGTTTAGTTCCTCCTACAATGACATATTCATTGATATATATAATTGATTCAATTCATTATTCATTATTCCATTATATTTATCAATCAAATGGAAGCAAATCAAATGCACTCAAATGAAATTTTTACTAGCAACAAGAAACACAACTAGAAACAAGTTTGACGTGAGAGAATTTTTCCTACCTCTGTCGAAATATTTAACTTATAGCAATAATACCGTTCTCTCAAACATATCTTTGCTGTGCATGATTTTATAATCATAATATCTTTAAATTTTGTTGACCCGTTTGGAACTTATCCGAAGTGTTAAACGACAAACTTTCTGATTCCGGATTCACACAGCTGAACTCCTAGTCGGAGAAATAATTAATTTTCGTATTTATTGTTGGACTCGTATGCTGGATAGTGGAGTGGAGTGGGAGTTTATTACAATTCCCCTCGTCATAATACAGAGCGGCCTGATTTATCTGCTTTCTGTATCGGCCGAAGTTATTTGTTACCCCGGAGGGGGGCACGGTGAGGCGGGAAAACCGGCGACTGGTATTTTTTATTTTGCTGTCTATTTTTCTTGCGAGCCAGCGGAAAGGGCTTAAACAAGGACATTATTTTAATCCGGGCCTCGGTTTTCGCTCTGTCACATCTTCTTCATCTTGCTACTGTATTGAATTATGTGTGCTGTAAGGGGGACGGGGTGAGTGGATTGAGATAGGGTTGAGGGGTGAATGAGATGAGGGCTAGCCTTCTTTCTGCTCAACTAAGCAAAAGTGTTTGGCCATACGCCAACATCTCTGTCACGTGTGCTCTCAATTAATGCGTCTTTTTCTATCTGACACAAGCATTCGATTGAAGATGTTTAATAAAATTTCCGTTCACCTGGCAATTATTATCTGATTTGTCTTGCATTTCCCCAAAATCGATTTCTACTTTCTAGTATAAAATGAACAAGCTCCAACATAGAATAAAAATATCCTCTTAAACTTTCAAGTATATGGAGAAGTGATCAAGTGGAGAAGTTTTCATTTCTATTTTTTTATTGAATGGGATTGATGAAATGAAAAATGTTATAAGGATATCCTTCATCCTCTACCTTCAAACATGTTAAGGAAATGAAAATGCTGCAAGTATTAAATAAGGTAATTAAAAGTAATCAACTAGCAGTTCCAACTCCATTCAAATGTATGCACATGGTGAGATGAAAATTTTGTAGGAGCAAATATTATTGGAGAAGAAAATCTTCAAAAAATACATTTTATATTTTAACAAGCGCAGCAAATTCTTTAAGTAGAAAAACTTTGGAAAATAAGTTCTCTTCTGTCTGCACAAGCAAAAAAAAATCTTCGAAAAATAAATTTTTCCGTCACCGTTCAAGCAAAGCAAATTCCCCGGTTGACTTTTTTCTGTATGCCGTGCGTAGTGAGGACGGGTCTCTGGGTCTCTCCGCCTCACCGGTAAATCTCGCTTTATCTGGGCAATGAAGACATGTCTCTCTTGGATGCCTCGGTAGGCAATTCTACCCGCACACCCCAGCTTCACAACTGATCTTTCCTGTTCGCTTGACTGGGGGAGAATTCTCTCACCCTCCGGGCAACTTTCAACACGAAATTCGGGGAGAAAAACACGATTTTCACGTACCAGTAAAAGGGCGCGTGAGTTCATTGATTAACTTCTTAGTTTGTTATCCACTAATTTCAACAACCGCAAAAGGGATATGGCAAGGAATAGAAGGGCTTTACTTGAAAGACTACCAGTGTAAATGACTATTGAGGAAGATGAATGAATATAAATAATTTCTATTCCTGAAAATTAGTATTGACAAAAAATCATCGTTTTCAATCATAAACCTCGAAAACAGAGAAGTTGCAACAGATATTACAGATGTTACAAATTTAATGCTGTCCTAATTATTAAATTAATGTTTATTATTTAATTTAATGTTATCTAAATTATTTCAAGTAAGATGTCAAAGTACGGCTGCTCCTTCCCGAAGCTCGAGCTTGCTCTTTTAGGGAAGTCGTTCCTTATGTTTATTTGCATTTGTTATTGATATGTTTTGCTGTTCTATTTCTAGATTGTGAATTATTGTAATCCTTTTTCACGGAATAAAATAATAAATGAGTAAATATTGAAAAACTAATTTATTTCCTCAAAGTATCTGATTTCATAAGTTATTCAAATAGCATCTCAGTGGTAGCCCTTTATCACGATAACTTCAATACTGATAATGGTTAATTTTATCCTATGATGAATGTTTACTTTACACACTTTGCGTTTCTTAATTTGAGGAAAAAGATTGAGTTTGTAGTATAAACTCAGGTACGGTATAGCCAAGTTGATGGTGTTCAAATAGCTTGAAAATATCACAATATTACGCCCGTTATAGACCTTTCTAAGTTTTTATAGTTCCAACAAAATTATTCAAATTTTTAAATAGTATTATCATCATATTTTAGTTTCTCTTCACTATAATATTATATTTAATATATCAATATTATTTCAATATATATTATTTTTCATATAATCTAATGTTAAAGTTTTTTAAAACTCCATATCATATAAGTATAAAACATAATATAGGTAACTCTGGTTATTATTCCGTCACAGAAACTCCAGCTCTCATAAAGACGTCAAATAGAATCAACACAATCAACGATCCAGAAATATTATGGCATTTCAAGTGGTATTCTTAATCCTTGCAAGAATCGATGGCAGCTGAAATTATCAAATGCAATCTGTACTACTGAGACCAATCGAATTGCGATCCAACTCATTGACTACTCAAGATATGAAGACATGCAATTATATATTATGAAGAATATTAAGTGTATATTTAGAATATATCAGTACATATTTGGAGGAACAGAATATTTCAAGTTAATTTGCATAATTTATATGAATACATGCCCATTTATGCTATGCTGTAAGCGGTAATAGGTCAGTGCTAATTAAAATTCTGTGGACAAATGTTTTAATTTACGTGATGGAAGTTTATAACTTGATTTGATTGCTATGACTAGTAGCAACATAAAGGAGTTTGATTAAGTTAACATCAGTTTAGAAGATAACTAACTGTCTACCTTCTTGCAGTAACTACTAGACCTTCTTCTTCTTCTTCTTCTTCTTCTTCTTCTTTTCTTCTTCTTTGTCATCTCCTTCTTCATCTACTCATCATTTTCCTCTACCTGATCTTTTTCGTCTTGTACTAGTTTTCTTCATGCTCCTTCTTCTTTTTCTTAATCTCCTTTTTCATCCCATCATCATTTTCCTCTGACTCTTTTCCTTCTTGAACTTAATTTTCCTTAATCACTCATCTTATCATCATTCTCCTCTTATATATCTTTCTTCTTGTGCTTGTTTTCTCCTTGTTTCTACTCTCTTCTACTCCCTCTCATTTTACTACTTCTCCTTGTCCGCCACCTCCTTCTTCTCCTTTGCACCCCATTTCTCCTTCAAATTTTCATAGTCTGTATTCTGTAGCATCACAGTACCGGATTTAAGGGTAGGCCAAGTAGGGGCCCGCACCACAAAAATATTGAAAAGAAAAAATATTTTTAGAAAAAACTTAAAAAAATATATTTTTTAGAACTTGGCAACTTGCATTCGAGCAAACTAATATCAATAAATTAAATGGCTAAACTGTGTTATATAATCTGTATTTGTTGAATGTAATGTATCTGTTTAATAATAATACAAGTTGAACCTATTTAAACCCCTCTTGAAAAAAATCACTTTGGTGATAGAAATGCGACTTGCTGTTCTCCTGCCTGGTTGAAGAATTGAATTCAGATTAATTTTATTTGTTTAAGCTCACAATTATTTACAATCACTTATTATACAGCAAACCGTTCTTAATAAATGAGAGATTATTACAGTAAGTTTACAAATAATGAAACTGATATTAAGGCTCAAAACTCTTTGAAAAATATAGTTTCAGAGCATTTTTCAGTTCACACTACCGTACCAAAATTGGCAGTTTGGCACTTATTTATTTAATGAAAGTTGAATTCAACTTTAAATAAAAAAATGAAAACTTAATAAAAACTTCAGCTTTAAAATCGAAACAGTTCTATCGGGATCAATTATTTTGCAAAGTAAGCAAGTGAAGATCTGTTAGTAAAGACTGTAGCATTGAAGGAATGAGTTGTATAATTTTAAATTTCATCCCAATCTCATAATGAATGAGTTTTCAATAACTCATGAATATTTCTTGATTTTGTAATAGTTTTTTTTAATGAATTTTTATTCATTCTATTCTCATTGTAAGGATATGTCCTTACCATTAAGCATTTTTATTCTCATCGTAAAAAATTACATATTTTCGATTTCAAAAACTAGGAAATCAACTGGCCACTATATCCAGTAAATGTGGCCAGTGTTCAACAGAAGTTACAAAAATATAAGGATACAAATTGTGGTTCTAGTCTATACAATTTACAAAGCTAGAAAACTGCCTGCAGCGCATTGTAATAAAATTATACAAAAATTGAAGACAAATTTTCAATCACTCATGATAATAGTCGTTACTCTAGCTCTTGCACGTTCAATTATAAGTGGTTGATCCCAACAACATATTACAAGGATTTATTAGAAGAAAAAAACAAATAGCTATAAACTATAAGATTTTGAATCAAGGAAATATTACAACGATTTATTTAGAAAAATATAAAATATATGCTAAGAAACATCGAATTCTTACACTACTCTACCTTATCACACTTGTATAAGAGGCCAAGTGTTGCTCACAGTAAATAACCATCTTTTGGCTCTTTTACAAAACATTGTAAGTTGACATATCCTCAATTCGATTGGTATTTTATTAGATAAAATTGGCCCCAGATATTGTTTTTTAATTTCAAACTCAGTACCGGTATTGAATTGATCTTCTATAGGCTAACATTCTCAATATTTTATGCTTGAAAAATAGAAAATTTCTCATTCAATAGACCATAGAAAAGCCTTCTGAAACGCAATTTAAAAGTAAATTTTCACAAAATTTCCCGGGTTAGGGCCCCCGGACCCCCGCTAAGCTGAGAGGGCACACCCCCCAAATCCCCTCATCAGGGCCCGCACAACAAGCTGAGCCTAGGGGCCCACAGATTCTAAATCCGGCAATGGTAGCATGTACGCTTTAGTCTGTATCCAGTATTCTGTAATATGTAGTCTTTATACTGTATTCTGCAGCAAAACCTTACAATCATGTATATGTTATCTCAAGCTTATTTGATTCAGATGCCACCCTAGAAATTATCAGTTCACCAAAATTCCATCACAATCTTGGATTATAACAAGGGAAAAGCACCAGTAGTGGCCACTGCTTCAGTAGTGGTCACTTGAACGGGTTTTTTCTCTAAAATACGGGTTTGATGCTGTCAAATTGGTTCTAAACCTGGTAGAGGCTTAGCTTATACTATTTAGCAGCTAAATAGTTCAAGTAGGAGCTCGCAGAGCATCATAAGAGATTTTTGAGAGAAATTAATTGTCGCTGTTACACGCGAATACGTGGTTTCAGTAAGACGTTCAGTTTTCTCTTAGACGTTTCATTAAGAAGGCATGTATACAAATTGTTTTATTATGACTAGGAAGTTCGTGAATTTCGATATTTCTGGTGTTAGAATCATTCTCTAGAATGTCTAGATGATATTTAGAAGGTTTCTAGCCAAATACAACTGATACTTTGGTGTAAAAGCAGACTGGCCACTACTAGAGCAAGAAACTGTGGATAATCTAGTAGTGGCCACCTATTGGATATTGTTGTAGAAGTTGTAGATATTGATGTAAAAGTTGATGTTATTTGAATCTATGCTCTCCTAAGACTGTTTTGTATAGGTTACAGAGGTAAAATAACTCCACAACATCTATTTTCTGGTTTAACCTAACTTTCCTAGTGGCTTGTAACCAACAACAATGCATTACCATTTCAGCTCATTTTAATAAAACCTATTATCATTTCTGGCGTTATAATCATGTTCTGGAATGTAAAATTAGCTTAATTAAATGATTGCAAGAATCATTTTGAGCAATTGAATTTTTATTGAGCATTTATTGAACATCATGTGGCCACTATAGAATCAGTACCTGGCCACTACTGAATCATAGTGGCCACTTTAGAATGAAAACAGAGTTTCACGAAAAATTGAATTACTCATTTGTTAATTGACATATTCGCTATTTCAAGGAATAGGTCAATCAAAAAGGATCTGGGCTACATTTTTATTGATTCTAGGATGAGATAACTGATAATAGGACCCACAATTCGGCATAAACTATGAAAAATTCCTTAAACATGGCCACTACTGGTGCTTTTACCTTAATTTTTCCCCAAGACAATGAGTTGACAATATCCTTGTATTTAATGTGGAACAATGATTAGAAGCTACTGACAATAGTTTGTCATGGTTTTCAATAGATGTAAAGGCCACAATTTGTGGAGTACACCCTCCATATAGAGGCCCTAACGCCCTCTGCTCAACTTGAAGATGTCAAAAGTTATTCTTCCGGAAGGGAAAGTGATCGAACTATAGGGTTAAAGGGCTTTCAATGAATGACAGGGAGGCTCTCTATCACTATCAGAGCTCTTATCTATGATATACAATAATCCGCTGTTGAATAAGGAAGTTGAAGTTGTCACTGATTTCTAGTCTTCTTTTTTGAAACGTAATCCCACATTTTACATTATACAATTCTACATAGTGATATCACTATAGCACGATTCGTTGCTTATAAAAAGGAAGAACAGGTAAGTCCAAGCAGTGCTCTATTTTAATTGCCACTATTTTCAGGGTGATTCCACAACCACCCTCAATTCGAATTCCTAATAAACTTCGTGTATTATTGATTTACGTTATTCGTCTCATAAAGTTGGGAGTTGGGAACCGGTTTGTCCCAGTGGTAGAGAGCGTCTAATCGGTGAGATTAGATAAGCGACGTGCCTCTGCCACCACTGTTGTACCGGTGACCGGTTCCTCTGAATTTAATTTACGAGCCTCAAAAATCGCTTTCCGGTGGTTCGGAACCCACCTAAAGCAGTAGGTCCATTCATTTCTCATCATCATCATCCTTCTCATTACCCACGCACAGGCCCAAGAGCCAATGTGGGCATCACCCTAAAAAAAAGTGGAATAATAATAAAGATATTTTTCTCGAGCAAATGATCTACAAATCATCAATGATGCGAGAATAATATGAAGAAGTTTGAATTGAAGTAATATAAGTTCAATAACACTATATGAATTGAAAAAAATTTAAAATACAAAAAATATTCAATGTCAGTTGTATTAGTTCAATTTATTAGCAAAAAACTACTTATCGGTCATAATATGTGAGAAATAAAAACGAATTTATTCAATTTATTAATCGTATTCACAAGTATTTAAATTGAGACAAAACAACACGAAGTTATCATCAGAAGTTCGCTGACAACAGGAATAATCTATGCTCCCATTCACTGGGCAGGCTTTAAAACATGAACATTCCGTGTCTCAATAATGCTATCACATAACACAGTCGATATTTTATCCAGTTAGATTATTGTGAACATGCTGCGATGATAAGAATTATTCAAGCAATGTCCGCCAGCGCCTGTGCAAGATGTCGGTACATGATTTATCTTTATTTTATGAAAATTTGTAGCGCAAGTATCAAGATCTGGGAGCGGTCCTGCAAGATATATTACTGGCGTACAACTAAGAGGGTATTTTTTCATTGCGAGTCCTTAAGAAAATTCTAATCACAATCAAGTATTACCAAGCTTACTGAACGGAGTACTGTTGAGACAGAAGTTTATAGTATTGTTGCACGCACAGCGTCTCAACCACGCAAACGTTGCTGAAGTTACGTTGACTTGGGTAAGATGTAGGCCTATCTACTCCTACGTTGATGAGGGACATTGCAAAATATCATTCGATGTCTTCCACAAAATAATTCATATCTTTATTTTCAAAATTTATTAAATACAATAGGATAAGGACATACGGTACTCCTCTACAATGCCTCTAAGAGATAAACAAGATATGTTTATCACTGTAATATCGCAGATTCATTAATTAATTTCTGCTATCGGAATAATCGAATGAAATAACTTTTTTTTTCATTGAATATTCTCTTGTAGTCAACGTGGGAATTCCAGTGCTGAAAGAACTCCTACCAATGGAAGAATCATGATGATAAATGAAAAACTTATTTATGATTAAAGGCATAGGTTGCGACAGTGAAAAGGCGATTTTGAAAAAATGAAAAAGTGTATAAATTTCAATCATACCAAATGAAAATGGTACGTTTACCATTATTGGAGATTTCAATAAATTTTTCGTAAGGTATTTCCCAATAATGATGAATGACGTGTGAGTTTCCTTTAACTATTAACACATCTTTTTATTTTGAATTATTTTCAATGTTTTCAAAATCGTTCGATTCGATGCCGAACTTTATATTTCAATAATTGACTTCTAAAGTTTCTAATCAATATTTAGGAGTACCACGGTGTTTCCAATAAGCTCTATGTATACTTACTCCCTCATTTATTGAGCTATTATTATCAGCTATCATCAGGCTAGCACCAGGTCGCACAAGGGTGCAACTTTATTAATTTCATTTCATATTCCTTTATTCATAAAATTGTACAATACATACAATGAATAGTGTCACTTTTATCCACATGGTGTTATCACTAAAATGTTATACTGAACTTAACTAACAACTATACATACTAAACTAACTAATAAAATATGATTAAACTGATAGAAGTTGACCTTATTATTTTGAAGAGAGCAGGTATTCCTCAATACTATAGAGTGCTCTATTAGTGAGGTATCTTTTAAATTCCAATTTGAATCTGTTGGGATTTGCCTCTTCTTGGATACTTTTTGGTAGCTTGTTATAAAACTTAGCTCCTATGTATGTGGGCTTCCTCTCATGAAACTCAAGTTTGGTGGTTTTACAAATGTAAAAGTTTGTCTCTGTTTCTAGTGGTGTATCTATGGTTATATCCTTACGTCAAAATATTTCCAGGGGTTTCTTTTACAGACATAATTGTTTCAAATATGTAAAGGCTGTAAACTGTTATTATATTTAAGGGAGCAAAATGTTCTTTTACTGATGCTTTGAAATCTAGGTGAAGGATTATTCTTATAGCTTGTTTCTGTACTTTTAGAATTGAATCCATGTTTTGGCTTGAAGTAGATCCATACAGACTTATGCCAAAAGATATTATTGAGTGAACATACGCGAAATAAATTGTTTTTAGCGTTTCCATTTTACAAATGGATGACATTTTTCTAAGTGCATATAGTCCACTTGATACTCGTGTTAATATCCTTGCGACATGTTCTGTCCAATTCAAGTTTTGATCTACTGTTAGACCAAAGAACTTGGAAGAGATAGACTGGGAGATAACTTGGTTGTCCAAATTTATCGTAGGGTGGAATATTTTTGCCTGCTGTGTTGTAAATGTCAATAGTTTCGTTTTATTCATGTTTATTATCATAGGCGTAATTTGGGGGGGGGGGGCACGGGGAGGCAGTTGCCCCCCCCCAAACATTCCCTTTGCTCCCCCAATAGTCCAGTCAAACTAAGCAACAAAATTAAAAGTTGGAGGACCCAGCTGGAAATTTGCAGATATGATCAGAAAAGGGCGCTGAATAACATACTGAAAGTCCCCAAGACAAGAGTCCCGGTATAAATTCATATATACGTAAAATTTGATAAAAAATTCCAATTTTCAGATAGTAATGGTAGCCTACTGTGTGTAATAATACCTCCACGTTGAAAACAGAACATTTTCACATTAGAGTGACTCCCAAACAGGAACCTGTGGGCAAAAATTATAATGAAATCTTCCTCTTTCAGATGGTTAGTAATTGAATTTAGTCTCATAACATTGCTCATGATAGCCTAGGGTCTCAGGAACATAATTCCAGAAATATAAGCTAATAACTCATCCCAATATTTTTAGTACGTTTTTGTGATATAATATGCAATTTTGGAGGCTTTTGGGGGTGTGAGGGTTCTTTTAAATCGCTGTAGTTCAAAACATATTGAACATAAAAGTGAGAAATTGGTCTCAAATGGAAGAAAAATGAATTTCGCCGCAAGAGATTTAGAATACGATAATGTACGGGTGCTCAATTTATAGTTACAAACTTTATAAGTGAGAAAAATTTTAACATCTTAATCCTATGAAAGAATTACCAATTTTTAAATAATTGTATCTCGAAAACATTTAATGATAAAAAGTTGCAATTATGCAAAAAGTCTTATTCTTTTCAAAATTTTATTGTCTACAAAAAAATACCTATGAAATTTTCTCGTCCAGCGCCATTTTCTGATCATATCTGCAAATTTTCAGCTGGGTCCTCCGACTTTTACTTTTTTTGCTTAATTTGACTGGACTACAATATGATTTCAAGATTCTCATGCTTGAGAAGAATAAAGAACTATACTCGAAATACAATGGGTCAGGATAGAATATCCACTATAACCAAAATTTACTATTTAACTTTTTAAAACTATAACACTTTTTCGATTAAAACTATAAATGATTTATAAGATAAGATTTAATAAGTTAGACACATATTCTTCTCAAATGTAATTGGCCATACAGTTTTGTTTCATTTAAACCTGATTTCTGAGTTTGTGGGACATTTTAGATTTAGGCTGTTTATGGACTGAACCCGTTTTATTTAAAATTGAATCATCTACAAATTTCACCCACAGAAAAGTAAGTAGAAGCATTAGGTAACCATGTTGAACTTCTTTGAACTTGAAAAATGCTGATTATTTTCATATTTTAGCAAATATATCAATAACCACTGCAGATACGAACTTCTAACCAGTTCTAGTCAACCAGGACCAGTGACCAGTTCTCAGTCCTATAGAAAAAGTCTTTTGTATGTACGTAATCGCTTGACACAAAGCTATAAAATTGTAGACGATTATTACCACTCAACAAAATTAGTCTAGTTTAAAAAAAAAAATTCTGACTCAGGGATTTGAGATGTACCCCTGTACTTGGTCTCATCTGGAGATAGCCTAATGAAAAAGGAAGGTTCTAATCTATGGAAATTTCTCTCACACTGGAAAAAAATCGCGAAAAATCTGTTTGAGGTTTCAGAAAAACTTAAAAATCACTCTTTTTCAACTTAAACCGCCTAAAAATACTGCTCAATAATCGACTATGTCATGTAGAATACCTTAAATTGTAGTCGGCCAATCTAAGTAGACTACTTCCCTCTCCACCCAAGAAATAGCTACGTTGTCAGATTGTAAGAAATTGAATCTTCTTCAAATCCTCGGTTAGACCCCATATCTGTATGTAGAATTTCATCCTCGACATGCCAGTAGTATTAAAACGGTTCCTGGGTAAAAGGATTCAAAGGAAATTTGATTTTTTTGATAAAATTGAAAAAGCGCGGAAATATTATTTTCTGTCGTACTTTTATCACTTCTCTCACAATCATTGGTTGTGGTAAAAATCATGTTTTTATGTCAAAATGACAAGGAGAATTCGTGCTTTCTAATGGTTTTTGAATTTTTCATATCCGACCAACAGTTTCTATTTATGAATATGTTTGTCAATGTCGAGTCTACTCGAACAGAAAGCATGAAATTTTCGACGATCTAGAAACTTTTTTTGTTTAAGAAGATAAGTGGGTGGTGAAAGCGATAAAGTTGTTCAAAAACAATTGAAATTTTTTTCCAAGTGTCAAAAATAGTCGGAAGCCCTCTGAAGCTAGAGTTTCAAAGTAAGAAGAGAGGTATATGCATGAATCATTGTATGTTAAAGATTGAGAGAATTGGAGTTGTTGAAGCTAATCGACTTAGATTTTCGAGCTGCGAACAGCTGGTTTATCATAAAAAATAGTGAGTTTTACAACACCGCATGATTTTTCCGAAGCTATGCTGTCACTTTATTCTAACATTCAGTAGAATGTGTTTGCATTAGAAGAAGTTCCAATTTCACACAATCTGACAACGAAGATATTTCTTGGGTGGAGGGAGAAATAGTCAACTGATGTTCCGCCAACTATAATGTGAAATTATTTACTCTTCCCAACAATACCTTTAAAATTTAATTTTGACAAATGATTCTTGAGATATTGACAATTTAATGACTGTAAGTAAGTAGGCCTACTTGAAAAATATCCAAAAATCTATGGTTTCCGGATCCGGCTGTTACACCTTTCGTGACACTCTGTTTATCATCAATATTTTATGCTCAAAAAATAGGGATTTCGGCATTTGATTGTCTATAGAAAAGGCGTTCTAAAACACAGTTTTGAAGTATACTTTCACAAAATTTGCCAGGGAGAGGCCCCCACGCCCGCTTGGCTGAGGAGGTACACCCCAGGCCCATTAGAGCCCCCAGTATTTGATTCAGTTTGGTATTGAAGTAGATAATGTCTTCCATACATAAGAGAATTATCAGTGATCAGTAAACCACTACCCAGAAGCGAATCTTGCCCCCCGCTTGCCCCCCCCAATGCAAATTTTGAATTTACGCCCCTGTTTATTATTAATTTGCTGTTCATCAAATGTCCTGCCAGAGTGGAAAGGTTTGATATCGCTATTCTCGCAAGTTCATTCTGGGATTTCGCTGATATTTTCAGATTTGCGTCATCAGCATACAAAACTAGCTCACTATCACCTTCAAGATGTGGGATACCTTTCAAATAACTAATAAAGAGAATAGGTCCCATAATTGAACCTTGAGGCACGCCGCATCTACTTGTTCTCATTTCTGAATTGAAGGTATACCTAAATCCCCTGTCATTCATGTGATTTATTTGCACGTACATTTCCCTAATCTCTGTGAAGTACGAGATCCTCCTCCTCTTTTCTCTTTACCATTTTCTGCCTACACCGGTGAGGTGCAAAACATATAGATCGGACCTTTTTTTGAATATTCAATAATGACTTTTCCATAATTGAGTTCAACAAAAATCGGCTGATCGTGTCTTTTTAATATTTTGATGCTGAATTACACATTTGAAGTATCAACTAGAGTCTAGCTGGTGTCTGATAGTCCAACTGGATTATTTCAGATAACTGGATTATAACTGTCTGATAACTGGATTATCATCAGAATACTCACTCTACTGCTTCAAATCCAGGTTATTTGCAGTAGGAAAACCCCTTCAAGGATAATGAACAGAGGACATCCCTAATTTTCGTAAAAGAGAAAGGATTGTACTATAGCTCATTGTTTTTAAGACTAAAACCGTCAATTCAATTCAATTGAGTTTTTAGTTATTCAAAAGTACAATTCAACAATGGTCCCACTGAGCCTGAAGGGTTTCAACGCCTTAAGGTTTTAATTTCATACAAAATATGTTGAATTCATTCAAAATTGAAGAATTTCATCACTTTCTGTACTTGAGCATATTTCTAGGAAAGGAATTTCTAGCCATAGGCTACCGAGAAAAACGCTAGATATATTTTAAGCTCACTATCCCATCAATCATCCACAATAATTGTATTGTTGATGAGAAAACAACTAGTGTTCCAGCATTACGTACAGCTATCACAAGCAGCATTCAGTTAACATGGTTTCCACTAGAGTCGATGGCAGGTTTTACATTCGGGATGCGTCTGGTTAAGTTGAAATTTGTCGCGAAAACACGGCCACTCTTCCAGGCTACTGATAGGCCTCGAACAATGAGATCAGTTAGCCGTTATTTATCGCTAGCATGTACACAAAATGGACAGCGTCACAAAACAAGGCGCTGCATATTTTAATAGTCCAGCTGATTTATCCCCATGTTGTTTTATCTTTTCAGGTTCTGTTTCACGGTTCGATTCTCTAAATCATACCACTCACAATACCGTGCGGATGTTTTTAAACGCTTTGTTTCGCATTTGAATTTGGCTGTTCCCGCTTGTAATGAAGTTTATCTCTATTGTTTTCAAATCCTGGCAGTGACAGGTGTGCTTTAACACTTTCGTCACTATCGACTGTTTTTCGATTGCAATTTATCGACTTATCGATAGTGCTGGTTTATCGACTTATAGTTTTGCGAGAATGGGGAACGAGGTGCACATGTCACCAAGCCCTTAATGGTCACTCCACCCTCCTATTCAGCAGCCTACAACGAGAGTGATCCAAGCCTCGTTTTTGTTACCGATCATTTCATAGGATAGTAATTACAAAGAGTGATGAGCCGACCACTGTGTTAGTAGTTCATACTTGAAGTGTTTAGTTTCAGTTGTTAATTATGTTATGAAATCAAGAAATTTTGCTTAAAAATGGCTTTAAAAAACTATAACCCACATGGTTCTCCATGTTTTCATCCATGAAAAATGAGGTTATAATATTGCGAAGTGGAACAACCCTTTGGGGCTCCCCACTATTGAAAGCATACGCTAAATAAAATAATAATACTTAGAAATTCATCATCACTCCACTTTTAGCCCATTCCAGTAGCCATTATAAGAGATAGTACATAATATAATATTTACAATATTCTATGAAACATGGCAATGTTTTTTGTGGTAAAAAGTGAGTGACATTACATGAATCCGATCATTTCAATCCGTTTTCAAAAAAATTTTTTTTTAGTGCTGCCGGCTGGTATCCATATTAAAACTGAAACCAGTTTCATAAGTCGGGTCCTGGAATCGATTTTCTAAATTGCTGAAGCACTAATAGAGAACATGATTTTTATTATTTAAAGTTTTAACGAATAGCCTACAGTAGCCCTAAGAGAAAATAAGTATTACTGAATATTGGTTCAATGAGCTTAATGGTATGAATAAAAAATGTATGCACTACACTTATAGGGCAATATAAAATTAACAAATAAGAAAGTATTTAGTTGAGAAAATTTAAAATTTTTGATTGAGTATGAAAGTACTAAGTATGCATTATTAAAAAATGTAGATGTATGTATGAATGTTATATTTTAAAGTTATTTTCATAGGTTTTGGATCTCGGAATTTGTAACATAAATGAAGATGTTTAAGATGATGAATGCAACTACAGTATACTCATTTTGATGTATACATGGAAATGATTCCTACATGTCTTACATCTTATTCCCTGTCTTTATAAAAGTCTCGTCAAATCGGTAATTGAGGCATCAATTTTAGAGTGTTGTCTGGATTGTATTGCAAGACACTATCTTCCAATAATCTAACAATTATTATTATTGTATACCAAAATCAAGTACGTAAATGCATTACAAGTTTTCCTTTATCATGTGAAGCATTTTTTTATGGACAGCAGGTTCGATATTGTTGAAGAGTGATACAGAAAAAGAGTATCCTCAAGATTGAAGAGAACTAAATGCATACTTCAGTAAAAGTACGCTTGGAATGCGCTCACAGAGTTCCAAGCAGTTTTTTTAAGATAAGCATAAACGTAGGAAATCCCAAAACAACTAACGCATGTGTTCTTGTCAACGTTCTTTGTTTTGTTATGCGATTAAGCTGAAAACAAACTTATTTACTGGCTTGTCACGCCTAATACAATGAAGGTATTTGTCAGATGTCAACCGTTTATACCGAGTACCCTGTAACTTCGGTTTGCCTTCATTCATAGACTATGTGAGCAGGGACTCTTCCACAAGTAACTTATGGGATGTATGAATTTCATTCAATATGTCGAAGAAAATGAATTTTTGAATTTTTTTGTTTACTATGCAGCCTGATTGAATTTGAGGATAGGTTTCTCGAAAGAGATAACATTGATTTATTAACACTATACATAATCTTGTTTCGGACTGATTATTTATCAAAATTTAGGGTGAAATAGTACAGAAACAGCATAGTTTTTCTATCTCAATTCATAAGTTTATTATGTTATGATTTTTGTAATTATGTAAAAAAATACAAATTAATAAAATGATCAGATTTATTTAAAAATTATCAATTTTATCATTATCAATCATTTATTCATAAATACGACAATGATCTATAAAGTAATAGATATTGAATTCCAAAAGAGAAAAACTAGACTACTTCTCTCTCCTTCAATTCCATTGGATAATGATTTCCAAAAGTGTAATGTTTATGTAACGCACTTCACATTCCTGGTCCGGAAAACAAAATTCATTTTCTTCCGCACTTCATTTCTTCAGTCAAACGATTATTTTACTTCTTCTCGTTCATTAGGAAGAATCTTCTGGCTACATTTTTAGCTATTGGAAACTAAATGAATTCCACGTTTTTTGTTATAGGAATGAGATTTAATACGTACAGGAGCCAGTGGACTGTTCGAGTATGAAATTAATTCACTATAAAGGTGTGTTTGGCTTATGGGTGTGACCTTGCGTCGTAGATTGTTACGAAGGTAGACCGCGTTCCTTTCTAGAGCCTTCTTCTATTTTTCTTCAGTATAATACAACTCAAATGCTGGCCTAATACTTTACCAACACTTCGAAATGATTGTGCATATATGCGATATTTCTGACTCAATTTTTTCCTTATAACCTCGTTTGTTTTGGGTTGAACAGACTTTGAATTGATTCTTGATCGAAAACAATATTAATGGTCTAATGTGGTAAAGTAGGAAACATTCTTTAAAGTACTAAAATTTAGAGCTAAGATTCTAAGAAGTTGTCTATCTCACTTGGTTTCGAATACATGTGAAGTACAATAGTACCATGATAATACAGAGTCCAATTATGCTCCAAAATCAGCCTTAGACATAGAATTAAGCCCTGCAGACAGAGAATGATTGCAGGTATAATAATATATTGATACAAGTACAATTTGAATGTTTTCTACTCATTTTTTTCATTCAAGGCTTTTTTAAATGTTCACTCATTGAATGAACTTGATCACATCATCAATTTTTTTACAAGATTAGAAATGAAACATCCATTACCAATGTTACATTTTGGTGACAAGCCAATATAATTGAAGAGATCAATCTTTGTTTTAGTGAGAATAATCTTCTAATGCTCAAAAAATTGTAACATTTGGTATCAATGCATAAATCTTTCCCATTTAGATTCATTCGCGAAGCTACAACCTACGAGTTTCAAGTACTGTATACAAGACAGTATGGTATAAGGTACTTTTTTAAGTATAAGTACTGTTTTCAACTCTTCTTTGCTTGGATGGACTGTATAGTTCGGTGAATATAAAACTGGCAACCAGCTGGTAGGCCTAGGCCCTTCATAGGGCTGTTGCGCCATTGACAAACGAACAAACTGTTTTCAAGTATAGTATACTAAAAGCGGTCTACAAAAGCGAAACGTTAGCTGAGATTGCTCTCGACTGAACACATTTCTGTAGAACACTCGCTGACTGTCCTGACAGAGATGAGTACCAATTAAAATTGAACGCCAGTTTTTTTGGCGTCCACTATATTTGGGAACAGGTGTCCCGCTCTAAAAGGTGAACGTACTAACAGCACGCGCCAAAATTTGTTTGGATTGGCTCCAGCTCTGTTTTGTAAACACATGAATTGTAAAAAATTCTATTTATGCATTTTGTAATGGATTTGTTGGCCACCTGTTGGTGAGAATTGTTAGAATAATGAGCTTCGTGTCACATTTTATATTTCTTCATAGATAGGAAGCTCGATAAGAAATCTTTTATCTCAGATGAGATTGATTATTTATTGAAGTTTTCAGTTTATGTAAAGATAGATTATACTTGCAGTAATAATGTACTAGAGTTGAAAGCATGAAAATAGACCAACGAGACTTCATTCAACGATGCCTATTCAGCTGATTATAAATTATAATTAATTGTTTGTCAATGGCTCAACAACCCATAAAGGGCCTAGGCCTACCAGCTGGTTGCCAGTTTCATATTCACTCCACTATACAGCATGTCCAAGCAAAGAAGAAATCCCGGCAAGACGGGAAAACGACTCTAGCCCGACCAATACCTACTCAAAAGCCATAAAATATCAAACAGAACAAACACTGACCGAGCCGAAGCCATCTCCCCACCCCGCCAGAATAGCCCCCCCCCCCGCCTGAACAGACCATACAGCAGGCGAATAATCATCAACTAGAATAGAGGTAACGTGTGGTTAGCATATTGATCCTCTCAACCATAAGCCAGTTTACGTAACCATTAAAAAATGAAAATTAATATTATAATATAAGTTACGCCAGCTCTTCCACTTGTTTGTTGTCGTCTTAATATCTCCAAGATAAGACTTGATTATTTTCAATAAACGAATACTGAGGGTCAGTCTTGATTGAATTCTCGAGTCGAAAGGATCTTGTAGTTAAAAAAAAAAAAACAATTTTCTTCCTCACTTAACTTAACTTGTATTCTCATAATACACATGACGAAATGGCAACATCTATGGGTGCGGGGGTTGAAGGGGTACTCTGCTGTTCCAGTTTTCATTGGACTATATTCATGCGTCCAACTCAAACAGATTTATTTGTGCAGTATCAATGAGAGATTGGATTTAACGGGTATCTCTGTGTAATCAATTTGGATTCAGTAGTGTTTCACTAATCGTATTTACTGTATTTAGTGTCAAGAAGATTGTAAAAACAATAAGATGTTTTATCAATTTACATTCTATTTCAATTTTTTATTTGTATTTTCATAATTCCATTTCATCTTGTTCTTACATTTTCTTTCAGTAGTGAATTTGTATCTAGATTACACCATTACACTGAAATTGGCGAATGAAGTGAAAATTAAGTTAAGAGAGTGGAAAATGGAAATAGTCTAAAATTGACTATTGACTGTGGAATGATATTCACAAAATTCAAATACATTGAGTTATATTGAAGCTTCTCCAGAGATATAATATTTAAATTGAATTAACTAATTTAAAATGTTAATGAAGTCGCTTCTACTTGTAAAGATATTGGACTTTCCCTTCGGGCTAAAATCTAATATTTAATCATCTTATGAGTTTTTATAAAATAGAATTAGTGAAGTGTTTGCGTGAAGCTTATGATGAATGAATAAGTGAAATTATTATTTTGAATATTTACTCCATTATAATTAATTATTAGTTTGCAAGAATATGTTAGTTTTGTTTCATTCCATTATCTCAAACAGAAATGAGTCATTGCGATTTTTTTTCTATTCTCAAAGTATAACAAAATTCGTAAATATTGATTGCATTATTAAAATTATGAAAGTATTGATGATACAATATGTTAATCTTCAAGGATAGTTTTGGAAATAAATCATTGAGATGCTTTAAGTTCCTATTGTAATCTCCACTGTTATTGAGCAGTTTACGAAGAGCTGCAGTGTCTTTGGAGATGATAATGAAAATTAATATTCAACGCATATGTGGGGTTGAATGTAGAGAACTGTAATTGCTACAAGTGATAGCGTGGCTTGCACGAAGACCGCAGACTAATTCAATCGTAAGGTAAAGCAGATGCCAAAGGAGCTGGCGGATGGGAAGTAATTGTTATCAATCCTCAGCTCTATCAAGACGGTCAGACAGCGTTCTTCAAGGGAAATATCAAGTCAAAAGCAGTCTTGGGTAATTTTGTTTCTTTTAGACCGCTCTCAGACTGTCCTGATAGGGCTGAGAATAATTGATAAGAGATATTCTTCAATCGCCAGTTTCGTTGGCGCCTGCTATACAAACAATGGATATTGCGGGAGATCGTGAAGAGGTGACGGCGGCGCTAAACTGACAAAGATTCTGTCCCGATAAGGGAGCTTCTTGCCCCTTCCCTGTTCGAATTACGGCTAATGGCCATCGCTATCTTGATTTCCTCTCCTCGGGTAAACAAACAAATACATTAAGCGACAAAAAGCGCCGCTGACTCCCCCACGCCACTCCCCCCACAACCGCTAATCATCGATAAGCCCCTCACAGGCGAAAAGAGCACCTAATTAGGGCAGGTCCCAGCTAAGACACCACAAACAGGTACAGGTTCTCATCTCAATTCAGCTACATCTTTCAGATCATTCAATTCAAGGTTGCACTAAATTGATTGATTCGTTCCTAATTATGAACTTGTAGCCTACCATTTTTAATTCCCAACTTAATAATGATAATTTCCTACTAAGTTAACGATAGTCATTCATATAAACGTTACGCTAACCTTATAATGATCCATTTTTGATGTGAGATGATATGCCTATATTAAGCCCATCCATTATAACATGAACACTTACAAAAGTAAATTCAAGTTAAACGTCGCAACATGATACAATTTTATTACATTAATACATAATGAATCATAGACTCCGAAGAATAAGGTAGGTAGATAGAGTATAATATGGACATTAAAACCTGATTTCTCAATAATAGCGGCAGTTGAATTCATCAATAGGCTCAATTTTCAATGTGCTGCAAGAATGGTGATTTGCAGAAGACCGCTTTGGATATTTCAACTGGTTTAGAGTAGGCTAAATTTTTCCAATTTAAAACGTAAAAGATTTGAGATGATAATAATATGCTGTTTTGGCATTAAATTTGTCTTAGAAATCTGCATAGAAATCATGTACCTTCCATTGAAAAATGGACTTGTATTCAATTTGGCGGATCAAAGATTCTATATCCAAGTTTTTTATGTAGTCTACCAAATTATTTTTGTCTCAGTTGAGCAGAAATTTCAATTTTAGCACAATCCCTATTCAAATTACATTCGTAAAAGAAATATTAAGCAGTATCTCATCAACTCTGTATAGGCCTATTGACTATCAATAAAATGTTGATATCATTGGCGGCTCGTACCCACGAAACAGGTGAAGTGCCCGTATCTTTTACTGTACAGCACTTCACCTGTTTCGTGGGTACGAGCCGCCAGTTCAAAGTTATTAATATTGTGAATACAATTGATTTTACGGATGAAGATTACCAATTGCACCAATTAATTAGCGAAAAGTATTATCACCTTCCAGTTTTGAAATTTTCATTCAAATAGAAAACCTACGTTTTAGAAAATCTCAACTTTTATATAGAAAATTCCAAGTAGATTGATTTTCATATTTTCATTTCTTTGAAAATATACATAGAGTTTGAATACGAAGAGTTCAAGTGAGAAAGCTAGAGAGAAACATTCATGTACTTCGTAGATTGATTGAATGCATTCTCTTTTCTATGAAAAATGTACGTTGAGTTTTCCATTACGAGGAGTTTGAGTGAGGCAGGTGAAGAGTGATAAAGATAAAGAAGCTGGAAGAAGAAGTTTGTTGATCAGCGAGTAGAATTTCGAGTTATTGGAGTGGTGCTATTTTATAGGTAGTGTGACAACGCTGAAATAACTCATTACTACAGCGTTGGTATATCGATCCACGAAAGAAGTAAACTAATAAGGCTAGAACGTCATTCTTATTTCTTGTTGAACAGGTACGCACCGCCTGTTTAGTGTCGCGCTGCTAGCTCATTAGCATATCACCGTGACACGCCCTTAGCATTCTTTGCACGGGATAAGGGTCGACGACATCCTACTGTCCCCAGTACACCCCCCTTCACCACAAGATGCCCCCCCCCCCTAAACCCCTCCACCACCGGAGGATCCCCGGTCTGTGAATGTGGGCTGCTGCTGATGCTGCTGCTGCTGCTCTTATCATATCTTTGTAATAATCTGATACAAACTTCATCGCTATTGTCTAATAAAAAATTATAGATGGGAAAAAATATTCAATACAGCTAGTTTAAATTTCCAATCCCACGATGGTGAACGAATTCAGCCACAGGACGGAATAGTAATATTATTAGTACATAGTATTTATTACTATTTATAACACAAATTTGGCAGTACAGTTAAGGAACAGAAGGCTTCTAATTCAAACCATATCTTCCAATATAGTAGGCTTATAACTTTTTTCAGGAATTATACAATAATTTAAGTCAAATTCATACAATAACATAAATTGTACCTAAGAGGATCTTTCCTCTCATAATAAATAGAAGTTTATTCATTCGAATAGAAAACTCGTCAAATCTCTTTTTTCTGCTGAATAATATAATTGGAATAATGTTTGTAGCGTAGAGAATAATATACAACAAATATTGATACAACAATATTCACAAGAATAACTTTTTCAATAATCCTTCTGTGCGCCCTACGGCATGACTCTTATTTTTCCAAATTGATTGATCCAAAGGCTTAATTTGTCAAAATGTGATATAGGATAACTATTTAGAACTAAACTCTTTGTGTCTTTGTGAGATGATGAAATTGATCCTGAAGATTATTGGGGGGGAAAAAAGTTCCAAAGACAATGAAAAGACAATTGAAAACATGAAATTTACAGGGTGAGTTATCATATAATTAATTTATTCCATATTAATTTAATCACTTCCCATACGTCTAGAGCTCTTAGTCTCTTAAGACCTTTTGCTGTACTTTATTCTTGTCCCTTGGTGTTCCAGCGACCACCGCTCAGTGCGGCCTCACGAATATGTAAAAAAATAAGTGATAATTAAATAAGAGAATCAATAAGAACAGAGGTGATAATAAAGTGAAAGAATAATATTCATCATCAATTTACATTCCAAGTTTATCAAAACTAAGTTTCAGTTGGGGTAAGTCCGTAGGCTACTTTTCCAAATCAAATTCCTGAGGCTACCCTCAGAGTTACACTAGCCGAGTTCCAGTAGCCCACTTTAGGGTTGTTTCAGGATTGAAGAGGGTGAAGCTGTGGTGAACCCTATTCTTTGATCAGCTGTTAAAAGCGAAGAGGATAATAAAACAGAAAAAAACATCCCCTACCAATAAATAAACAATGTGAGGAGTTGCAATATTTGTTGTCTTTTTCGACAAGAAGGAGGGTTATCGTTGAATAATTCATAACAGGACTTTTGTTATTTACAGGGGTGGAAACTGGTAGGGGTTCCCCTACACTTAGTACGGGAAACGGCCGATAGATGCCACACCAGACCAGGCGATGCATTATGTTTCAAGCAAGTGGTGAGCTCTAGCGGCAAAGCAATGAACTGTATGGAGGTATGTTCCATTCGAAGGACGTTCATGTTGATAAAAAACGAAGGTCTGGTAATGGGTGGGATACGTATAATATAGATGAGTGATATAGTACAGTTAATTTACATTATTTATGCCTACTATATCCAAGGTAACACATTGAAAAAAATTATCGTTTTTCTATGTCACAAATAGATTAATGGAGAAGAATGTTTTGAATGGAGATCAAAGCTTGTGAAAGCAGGAAATCCATGTTTGTAAGAATTTATTCTCTTCCTTCGGAAAATCTATAATTTTTTATAGTTCATGGAACGGAAACTAATCTGGAGAGATTCCATAATTGAAATTCAGTGTTTCAAATGGAATGTTTTTACATGAAAAAAATAACCGTATTATTTCTCAAGTCGAGTAAGTTACACTTTACAGAAGAAATAGGAAGGGAATTTTCCCTGCAAGTACATTAGTCAATGCAATTTTTGTTTGAAAATTCGAGATATTTCAATTAGCTCTGGAGGTAGCAGACTGCAGACCTTTCAATTCCCAAAGTCAAGTAAATTATTATACTTTACACGAGGAAAAGAAAGTAATTTTCCCCTGCAAGTACATGAGTCAATGCAATTCTGGTTTTAAATTCAAGATATTTCAATCGGGTCTGTTAGAACAAGCTTCGAATAGTCTGTGATAGCCTAGATTTCTGCCTAGAAATTTAATTCTTTCCCAAATAAAATTTGAGTGGGAAATGTCTAATATGTATACTTGTAGAGTACTTCAATACCTCTTTACAAATAATAGAAACATATATATTGTTAGAATTTAACGTGAGTATATGTCCGTTAATATACCTACGAAAAGCACGATCTTGGAAGCGCTTGACAGCTTGGTCTAAAAGGATGGTCTAAAAGGCTGGCCGCATGTTACAAGAATTCACGGCAAATTGAACATTACAGAAAATTTTAAAGAGACATTCGATTCCGGTGACAGATTTTTGATATTTTTAAAATTATTCTTGACACGCTGTACAAGTTTTATGAAAAAAATATCATAAGTCGGACAATTCTGTAAGTTGAACCTTTATTTGAAAAAGAATGAAAATTAGCGGCTGAAAACAACGTTTTTCATTTATTCTTCCATGAATAACTCTTCAACTTCAACAGAGTAATGATGAATACATATGAGTTGAAGCTAATTAAATTTACTGAATAATGAGACAAAGTTCAACTATTTATCTCTATTATAGAGTACCTATTTACATGTGATATAAGAATTCTTAAATAAGAGGGGTGGGGCTGGAAACTTCAGGCAGGACACTTGTCAACTTGCCAACATGCTAGTTATCGGTGGGGAAAAACTCCATATTATTTCCCCAAATGAATAATTTTCAAATTTAATTGATAATTTTGCACTCACTTGAAGGACCATAGTAGCCTATCAGACATTCCGCCAAGCGCTTCCGAGATTGCGCTTCTCATTCATCAATTGACTTACACTGTCTTATAATGTTATGTTAAATTTCAGAAAAAGATCATTCAAAATGTAGGTCTTCAAAAGTTCTACAAGTTTCATATGAGACATTTCTACCAGAACCATTCTGTAAACTTTCATTTAGAAGATAATTAAAATTTTATGCAGAAATCTAGGAATTCCCTTCATTCTTCCATTTATAACTATTGAACCGCAGGAGCTACAATGAAATGGTAAGACATAAAATAAAGAAAATTTAATTTTCTGAACAATGGGGAAAAGTTTGATTTCTTATCTCCAATGAGAGCTGAGATACATTCAATGTAAGAAACCCTTACAAATGGAAACTTTGAGGGGCTGCGCTGAGGGGGTAGCAAGATGGGTGGTGGTGGGGAATTTTGGCAGAACACTTTTCTGTATAATCTTAATCGATGAGTAAAAGATTGGCCTCATATGATTCTTTTTCTCTGAAAATATTAAATTTTAGGCTGGTTCCTATGGCAATTATGTGGGTTGGATCCTTTCTGCATAACACATTAAGTAAGATATGTTTTTTGCAGAAAGGAACCAACCCACATAAAAGCCATAAAATGGGAAATTAATGCTTTTTTTGTAAATAAATATCTTGTTTATGATATTGAGAGCACATAAACATTCCCAAAATCAGAATATCTTATTGGATAATAAAATAGGTGGTATTATTGCATTTTCAACTTTAATACGCAATATCTCAAAAGTAGTTGATTGTGGGTTGGTTCCTTTCTGCATAACTCCGTACAATTGGCAGTCACAGATCGCTTGCAGCCTGTTCTAACAGAGCTGAGCATGAATTTGGAGCATAATTCTGAGCAGTCATTCACGATTTGTCAAATTTAGAGAGAATGGAATAAGAATTTCAGTATAGACACTAGAGCATAGAAAAACCTGATAATAGTGTATGTGTGGTTTGGTTGATACCGAGAAAACGTTAGATTAAGTCACTCAATAAAGCTACTATATAGGGCTTCTCTACGCTTGACATCTTAGGGCTATTTTGGCGTAAATAACACTGAAATGAAATACTGTATTGTATATGAGATCTGAAGTAGGTGCATGTTCAAAAATTGATTCAAATAAAAGGATGATGAAAGAGGAATTGGGAAATATCAGACTTTAAATCGCCTAGCGCCTTCAACATTTCCATTGATGACTTTTTCAGTATTTTTAATTAATGAGAATTATTGAACTTATCGACAATAAACAGTGTGGGGGAGAATACATCAAACACCAGACAGATTACAGGAATAAATGTAAAACAAAAATGAAAATGTTATTGACAGTAGAGAATTATTAAGCTCATGTGATCAGAGTTCCAAACTTTGTAGTTGTTGAACATTTTGAACATTTTTACTCTAACCACATAAAAAAGTGGAGGAAATAAAACTTTGATAACCAGTCTTGATAATCTTTTATGATGGCCGTGTTCAAATAACTATACTCAGATTAATAGCAACTGTACTTCACAAACACTTAAGTTTCCTTCACGGGATAATATTATTCACTCGCTAGGATCCACTTGGATTGTACAAAAATATTCAAACTACAGTATTATTTGTGGTTAGGAGGTAGAGTGGACATTACTGTCCAAACTTCGCCAGGTCATTAAAATAAAGAAGTCATCCTATTACCCCAGATTAACAGAGGTGTAGGTGTTACTTCTTTTTCATGTCTTGTGGTTTTACTCTCATCATTCATCCAAACTCTTTGAAAAAGTTTGTTGTGATGAAAAATCTAGTTAAAAGCAATATTATTGAACTGCATGCACGTGTATTTGACCTCCTCACCCCAAATGCAGCAGTGTTCTTAGCGTCTAGTGTGTCAAATTTAATTCTCGTTTACAGCTCTGTTATAAACAATTGCTGTATACAAACACGACGAACCAATTTTCCAGAGTGATTCTTACAAAAACTCTCTCTTCCTCCCTCTATCTCTTTTCTCTCTATCTCTCTTTAGAGCATCTCTTCAGCGATAGAGAGGAGTGCAGTTCTTTTCAACCTAATCGATGTTTGCGAAAAACTATTTTAGAGTCGAACGATACAGTTATTTGGCACTTGGGCACAGTAGACGAGTATTTGCTCACATTTCGAGCGGAGGGAGGCTTTTTTGACAGAACTCTATATCGCTGATTTATTATCTGGCAGATAAAAGTCCCAATTCCTCATCCCTTTAACGTACTTCAGATTTTCAGTTTGTATTCATACAAACAGTTCCTTGTTTAGTAAAGTGCAAAAATATTTTTCGATCGTCGATGATCAACTGATCAACTAGCTGATTAACGAGACAATATATGATGAATCAAAATGCCTCTTGAAGGTTGTCATGATATAAAACCCCTCAACATGAAGGAAGAATCAAATGATAACGTTAAGCACCTTTGAATAGTGCTGATGGTCATGAATAGGCTCCATTCGCACAGTCTCTCCATTAGGACTATAATAATTTCTTTTTTTTCAAAACCTCAAATAGGGAAAAATTCGATACTTTCGTAGATACTCAGTAGGTGACAATATAATTTTTTTTCAAGGATCTATTATAAAATAATGTTTATTCCTTAAACTTTATCAGAAATTTATAAACTATTCAACAAAATTTGAATATAATAAAAAATCTGTAAATAAATACATCATTTATCACCTAATTGCCTACCCGGAGAGCAATTACGGTAGTTGGCTAGCGAGTAGTCTATAAAAGTGTATAACATAGACTTAGTATGAAATTTTGTGATTTTTATCTCTCATATAAAGGAAAAGGAAACTCAATCCAGCTCTATTTTGAGGTGATCTATTGCAGAACACGGATGGGCCAATAGTTAAGAATCGTGCATACAAAATAAAGAGACTGGTTGAACTACAAGAATGAGGATAAAATGCATTATGACCCATAAATGAAACAATCTGAACTCAGAGATTGGAGTAGTGATTCAGATAACCTATCTAACCTATAATTTCATACCACATTCAGAAATCCATAACAACAGCAAATTATACATTTGCATAGGTTTAATGAATATCATGAGGGAGAAGTGGCTGATAATAAATTGCACATTATATTGAAAAAATGTAAATGAATACTTATAATAAAAAAATTAATAATCAATGCTTGAATATCTCAAATGAAATAACTTCACTTAATGAGCACGATTAATTGGGGCTATGAGCAAAAATATTGTGAAAAGAATGATAAGGAAGGCTGTTATGGCTGAGAACGAATCAATATGAAGAGACAGTGGTGACAGTTGTTTGCAATGCTGCGAACAATAGCCTATCTACAACCCATCTTCAAATGAGAGACAGTAATTATTAATGTCCACCCCTCCGAACAATATTAAATTTGATTTGTACAAAATAATGAAATTCTGAGCGTATGAACATCGTAATGGAAAGATAATACATTATAGTTAATTTTGTCAAATATTAATTTATTTGATTATCATTAGTTTATTCTTCTTAGAATTCACAAATAGGATGAAAGTGTATGAATAACATAAGATAATAAATAAGTCTTTAGAAAAGAATAATTGAACACAATTTAAAGCTGGTCAGATTGAATCACCTGTCACATCTCCTTAGATATATAAGATGATTCTTCAATCAGGCAAATGAACACTTTCACAATGTGTTAATGTTAGATTTTACTTTTACAATAGGGAAAGAAACGTTTCGTAACGAATAAAGAATTCTGGAAAAACCAATACGGAATTGAGCGTTTGAGGGCGATATTATTATACTGCTCTTTTGGAATTATTATTATCATTTTAAGTAGGCTACATGCACCTTATCCAGTATCGCGTTAATATGGTGTAAAATACAATTCATTCAATTGATTCTCATGGCATTTTGTACAGATCAATGATGATTCAGAACTTAACCAAGTTAACACCACTGGCGGGTCGTACCCACGAAACAGGTGAAGTGCCAGTATCTTTTACTGTACAGAGTACAGCACTTCACCTGTTTCGTGGGCACGAGCCGCAAGTGATTAACACTCTAGTGACACTTGAGTAGCATGTAACATCATAATCCTATCAAAAAAATGTTACTGTAATAAGACTCTAGTACGGAACGGCTCTTACTTTTGGGGTAAGGATTCAATAAGCTAACGGCAATATAAATTATTTGTGCTGTATCCACATAGCCTCGTATGTTTAGTTGTGAAGATGGTATATTCCATTATAAATGACCCATAGTATCAATGCAACTGAAGCAATCCCATTCACGGAGCTAGAATTCTCACTAAGAAGAAAAATATTTCTTCCAGAGAATGAAAACAGTGGAACCACAAAAATAATATCAAAACAAAGCTCTATATTTTGTATGAGAGAAATGTTTAGAGTAGAGATTATGCGGGAGGGCCGACACCAAGACAACCCTGTTTATTGCTAGCTGTAGTGAGTACAGTTTTGTTTTATAAATTTGGTTAAAATATTTCAATTGGAGTTGAGATTTTTGCGATGAGGGCATCTAGTGAGAAGGAAAAAAAAGGATAAAAATATAAGAATGTTGGAAGTATTTGCGATAGAGATGAGGATATAGATATGAGAGAGGAGATTCAGATTCAGATTCAATCACTTTATTCATGTAGATTACATAATACAATAAATTATTCAAATCGTGTGCTATAAGAATAAAAATAGATCTAAATTACATTTTGGTTCGCTTGAGTTAATTATGAACTATGAAAACTTGCTGAATCAGATGTAGGATTCAATAAGCTGAAGGTTATATGAATTTGTGCTGTACCTACATAAAAAGGAGGAGTTTAGACATATAAATGTACATTTTTGGAGAGGGATGTTCAAAGACATCTCTCCCATCAACACTCAACCGTGAGATAGATAGAGAAAAAGATGATTTGATAGAGAATGATTTGTAATAAATGAAAAGACAAGATGTTGTCAAACCACTAATTTATTAGAAAATCGAGATACCAGTTTCGGTTGTTACACCATTATCAATCTCTGGTAAACCAGATAATTGTGTAACAACCGAAACCGGTATCTCGATTTTCTAAGTGGGTTGACAACATCTTGTCTTTTCATTTATTATGGATAACTACCACAATATCAATTTCACAACTACTCAAAGAGAATGATTTGTTTCAAATACGAGAGGAAGAGAGAGATGGTGAGAGAGATGGTGTGTGTGAGAGAGAGAGAGAGAGAGAGAGAGATGATGAGCTCGGCTTGATCCGAGAGGACACCCTGGAGAGGAAAAGAGGAGAATGATACAATGGATAATTTTTTTTTTTAATTAATAATTTCAATGGGTAGAAGAAAAAAGAGCCAAAAGATCCTGATAGAATGGAAGAAAGAGAGAGGAAGTGAAAAGAGACGGATGAGAAAAATTTCATAACAAAAGAAGTAGAAAGAGGTGAACTGTAAAACCAGAAAATGGTAGAGTATGGGAAAAAGACCAAGAGAAAAGGATACATTCCTTTGGAAACATTCTCAAAGGATAAAAGATGCAATGTAGATTGATTACGTGTTAAAAAATAAATAAGAAAGAAATATTCCTTGAAAAAAAGAATAAGAGCAGGAATATGTTAAAAACCAAAAATATTTTGGGACAGTGGAGAGATAAACTAATGATGGAAGGATAGAATGGATGGATGAGAGTGGAAAGAGAGACAAAAATATTTCAACTATGGTTAATTTCATCTCTACTACAAATAATAGAAATGAATTTAAGAGTATAGAAATGATGAGAAATAGAAATGAAGAAAAGAGATAATAAATGAGGGGGATGAGATGGTTCAGAGGAAATAAGAGTGAGGTGGAAGTAGGGAGGAAGTGCATGATCCACAGGGAAAAGAAGAGACAGAAAAGGATGATATGGGATTAACGTATCATGCAGATAAATATATGTATATGAGAGACAGACATGTATGGATGAGAGAGATAGCGATATTTTTGGAAGATTATAGACATAACCTACCTCTTCAAAGATGATAGATGAAGATTTCATCATCATTTTTTAGCAGTATCTTTAATGATGAAGAAAGGTTCGAATGATTTCATATGATATTAAGTTCACCAAGAACTATGTTAACTATTTTTACCAATAATGTATTCAAAATGAAAATTGTAAATTATTCTCATAGTAAAAATTCCAATTTTCCAATTTTCCAATTTCATAGTTTAACCAATAACTATGTATAACAGAAATGGAGAGAGATATTTATGATATTATGTGATATATATTTGAATTTAAGATGAGAAGAGAGAATAATTATGAGAGATTAGAGAGAAATGGATTATATTTGGAATAGATAATAGAGAAGTAGTAATAGAGAATAGAAACAGTGAAAGAAAAAAGGTGATAGTGTAGAATAGATATGAATGAGAGAGAAAGATGCTGGGATAGATAAAGGAAAACGTTGATAGCAGCGATGAGAGAGGGAGATTTGAGAGAGATAAATATGCTGCGGAGAGAAAGAAAGAGTGTGAGGAAGGAGGAAAGAGAGTGCAAACTCAACTGCACTAGGTGCGACAGAGGCCTATATCGGAATTATGGGAGAGAGTATAGTTATTAGGAGGATAGCTGGTGTTTACGTGAGGGGGGTCTTTGTTGGGAGTCCATGACGGAGAGGGGTACGGAGGGGGGCACGACCGGCGACGTAGTGTCGCCTTAAGCCCCCGCCACGTCGACCAGCCTGGGAAAGCGTCCCTTCGGAAAAGCGGACCCGTCGAGTCTTTTCCCGCACGAAAAATGCGAAAACCACCCACGTGCTCCGTTCTTTGATTTGTGACAATTTTTTTGTTTCTCTTTCCTCACCATCCGGAACTTACACACTTCTGCGTTAAAATGCAACACGTCTTAGGACCAATACACAAATAACAAATACAACATCCAGGATTATACTATTGATAATCGAATAAATACTATTTGATATTATTCTATTTATATCGAATAAATACTATTTTTTGGATCTAACTCTAGAAAAGAGTCAATTGTACTAGTATTATTACACCGTATCATACCCGGAAATCAAAATTGATAATCCAAAGATTAAGTTCTATCGTATTCAGGTGTTTATTATGAGTATCCTCGTGATAATGTTGACAACGACCAAATTAATAATTTTCGGTCGACTTATGGGTAAGACCGTTACAAAAAATTGTAGAATTCAAATTATAAGATGAAGGTCAAGTCCAATTTCTCCAGCATAACAGCATTACATTAATTCCAATGGGATACTGGCCGCAATTGAACAGGGTGAATTATATTCCATCTATTATTGTTAATAACTTGAAATAGATGTGAAATTTTAAATAGGGGGTTGGTTGGGAAAGTAACATTGGGTATTTCCAGTGTTTGAAATTAATAGAATATGTGGAATAGAATCTAATCCTTCATGATGTCTTTTTTGCTTGGTAACGTATTGATTATATTGATGACAATGAAGCTGGATTTACACATTGAACTCCTTGATTATGTAGGCCTGACAGACTATCCTTCAACCAATACCCATTTGGATCATAATTATGTCGATAAAAATCAATAAGACAAGGTTGTTCCCATTCTCGGAAGCTATGAAAGTGGTGGGGGATCCAAAAAATTTTTTACTAAAAAATATTAGCGCATGCGCACTGCACTAGAATTTCTGATCTGAGCTACGTCAAATTCTACTCTCCCCACCTGTTTTCCATTTTTCCCAAAATCAGACAGTTATGAAAAAACCTTCTTGTTTAACCTTGGAAAAAAATGGATTAAATTGATATAGGAAGTGGGAAGTGGGAAGGACACATAATATGTAAGATTTACACGGGTAACAAAACTACATCTGACCATGAGTCAATCAAATACTTTAGGTTTTAGTATGCATGAATTATGTTGTCAGCATTTTTTAGGAAACTTGAGTCACAGTTATTTCTGAAAAATGTTTCAAAACGCAATTCAAATAGAAAGAGAGAATTATAACACTTGAATATGCTCCAAGGTATAAATTAATATTAGACCTCAAAAGTATAATGCAGTTATGCTTCATGTCAAGAACGACTTTTCTGATAGGGAATTTCAATTGCCAACATTCAGACTATTTATTGGAATTTGATCAATGTGATTTTATTAATTTTTTATTGATAATAAAACGTGGTTCATGGTGAAAACTTAAAGGACAGACTGGTCAAAACTGGTGTTGTGATACGTTTTGGAAATGGAAGTAATGTTTCTTCGATATACGGTCAGTCCCACAACATGAATATCTATCCAATTATATCATTCATTAACAGTCCAATAATGAAAATAATGGAATAATGCTAATCCCACCCTAATCCTCAAACTTGATAGCTCAATCCCCTATATCTTAATTCTTTTATACTTTTCAAAAATATTTATCTTATCAAGAAATAACAATGAACTTGATAGCTGGAAAGACCAATCAAAAGTTTATTTTTCCTATTTCTGATAGATATTCTAAATGGGTTATGTTTGTGTGAAATAATATCTGCAAAATAATAGTAAAGCGAGAGAAGCTGAACTCTCATTTGAGGACTGTTTGTGAAGAATCATCCCTGAAATCGATATTTGAGCTTCCTGTGTCTGAACTCCTATTTGTTGAATTCTAGGCTATGACAGAGCCAGTTATTTCTCACGACGAAGAGGCGGCATTATTCAATAGTGATTCTGATATAATTTTTTTTTCAGGGTTATAAAACCTGTTCTTGAATGGTCGAAAATATTAGAGTATTCTCTGTATTTTATGTTAATGCTTTATCGGAAATTAAAACATAATTCAAATTTATATTCAGAAAAAATACCTTGGTTCAAGATTTATGATATTTACATCCTAAAAAGTGTTTCAATGTCATATTGAATAAATTCAAGCGAATTCTTCATCGAAATTCTTCCAACTAGTCTATGAGCCCATGAATGTTCAAAGTATTGTATTCCTTCTGGATAAAATTATTCCAAACTATTTTTCCCATCATCACGTTTCTTAACGAATATTCTTGGATTTCTCGAAAACATTTATAGGTCACATCAGTTTGGATTGATTTTAGGACAAAATTACTCGATGGGAGAATTGACTTTTTTGTAATAATTTAATCTCAGCATACTAGACTACTTCGATGAGATTATTCATAGACTAACAATGTGGTCATTTATGGACATCACTCCAACTTTAGCAACTATCAGCTTCCCAATCTATGAACTGGAAATATACAACTAATATACAATTAATTGTATGTGAAAAGGTCATAAATACAATTGTTATTCGGTATGATTGGTATGTGATTTCTACATTAAAACCAAAAATATATATAAATTAAAACTTTTCTAAATAAATAGGTGGTATTGACAACATTTCTGTCTTCCTCTTCCTGTAATATAGGACATCCCTGTTTTCCTTTTCATATGATTATGTTTACGTACTGTAATTGAATGAATTCACCTACAGTGAAATCAATTAATATATTCAATGCGTATTCAATACCATTTACCATTGATCTATGATTGTTCTGTATCAATTTTTGAAAACAAACCTCCAGGCTGATCGAAGGAAAAGAATAGGGCATTTTAAGCACTGCATAGCCCAATTTAGATGAGTAGAGAGTGCCGATATCAAGTCCCTCGAGCCTTGTCTATATTATAGAGGTCAAAGCAGAACGTTCTCTGCTGCAGTTAGATAGCAACTGTAATTACCCGGGCGTATTATAATGTTTCCCTCACGAGTTCGTTGCGTTTGATTTTTTTCATCCAGAATAGGGCGACTATAGCCGTATTTTTATTTTAGCGCGTGAAATAAAAACTCTTATCGTGTAGCGGAAAATGCAGCGGCTAGCGGCGAGATAAATAAAAAACCAGCTGGAAAACGACTAATATGCACCGCGATTTTAGTGTGCAAACTAGATACTAGAGTGCAGCTTAGAACAATGTGCTTCACCCAGTGTGCAGACTATTGTCGCCAATGATACAGTGTAAAAACCAGAAAGCATTACGGAGATTATAGCGGAATGTGTTATTAATACAGCAAAATAAACGTGCTAGTCGGAGCAAGATCTACATAAACAAGGATAAAGCGTTTAGAATAGAATGAACAAGACAAATTACTATGTAGTAAAAGCTCTTAGAGATAACATAGTAAAGGCTCTTACTGAATCAATTTTTTTTAACTGTTATGACAATATTTCTATAATACAGTATTTCAGAACATGGTTATAAAGTCAGTTTGTATTTGTAATATGATACTGAATTGATTTCACTCTCTTTAAAAGATAATCTAAAAAATAATAGTATAGACATAAGATAGTGGGAGAGAGAGATTCAGATTCAGATTCAGATTCAGAGAGAGGGAGAGAGAGAGAGAGAGATTAGATTAGATTAGATTTCTTTATTCATATAGACAATAACAGAACATTCACACTTAAATTCTAGATAGCAATTAGATATTGTGTGTAATAATGTACAAGAGTAAGTAACTTCTATACAGGTATACACGAAGTAACTATAACGTTTTGTATAAATGACACTAGCTTAAAAGTAATTATTTAACAGACACGGGTATACATAGAAGTACATACATAGAGTTATAGAAATTATATATTCAGAAAAACTATATAGGCTACTATAATTAATTGGCAATCTTATCCATTACGATTGAATTATCTAAATAAAAAGGCGAAGTTTGGACATGAAGATGAGAGAGAGAGAAAGAGAGAGAGAGAGAGAGAGAGGGAGAGAGAGACGTTCCTTTCGTTAGGTCGAAAGTACATGAACTAGCAAATCTGTAGGAAGACGTATAAAAAGTTTGTTACCAGGTATCCCAAATAATTTCTCAAAGGGATGTCTAGAAGTTCGAGATTAATAGACCCAGGAATGATGTCCCACTCGCCAAATGGTATTTTCCTCGAAACAAAATAGTCTTTTTTTACAAAACCGAAGTCCAGTAATTCTTTCAAATGAGAAATAATACTGGATCAATAATTCCATAAAATAGACACTTTTGACAATATTGAAGGGTAAAATTAAATGTTCATGAATTTTTCATTTTCATTGTGAATTTACTGATTTACTCAGTAAAATTTGTGAAATAATGGGAAAATTGTGGGTAGACATACAACAAGAAGGCTATAATATCGATCCTCTTGATGTATGATGTCTATCGAAAAAACATCCGATAAGTATGATATCGTCAGTCGAATGAAATAGATGTAAATTTTTATTTGTAAAGATAACAAAGTAATGTATTTGATTAGCTGCCATTACATGAGCTGTAAAAGAAGCTGAGTAGTTTCATTTCAGCTAATATTCGATTAATTTCTGTAGAATAAATCAAGGAGTGGCACAATAAATGCATAAACATGTAAGATTTCGATTTCCAAAATCATTTGATTCTATTTCTTAGAATTCAGAAAATGCATCCCACATGTAGCTTGATGAAGGCATCAGGGTTTCGGGTAAGCTTATAGTTCGCCCAAGTGAAGAAAATACGCTGTTACAATGTAAAGTGTACAGAACTGCGTGTCTTCTCAGCTAGTGCTATCTATACATCTTTCCATAATGTTTTGGCGCTGAACTTCAGTTCAGAGTACTTCCCTGAATTCGCAACCCGTAAGCCTCCTTTGTTCAAGTTATCAAGCAAAACCTTGCAGAAGGTATTGTCGGCAGTTCCAGTCATGAGCTATTATTTACGGCAGGGTAAAACTCCCAACCGTCTATTACATGCCCTTAACCAGTGCTCAAGTACATTGCAGTAGCCTATTAACTAACAAAAAAAATTTGCAAGCTTTGAAAAAATAATTAAATGTTTTTTCGTTCCTTCAATTGTATTTTTTCAATGAAATAAATAAATTTCCTATCATTAAATGATAATTTCGAATTCATTAAATTAGTTAATTGAACTGATTGAATTCTAATTTAATTGGAGACACAGTGTCAGGTGAGATGTTGTGATACTTGAACATAATTGAAGAGCACAAAATTGTCTATATCACTGAAATTTCAGTTATATAGACAATTTTGTGCCCTTCAATTTAATTTAATTAATGTTAATTTTGATGTTTATTTTGATTATTAATGTTTAATTTTTAATTGTTAGATTGATGCATACATGTAAAATAGGGAGACAAATTTTAGTTCAACAATTTCAAGAAGAGAATCATTGTACTAAACCACAAATTTCAGTAAATTGAACATTAATCAGAAACAGTGAAAGTCCTTATTGGATAAACTAGAGAGATGTACAAGAATGTTCACACAAGTTTTGAACTTTATTCACTAAGCAGTGAATCTAATCAGAACACAATGACTTAAAGCTGTGGAAGACATCAAATGTATGCATAGTATTCCTCTGTAAAATATTTACGATGACATTATTCCAAGTATTGTTATCAAAATCTCAAAAATTTCGAATGAATGTAGTGTATCTCATCCTGAAAACTTCAAGCCATAGAATGTAATAGTAAATTATTTCAATATTCAATGTTGATATTACTGAGTTGCCTCAGATTAATCGTTTGAAAAACTATCAAAACCATAAGAGAGTAAGGTTGTGATATAAGATATTTCTGGTTTAGTAAGAGAATAGACTTTTTTATTATTAAAAGTACTTACCAGCCCCATTAGTGAAGACTTTTCCTAGAGGCTGGGAACCTGGGAGTCGTTCTTCAGAGACTCTTCGTCTCTATCTACGTCATTGCATCCTGTGAACAGAAACAAAAAGATATTAGACAATACTGTAACTCAAATATCATGGAAACTAGCTTATGGTTGAGAGGATCAACGTGCTAACCATGTGCTAATGTTACTTCTATCATGGTTGATGGTTATTTACCTCTGCTGCGTATAAGAGTGGAGTGAATATGAAACTGGCAACCAGCTGGTAGGCATAGGCCCTTCATGGGATGTTGAACCATTAGCAAATTCAAATATGCATTAGGACAGCTAATGTTTGAAATTATAAAGTAGCGGAGGATTTCTCATGATAATCCCATATAAAGCCTGTTTACAGACGTTTCTTGAAGATTAAATTTCCATATCTCGATTCTAAACTTCATTTCAGTTTTCCCAGCCATGAATTTCAGTGAATCTGTTGTTTCGCTCAAGCCAATTATTATTTCTTCTATTATTTATCCAAGTCGATTATGATATCCTTTCCAAACAAATTTTCATCCAACCACTCCGTATTTCATGTTGAATATATGAATGGATTTCCCATTAAATTGAGTCGGAATCATCATATCCTTTTCAATTTTATTCCCACACTGTATCTCATAATCCACACGGTATCTCTTTCCACACTGTATCTCATTATCAGCACATTACCCTCCAATGAAATTATCTACTGAAAACAGACATTCAAATGCACCTCTCTAATTATAACTCTAAAATCCAGATCTACTCCCAGGTCTAGAACATCATTTCTCAAATATATAGAAAAATAGTAATTGGTAATGAATGAGAATTTTTCTTTTTTTTAAGCTCCCAACGGAAATTGACAACTCAATTTTGACGGATTTTTGATAATTTTTTTTGTACTGGTTTTGGTAGCAAGATTATGTTACTAGAGCACACACACACACATACACACATACATACACACACCCACACACACATACACACACACACATATATACACAAACTTGATTTCCATCCATCATTACAACTCAGTTTGGTCAATTTTTCTCAGGTGATTATTTGAAGAGAGGGTGAAATAAATTTTGGACGGGGAAGGGTTAATCTCTCTCTCATTCACTCACTCACCTAAAAAAAATTTTCTCCTTCAACATTCAAACTGAAACTCAAACACAAACTCAAATTCATACTCCACATCTCACTACTGGATTAGAAACCCTATATTACTCCCTACTCCCAGCCACTTAATTAGTTTAATCATGAATAGCAGGATCATGCTTTGTTGGTTCAAATATACGATTTGATTTAATATAATTATATTTTGATTTGATTTAATATAATATATATTAATATTATTATTATACGATATTACATGTTCTATTCTAGTACTAAAATATTACTCCAGAATATTAGAATCTGAATATTTTAGCAACAAGTTTTCATTGTTTTACGATCAAATGAAGCTTTGATTACCATCTGCAGTCAGCAGAAAACCTAACTAGGTACTGTATTTTTACCAAGCCTGATAAAGAGTAGACAGAACTAGATTTCAAAATTCTTTATCACTCAAAACCGCTCTAATATCCTAGCGTAGGTCCACTTCCTAGTGTATCAGCAAGAAAGGACTGATTGCAATGCGATTGCAAATCGTGTGTGATTTTATTATTTTAGCAACGTTCAATTATTTCTAAACAGTATCTTGAAAGCGGTGTGCCAACTAAGAAACAACAAACCCAGTGCTATGGGAAGACATATGCTTTTTCTAGCTCTAGCATATGTGCATTAAACTCATTCTAATAATAGACCAAACAAGCAAGAATACCCCCACTGGGGATCTCTCTCATCACAAATTTACAATCCAGATTGAATCTTTCTCACGTAGCTCTGTTACGTGTATCACATGTGACTTTAGCCACATAACACTCAATAATTATCTGTCCTACTATAGACTAAGAAAAAGGACAATTCCAAAAATTATCATTAGTGAGAATATACAGTAATTATTGAATTTTTTATTAACATTGGTGATTTCTTTTCATCAAGTACCTGAAATTATCAGAGAATAGCTCTAAAATGAGATATTCAATTATTAGTCGTATACCATTTTATTAATCATTATTATAATTCCTTATTATTATCGTAATTATTATATTCATATGCCTTACTTCTTTTCTTCTAGGGCTACTGTATTTTTTGAAATTTTAAAAAATGTTTATAATCAGAGTACCCTTCTAAAAATATTTTTTATTTCACACACAACATGTTTCGGCTAATTTGCCATTTTCAAGTGACAATGGCAAATGAGCCGAAACATGTTGTGTGTGAAATAGAAAATATTTTTATAAGGGTACTCTGATTACAAACATTTTTTTTTAAATTTCATATGCCTTATTCCAAATCTGTTCAATTTATTATTCGAAGAGATATTTGAAGCACTCTCAAATTGGATAGCTACATCTAAAGGTATGTATATCAATCTAGAGGTATCTTAACTCTGTAAAAAATGGATAAGCTTCTCATTTGGAGTTTATCTCCATGGTTCAACAGTGTGATTAGGTACAACTCAAGACTCCGTCATCCCAAGACTCCCAAGAAGTGATTAGGCTAACAATTTTTTCTTTTTAATTCTATGAAGGCTACAAAACTTACTCTTGGAAGCAAGTGATAAACTGAAGCTCGATATTTTTCATGTTTTTGAGTGATACGTAGTATCACTGTTTGCTTAAATACAGTTGATCACTCTGAGTGATACTCTGCGATTCTTCAATGATTATTCTCTAGTAATACACTGCAGTTGAATTAAAATGTTTTTAATGGTATACTCGTATTGTAGCTCGAAACCGAATGTTTTTTTAGTAATATACTGTTGTTCGACAGCACATAGTGCAGTAGAGTACGAGAATGTTTTCTGCAGAAGAACTAGTTTGCTTTTAGTCCGAGTACTAGTTAGTGCCTCCACTACAGATCTTCCTGGCTGAATGGAGTTGATCAATTTACGCAATGCACTCAAATTTTGTATTGGATTGGTTTTGCTGCAGTAGTCCCGTTTCACTGGGGAAATGTCAGCTCCCACACAGAAAAATATCAATTCCTCGGGTTGAGAAAGAGTTTTTAGCTCACTCTCCGTCTGATTACAAACGCGAGTATCCCTTGAAAATGGGATACATGATTTCGGAGGTGCGATAATATAGTGGATACTCTATCAAGATAAATAAACGAGCAAAATGTCTGAGCGATATGTATCAGATGTGTTTATGTTGAAGACGATAACTTCCGATCACAACAATAACTGAATTACAAATCAACCAATTATTATTACATCGATTATTAAAGATGGTAATTTTCAAAACCTGCGATTAATTTAATAAAAAAATGACTTGAATTAATTTGTAATCAGACTGTATAAAAAGCTTTTAGTAAATACTATTGCTATCTAGTCTTGAGATTAATAAGAATTTTCAACCTATCTCTCTGATCTTACATAAAATGAGAATGAATTCTCATTAGAATAGGCCTATCATCTTTCATATGAGATATAACTCTTGGCCTCTTCATATAAGGCCTCTACATATATCTCGGACCAACCAACGGACTGGACCAAATCGATGTGGGAGGTATATCGTTTATTTGTAATGATCACGTGATTTCTCGCCCGGACCAATGTGTAGACACTTCTTAGAATCCTTCGAAGTTGTGTGAATCATAAAGGTTAGCTCTGATTGAAAGCTTGTAGAGAGCTGATTGAGCTCTGATACGTAAGCTTAATCAATAATCATCAGTAATGAGCAGTATAATGTGTACTTAGAGTATAATGTAATAGTATATTACATTATGAGTGTGGAAAAGGCCTTTTTACAAACGAATAATTATGCTCTCCAAACGAGCGGTACGCGAGTTTGGAATATAATTATGAGTTTGTAAACTTTTCTACACGAATTATGTACATTTTTTCGTCATACAAGACTGAGAAGGATTTATTAAAACCTCAAACAACTGAAAACATTAACTGAAGCCAACATAACCTCAACACAACACTTGCACAAACGCACACAGTGAACAACTGTCATGGCAGCTCGTTCGACTCGTTTATTCATACGCCTGAGTTCGGAAAAAACAGCTGGGCTAGATTTTCAGTGCTGTAATTATCATCGTGATGATAATCAGCTGATCTTTGATTCTCCTGTAAACGACAATTTTCCAAACGCAAATCTAGCTTGGAAAGTTGTGTATTACATACGAGTATGGCGAAAAGTATATTGTACCTCACTCAGGAAACTCGCCACCGCTCATGAAAACCCGTTTACTCGGCGCACAAATCACTCATTTCTCACTCTAAGTAAATTAATCATTGTATTCCAATAACTATTACCTATATTATTGTAAAGTGTTGGTCAAGTATTCAAAAATTGATTTGAACTGTAATTTTAAAGGAAAATTGCCAATATCATCGGAAATAGAAATCTCCAAATCAGGATACTTCCGCATTGAAAAGTGTTAGCTACTTGTATCATAAGTAACAAATATGATTTTAGCCAAGATAGAATATTTTGTTAATCATATTTTTGTCTCGTTTGAGCGTAATTCATCAAATTATTCATATGATTTTTCAATGAAATTATTCAAAGGTTCATACCGATGATAGTTTTATTGAACTGTTTAATAATATCCGTTATTCTGGCCGAAATAAGATCGATATTTCATTTATAATGTTTCATTTTGTCGCATTGCTACACTAAATGCATGATTCTCTTTATAAATTTTCCGCATTTTTTAAAATAACCATATCGATGAAAAAATGTAAACAGCTTATAGAAGAAGGCTGCCACATAACTGTAGAGCTTATCGTTGAACAGTGGTGACTGTGGCAAGGAAGTAGAATAGCATACGAAAAAACTGGCGGTTGGAGGGTGATGTTTATCAATGATCACCTCTGTCAGGACAGTCAGCGAGCGGTCTGTGAGAGCAAATCAAGTCGAGAGTGACTTCAGCTGAAGAGTTCCGCTCTTGTAAACCGAGTTAAGACGGTTCTGAGTGAGCTATCATGAATAAAAGACATTCGCCAAACGCCAGTTTCGTTGAAGTCTACTCGATAATAGCCAAGTGAAAGTTTTGGCATGTGAAAAACTTTTGCTGAAGACGAAATATGTTTTCCTGCAGTCGTCCCATAGGCGGTGAGCGGCGATTTTATAAGAGCAGACCATTCGCTTCTAGCCGTTACTTTTTTATTGGGCCTATACGCGCAACTAACAAAACCAATGGGAAGAGTTCGAAAAGGCCCAAATAATCATACAATTTTTTCACTCACAAATACTAGCACACGGCATAAGAGAAGTCAGAGACTCATCGTGACTGTAGAAAAGTGTCATAGACTCGTAACTGTAGGAAAGTAAGTTCAATGGTATTTTGGTAAATGAAAGTATATATATAGATATTGTACTTATTCAATAGTTACTGAATAAAAATTAATACTGGATGAACAATAATCCTAATGATCATTGAAGGTAGTTATTTTTAGAGACAAACTTTTCAAAATCTGAGAAAACATAAGATTTCGACTATTCTTCCAGTCTATTGACTGAGGTACCCCATAGAAGAAGACTTGGATCTATGTCTTTTAATTTCTGATCTTGATAATCTTCTCTTTTCTACAAAATAATAAATTCATAGCAAAGCGTAGGCTACTCACTGTAAACCAGCTAGTGAAATGTAAAAAACTATTGATAGGACCTCCTCTCTACGCGTGGTCTCCTATAATAATACATCAGGTATGTTATTTTCGTCTCTGCACCTAAGCGTATCAATTCTAGATGTTGATTGGATACATAATTCTCTGAGACAATCCTGAATTCAAAATCTGAAATTCAGAATCTCTATGCCTTGTATACAATCAATATTAGATATTTGTGTTCTAAAAAACGGAAAAGATTTGTGACAAGAGCAAACGTTCGTTTCCAGCAGTTTTGTTTCATTGGGCCTGTACTTGCACGAACCTGGCTGAATAGACTGGTGAATAGTGCAGTATCTTGCTCTTTCCACTATTCAAATTGTTCTGAGGAGTAAAGAACAAGTATTCCATATAGATCTATCGAATGATGATGGTATCACTACCAAAACATATTGTTGATGTTTTGATTTAATGGTTTTGGGTAATGGTAAAAGTTGCACCAGTTATGGAAGCGAACCTTTGTTAGGTTTGTTCCTTCTCTAGGTTTGAACATTTCCACCGCAGAAAACTCATCAGCTTTGAATCCATGTCTACGGTTTTGATGAGAAAATTTACCCGGTGCAAGTGCACCCTTTGTATGTTGCCAGTGATCTGTCGAAAGAGTAGACAATTTTAATTCGGGCCATGAGTCCTATCAAGCTTCACGATGATGGGAAATATGTTGGCAAGGTTCCGCGCGTTGTCGCACATTACTATGCGAGAAACGTATCTCGGCCTGTTTACCGCTAATTGTCACCCCTTACAATGAAATCTGCTCAACGTTTTGCAACTCTAGAGCTGTTTCTTTTCTCTTCCGTTCTGGTTAGCTTCCTTCCTTCCTTCCTCCCTTCCTTCTGCATTGGACCTTGAACGGGATTAGGCGGTTGGCAGCCATCGTTCTACACTTCACTTGATGTAACCACCGACTCGTGATACATTGTACTCCCCACATTACATGTGTCACAAAAAATCGAATGTTACATCAGTTGCAGTCTAATGTCACTTGCAACTACTCTGGTTGTTGCAGCTGATATCTTGCCGGTGATTTCGGCCTGAAACATAGTGCATCCTATATAAAGCTCGTCTAGTGCAATCTTCTTTCCACCCAGCAATGGTGACAAACATCCGCCACTTAAGTATCAAGTCCATGGGCTCAATTCCATCAATTTCCATGAAATTGTGTCTCTAATTCTCGCGCAAAGAATGCTCTGCATTGCTGCAGTTGTCGGAGATCATGAAATAGATGTGGTTATCCCATTTCAAATTCTGTTTTCACGGAATATCAACGGATTAGCATCACTTTGAACGAATTTCAACTGATATTGTATATGATAACAATCCATAGATACAGTCAAATTGACCTTACGCAAGTATGCGTTTTTCTGTTTAGCATCAAATGAGATGGTTTTCATTCTGTTTAGTTGTTCTTCAAGAGCTCCAAATACTCTGTTTACTGTGTTAGCATATTTAATAATGTCAATGGTGTTTTGAGTTTGAACTGTAGACTTCCAGACGTGATGATAAGAGATACTGATAGTTTTGTTTCTGCAGCATGACCAAATTGACTGTGGCTCAACGTTATCTGGAACTGGGAGCTCCACCCTCAGAACATGTTTTGGACTCAGTTTTTGTAAGAACTGGTAGACTATTGTTTACACAAACAGAGAAAACACACCGTCATATTTATAGAACACAGTATGTCTTCTTAGTTTGTGCAAACTGTGAAAACGATTTATTAGATCAATAATAATGATGAAAAGATAAATCTTGTGATGAAAATTAGAGCAATGAAAAATAATCATTTGGACTCCGAGCTAAGTAATGGTGTTATTAAATTAAGTACCATTGGGAATGAGGGTTTCAATTATTTCAAGAAATTCCATTTTGTGATTTTATTCCAACAATGGAGCTGCATAAAAAATATATTATTGGAACAGTATTACTTTTTCGACTTGGAAAAGTATTCAAGCTCAATTAATGATATAATATGATATGAAAGAAAATTATTCAATTTGGAGAGCGATCTTCAAGAAAACTGTTGAAGCTATACTGAAACATAAAATCACTTGGAATGCATTTTCTTATCATGTTCCATCACCATCGGGTTTCGGGAAATTAGTTCCAATCACTGGATGCAGACGTACCATGCACACTGACTGATAAACTTTACCATATCGTTACAGATAATATGATGACAAGAGACACTAATAGTGAATGAGAGAGAGAGAGAGAGAGAGAGAGAGAGAGAGAGAGGTCGAATGATGCTCTAAAGCGTGGAGCAGTGGTGGAAGACTTGGCGAAAGATGTAATTATAAGAAGATTTCGGGCTTCCGCAGTAATTCGTACAAATGTGTAAACATAGCTTGAGTGGTGACATGGTGAGAGGGAGGGGTTTTGAAGAAGCAGCATCTTGCTCTGTCGCAAGATCTCGCTTTGTAAATTATTGTGGGGCGAGTGTTAGTGCGATAGGGCGATATGAGGCAGCAAAGCAGGCATGTGGGTATATATTTCAGCGGCTTCAACCTCACATAGCCCCCTCATCCATAACACACACATGCACACGCTCCCAATGAGAATCTGGAGGGACTCTCGGCTCCTGAACGAAAGCACTCTCAAAACTGGCGCAAACAAACTACAGTCGTCGTCTGTGATTCAAAGTCCAACCAAACGCCAAGACGAATGTCGAAACAACACGCTTGGCTGAAAGTAATTGGAGAGAATCGTAAATATTGCTCGATTATAAGAGAGGAGCTAGCAGAATCACTTTTTCATGTACACATTGGTACAAATGTTATTAGTATGGGAGATTATTCATTCTAGTATTCATGTTATCTTAAAAAGTATGCTATGATCATCCCAATTCATACAAGAATCACTTTTGTTAAAATAAAAATAATTCTAAAAGGGTACTGTGATTCATATTAAAATTTATAAGAATTATAAACAGCCCTAAGAGAAAGGAAATATGAAGAATCACTCTGCTTGATATCAAGAACTTTTCACCCTGAGTCAATTAAAGGGCTGGAGTTGGAAAATTACTAAGGCAGCAATCAGTGCGCCTTTTTATTCAAGTTTAAAATGCACAACAAAAACGTAGAAGTAATTTGAGTCAATAAGAATTAAGGGCTACATAGTTAAAATTCTCATAATTCATACGTAGAATACAGTTTTTTTTATAATCATGCTCAATAATTATTTCCAAATGAAATAAAGGTCTTAAAAATAATTTACAAATAAGATACTGCTAAGAACGCGACTCACTTTTCTGTTACAGGGAACAATTGAAATGGATCAAAATTTAAAAGGTAATAATTATTTGGAAGGTTTTCCTCAAAGTAGATATGATTATTCATAAATAATAGGAATTGATAATTATGTTTAAAAAATCGATGGAATATGAATGTTATTTTATTTAGTCCGTTGAATATTATCGTTATTCCTGCTTTCATTGCTGCGTTCATCTATTCAGGTATTTGGAAAGACCATAAATTCATTCAAACGACAGTATTACTGATCATAAATCGATCCTTATAAAACCTCACTTGAGTCTGGAGAGATTAAGTTGGAGCAAAGACTATCTACTCTTGGAGTAGATTTTCTAATACAAGAGTAGATTGTCTAATATGAGAGTAGATTGTCTAATATAAGAGTAGATTGTCTGATAATAAGAGTAGACTGTCTAATATAAAAGTAGATTATCTCTGGTTGGAGTACAAAACATATTCCAATCAAAAGTTGTGATTATTTATGAGATAAGGCAAGCACGCTTCTTCAACTAATTTGCCACGTTCACTCATCTATGATATGATTCATTCCAGATACTATTCTTTAGTGATACTTTACTTCACATACGTACTGTAATTTGAAAATGTCTTCTCAGTTTTAGAACCGAACAATAACAATAAACTCTGATACATCCTTTTTTATCCCCTTGTTGATTGGAATAGGCCACCAGCAGGCCTGAGATAAAATTGCAATAACCGTAGGAGAGATATGAATTCAAGAAGTTTCTTTATTATTCAACCATTCTTTGTTCGGTCTATAGATAAGATAGATAGATGATTGATTGATTTCCTGATATATGTATGCAGATGATAATAAAAATAATATTCATAATTTCCAGTTGTATATAAACACCGCTATATATTATATAAACTATATAAAGACTATATAGACTCTAATAGATTAGTAATCGAAATTATCAGGTGAAGCTTGAGAAATAGTAGTCGTGATGTGATATTATAACCTCAATCAGACTACGTAAACTTTCACAAAAATTCGGAAGATGAATAGTAAGGGCAAACCCTGTTCTCCATCTCCCAAATCATTTATTAAAATCAGTGGTTCATTTATAAAATTCAGGGTTCCGTGACGGAGGGGAGAAAGTAGGTAGAAGGAGGTTTCCTCCCGCGGAAAAAAGTTAATTCAATTATCAATTCTCAAAACTATTTTTTAGAGAGATTTTAAAGCTTCAAGTTGTGTATTTTTACCATAATATTTCCGTATATTTGATTAAAATTTTAAATAATTCACTATAGGAGTAGCGAGTACTCAGAGGAGTACCAGTGCGTACCGTTACAAATTAGGCTCTGTGTAAATGTATATTTGAATAAATGAATGAGTGAGTAATAAGTATTATCATCGTCTTCTTTCATAATATTATTGTGATAGAACAGAGATTCTCCGCCAAATGAAGACTCATTCCAAAATATTTGCCACAGACTGGAATAACGCCAAATTTTCAGATTGATTGTATCTCTCAAGATAAATGTCACTAAACCAAGAGTGCAAGCATTCTAATTCAAAGCGTTGGATTAACAAGCTAGAATAGATTCCAGAATAATAATTATACTGATCACAAAATCAACGCTTCTTTGGAAGAGTATTAAGAAATTATAGTCGAATTATCTATATGATTTCACAAGAGTTTGAAGAAGAAGTTGAATTTATTAATAATTATTGAAATTTATGAGAACATCATAATAATAAGCTTGGTTGGTCTCGAGAACTAACCTTTGGCCATGAGTGCTTGAAAATAGAGGCACAAAACTGAACTAGAAGATTTTATATTTTATCTGTTCACATTAATAGATAATGTGATATGAAATTATATGTTTGGGCACGACGTAATCCAAACTAAATAACAAGGCGAACAAAACAAAGTTAAGGAAGTGCTGTAAAGTATGTAAAATATGGATACATACTCAATTGAGGGATCTTTCGCTGCAGCAATCACAAATGATACATTTGAATGGATAATAATTATTACAAATTGTGATGGGTTCTAATAAAAAGTTGTTGGATGTATCTCAGAGATGACAGCGTGTCTTGAGGAGCTCAGTATCATATTATGAAGAGGTTCACTAGTTTCGCTGATAAGCTCAGTGAAGGAGCACGAAGAGATTGACTGCAGAAGGGCAAATCAGAGTAAGCCTACATAGGTCTAATGGAAGGGAAAAATCAAATCCATGATGTTTATTGTTTTTCGTCAATAAAGAGTTACAAAACCCCAACGGAGACAAAAAAGAGAAAGAACCCCGCTATCCGCATTTTTAAAAATTCACCCTTCGTAATATCTCCTTCCTCGCCGATCTTTAGAGAATTCACAATGTTGTTTTCACATGGAGAAAACTTTCAGCGTATTATTAAAGGAGTTTCTAATCATTTTCATTGAATTTACTACTTTGGAATTCAAGAAAAACATAAATATACATTATTCCATCATTTTTAGAAGCTCATTTGTTTAGATCATGCCAACCGTAGGCCTATGTCAACTGATTGAAGAATTGAGCAAACATTCAAATTTACATAATATTATTCTCAATCCTTATCGACCTTATCCTCAAGTCCTGCCAACGCTTTTCGATTTAATACACTCCATTTGCTCCATCAAATCTATTTGAGAAATCTTAATGCACTTTGCAGTAATGAGAGGCAATTCATGAAATGTATTTGCATCCATTAATCCAATAGAAAAGCACTTTCGCGGAAAGAACATTTCTGTGAAAACTTCGTTACCTCGGAAGAAATAATAATAACTTTTTATTCTTATTTCTCAAATCAATTCATTACATAGTGTGTGTCTTGTCACATACAAGAACTAGGTGTTCTTTTCGCCTTTGTTGAATAATAATATTATGCCTATGCATGCCATAATATGTATGGATTGATGAGACAATATTTCACCAAATTGTAAAACATTATTAATCTCTATATTATATAAAAGCGAAATGGCACTGACTGATTCATTCATTCATTCATCACCAGAACTAAAAATCCATTGAACCGAATGCGTTCAAATTTGGCAGGCATGTTCAGTTAGACGTTTCGACGCTCGCTAAGAACGGATTTTAAAAACTTTTCAAGGATACGCCAAATATTCTCGTTATTCTATAGTTTTTCAACGTTTTCTTCATTTTTTCGAGAACCAATCGGTAGAAAATTTTGATATTTGGTAGGCAGGTTCAGATAAGGTCTAGAAATTCTGTGTTGAAATATTTTTGAAATCCGTTCAAGATTACGCCATTAACCAGGTTTTCAAAATTGTATATGTATTGCGGGTTGCGTATCTTCCGCCTTGATTCGACCAATCCTAACTGTAAATTCAATGGTTCAGCGAGATTATAGATGAACTAATTGGGAAGATATTGAATCAAGTTTCAAACTATGTCCAATACACTTCCTAAGGTTGCGCTCAATATTAGCTTTTTACTATTTTTGGAGTTTTTCTTAGATTTTTCGAGACCAATTGGCAGAAAATGTTGAAATTTGGTAATCAGGTCCAGATTAGGTCTAGAAATGCTGTGTTCAATGAATTTCGAATCCCTTCTGAACGGAATTTGCAGGCGAGCGAAGCGAGCCTGTTTGTCTCAGCTGACACTGACAGAGGTCTTGCAGGCGAGCGAAGCGAGCCTGTTTGACTCCCTTATACTGCCGATACTGTCGGGGGTCCAGCTAGGCGGAGAAGGCGAGCGAAGCGAGCCTGCCGGCTAGTTTCTAATATTCTTAAAAGAGATTGAAGCTTACCTATGATACTGTACATTAAACCAAGTTAGGTGTATTTTCTTAATAGAATTGTAGTTTTTTGAGAAATAAGTTTAATTAAGTCTCTTTTATGCTTTATAATGAATATTATCTCTGATATTCTATAAGGAGATGAGCAAACATTTATACTGTCTACTATACCAAGCTGGATGTATTTTCTAGATAGAAATTGTAGTTTGTTTTGGAGAATTAACTTTTAATGAAGCCTCTATCATTTAATGAATATTATTTCTGATATTCTAAACGGAGATGAACGCGAATATACTCTCGATTGAAGACACAGTGTCAGGTGAGATGTTGTGATACTTGTACCTGATAAAAGAGAACTAAAATAATTTAATAAATATTGTCTATATCAGACAATATTGTTCTCTTTAATTAAATAAAGTTTTAGTGAATTTTTATAATAACAATTACATTATGAGTGATATGCTAGCAGGAACTGGACGCACACATACGATAATATCTTAAATATAATATCTATGTAGGGGTTGTAGGTGTTGGAGGCGAGGAGAGATACCGCATGCGGCATATGGTCGCTTGAAGCTGGACGGGGGTAAGCGCGGGTGTTGGTGTGGGGGGCGAGGGGGTGTTAGTGCGGGGGCAACGTCATTTAGTTCGGGGCTAAGAAAAGAATTTCAAATCCGAAGCTAGGAAGATGACGGCCGTCCGCGTGGCGTGTCAAAGCAAGAACGTGCTAAAAATACTCTAGCAGCTCACAACCCATCTTCGTGAGATTGTGCTAGCAGACACGAGGACGTTATAGATACTCGAGTCCCAACACACACATTCTCCATACACCACCTACAACCATACAACCTCCACAACAGGTTGAAATTGTTGTCTAGTGGAGAATGTGAACAACATTTGCAACATACAACACAATGACATTATCAGCTTCATTTGTCTGGATTCTTTCTCATTCCTCCTGGATCTACCATTTCCAACTCCCAATGAGTAGCCTACGCGGATAATTCTCACAGATACATACGGAATTTTTTAATGTGGGGGAGAAATATCAGCTGTATTCCAATCTGGCTACTTCCTATCTCTTGAACCTTCCATTTTAAACTCTCAATGAGTACACGGAAAATTACTTCCTGTGTAATTACTTCACGTGTCTCTCCAGCTCTCCCCTCCACCCGTCAGAAAATATACAATCTCAACTGAAACGACTTGCGAATAAGGCAAAGGTGAAATAAGGCAAATTACAGAAATTAAACATGTTGGAATGTGGGAGAGGAATATCTGTTTTATTTCACTCTGAGTGTGAGTACGTCTGGCTACTCCCTAATACTTTCTCGACCTACATTTCAAACTCCCAATGAGTACACAGATAATAATAATTATTGAACAATGCCTACAACATTTTTAAATGTGTGTGAGAAATATCAGCTTTATTACGCTGAGTGTGATTACGTCTAGCTACTTCCTAATATTTCTTGATCCTGCCATTCTAAACACCAAATGAGTATACAGTTAACTATATGCTAATACATAGGCCTACAAGATTTTTAAATGTGGGAGAGGAATATTAGCTTTATTATTATCTGAGTGTGAGTATCTCTGACTACTTCCTAATATTTCCTTGAACTACCATTTCAAACTCCCATTGAGTACACTGCTTTATATACAGATACATAGGCCGACAATATTTTTTAATGTTGGAGAAGAATGTAAGCTTTATTCTAATTTTATTAACTCTTAGTACTTCCTCATTTTTTCTTAGGATTAATATCCCAAATTCCTGACGAGTACTACATCGAAACTGAAAAACGTTTTCTTATTTTCATATGAGGGTTTTCTATAAAATTGGCAATCAGAGTCCAGTTTCAGACTCGTGACTGGTAAATCAAAGCTTCAAACTAAAAAGTGACTGAACAACTAATTTGTCCCCTCTGAGAGACAGCAGCTTAGCATGGGGTGGTGTGATGTGCACTGTGATCTCCACACTGAATCAACTTAATGCTCGATTTTCTCACTCATTCACTCACCCCCGTTCATTCATTGTAAATTAGAATCCTTCGGATGTTCACCGAGTAGACCGGAGGTTGCGTCTTCCGTTTCAGCCGTTAAAAATCTAATCACGTGCATTCCTAATGATGTCCAGACAAACACTGTACACACAATTGCATCAACTCACCTCATAGCTTCCTCATTGCAAGGGACACACGTATAATAAATGAGCCGTTTAATGGCTGCTCCAGGAGCAATGCAATATGCAATCAACGTTATACTTATCTCAAAGTGGAATCTGCCTTGTAACAGTCGTGACAAAAGCATCCCTAATAAGGTGGCCAAGAAGTTTCAGAGAGAGCTTCTCACAATTTGTTTTACGAATATAGGCTTGTTAGAAAAATCTGATTCAGACATAGTTCCTCACAGGAAGTCTATTTATTTTTATTCACAATTTGTTGGAAAAATATGATGATGAGTAACTTATTTGATAGCGAGTAAAACTGAATTTACTCATATTTAAAATTAATAAGATTATGTTCATTGAGACAATAATAAAGATTTTGCTATCATCCCTTTCTTGACGTCAATATTTGTAGAATTTAGAAAATGGATAGAATTTCCAAAGGATGTCTCGACTAGCTATCAATTAACAATGAATAAAAAATAAATGATTTGAGCCTGCAATTCTGTGTACTCTTTCCAGCAGGTGATGCTCATAAATGAACGATGTGAAATTAACCTAAATTAATATTGATGGAATTTTTATTCAACTAACTGAAAATTCGGTCGGCAATCTTGAATCCGCAACATAAAAATGTATTTTTTCAGCGATACTGTTTAATGTATTATTTGATTGATTCCAATGCAGAATAATCATAAGAATTTAATACCGGGAACCGCACATCTATGTATGAGCCAATACCTTTCAAAGGTATTTGAATCTACTCCAAATCAATAAATAGTTATGTGTTTCTCTAAAACGGTTTTCCCAATTCACTCACAGTTTTATTTCAGAGGGGGTTTCATTAGAATCAGAAAATATTATGTTTCATATTTCTCAGGAATCTACGAGTAATAAATTTATCAAGGATCATAATATATCTAGAATTATAGTGAGATCACTGATGATTATGTATCACCTACTTTAGAATATAAAATCAAAAAATAATTTATAAGGACCTCGTAAATGTAGGCCTATATGAAAAACAAGCACTCAAGAGTCGTCAACTTCCAACCACTTTGCCTCATTAGCCATCTTATATTAGATTTTTTCAACAAGACTCATTTTATTCAGTTAGAAAATTTAATTTTCACTAGAGAAGATGGAGCTATCAACGAAGACGTCCCAACTGATTGAGCTTGACTCTCGGCTATCTTCATCTCATATGACACACAGCATAATTGGATTATTTTCGCGAATCGATATCTGAAACGTATTGAACTGCAATATCGAAACGAGCAAAAGTGAACTAGCATTTCAACAAGGTAGAGCTTTACTTTTCAATTGCACACGGACTGCTCCCGTTTACATCCGAACTAGAACTCCACTTTAAGAGTTCTTTTCCTGTCTCAGTTCTCTTGCTTGCATCCCACTCCGCCACGCCCTACTATCACTTGATAACGTTCACGAACTGCAGGGGTCTGCCATCTTTCCTTCACGCACGGCTGATTTTCGACTGCTTTAGTTTTATTATTTTTCTCTAGGTTCTAGATCCTTGACAATTCTCATCCATTGCATTTACGGGACGAAATGATCTCAAGCTAGAAAAGTGGAAAAACAAAATCAATGATAAATCAGCTCACAAGAAGATGATCAAAGATAGATGATATTTAGCTAGGAAACGGAAATAGTGGAAGACAAACAGTTTCAAAGCAATCTACTCTTTCTGTTATATCCTTTCCTCTCTCATCGATCCTGAACTCTTATGAATTGAATGTTTCCGTATTGCATGAGGAACCATAGTCGAAAGAGCTTTCAGTTCCTTCCTACCTCCTCTTGAACTTCTAGAGAATAAAATTGTCTCAATCAATATTATGTTTGTTTCTGAAGTCTTCGTATTGGTTCGTTTGTATTTCATGTAAATGTAAATAATTAATCACTTAGAACTTAAAAGCAATACTTTTTCCACAACGGTGATCAACTCATTGAATCTCTGCACCTCTTCCTCTTTTATTAACAATAAATAATGCATCATTGTCCTTTTTTGAGAATTTTCATCTGAGTTCTTTTTCGTCCCTTTCAAAACAATAATTGAATTATTCCATCCAATTTTCAAGATCACAAAATTATAATCCCACATTATTCGTTCGTCCGTCTTACGGAGAAGACTGAAGTTGAGGTGTCAGTACTGTCTGTCGTTTTAGTCGACACTATTCATCCTCTTCCCTAACCTATCTCTCATGGTGAGAGAGGCTTGACTTCACTTTCTAGTGGTGATGTGTGAAATGCTCTAGACCTCCAAACCTGAAATTTCAATAATCAAAATCCAGAAGTGTAGCCTAATTGTACATATACTCGGTGTACTTGTACTTAGTGTACTTGTACATGGTGTAGTTGTACTTTATGTACTTGTACTTGGTGTACATTTGTACTTTAAGAGAAAATTTTCATGTGATAGATTAGTTATTACTATTTTTTTCAATTTGAAGTTGAATTTCAGAATTTCACATTTATATCTAGAATTCAGACTTTTGTCTTTAAAAGACCATAAAATACTATTTTGGACAATGATCTCCCTAAAATTTTCCATGTGAGGACTCCCTCTGTATGGAGGAATTGATCGTATTTTCTGGGAGGGAGGGGGTTGAGAAATGAAACATAGATATTGATAAAGAATATGGGGATATTGAGAAAGATTTATTGTGGGGGGGGGGGGTGTTTATTTGTTGACATTACTGTTTATTCATCCTCAATACTCAAGTCCTGGATATGCCAATGTCTGTTATATAAAACACATTTTTCTCCTCACCGTTGGTTAAATTATAAATGTTGAATTACAAATCTTTATAACGAATCTATTTTCTAATCTCATGTCAATTAGCATTAGTTGTTTTGAGGACACATAGGCTACCTACAAATGCCGACTCGATAATCTTATATCTTACTTTTTGACAAGAAGCACCTACCAAGTGCCCAGCATGGAAGCTGATCAATAATTGATTTGAGTAGCCAACTTGGCTCTCCATGTATAAATTACTGTTATCCATTATTGTGTATTGCATGCTCAGGTAACCATTCTCTCTTCAACACGTTTTTGGAGTAAATTGATTATTTTTCTGTTAGCGTTTTCAGCCTTTTTTCCAGTAAGGACTGGATCACAGGATGGTGCTGGAGAACGTCCTGTATGATTAGGCTCTAAACCAAGCAGGGTGAAAAGAATAAGGCATATATCATTCAAAAGATCAAATTTACTTCAAAGCCTCGTTTAACAGAGTTTAGAACCTTTCGCTTTCCGATGCTTCCTGGTGGTTTGGAGACCACCTAAAGCTGTAAGTCCATTCATCTATCATCATCATCATCATCACCCACGCACAAACCAGAGAGCACATATGGGCATTACCACAATAAAAAAAAACGGTAGTATGATGTGCATGATGTGTACTACTTCAAAACGTAGGAAATCGCCCTGTTCACTGACTTGAATATGAAATTTTCATTTTGTTTTAGGGTTTACGATTGCGTATGCATGCGCCCGCACACAATAGATGAAGGTCTGGGATCTGGGAGTGCATTGTATAGAAACAACAAAGCAAGGAGATGATGATAATGATGTAAGAGATAACAGCTCCCTAATGCGGTCAGTCCTCCGCAGTCTAGTCGTTTCGATACGATACATCGATATAGTAACTCTCAATCGATATCAGTTGTTCCCCATCGAAGTTGAAATCACTACAGAAGTAGACATAACAGAAGAATATCAACCATTTCAGAAGGCTCCAACTGCAGTAGGCTAATATTACTTTCCTATCAATAAATTATCTTGCAATATCATAATTCACTGTCATTTTTTTCTGAGGGTGATGCCACGGGCTCTAAGGCCTGTGCGTGGGTAATGCGAGGGTTGATGATGAGAGATGATGACTACTTTTTCATAAATTGAATTGCATAAATGATTATTTCTCTTCCATCCAATAACTATTATGATTATTGTACACAGGAACAATGAGCCAGAAATTATTTTTCATCAGCCATGAAGGCTAAGCCTGTTTTGCTCTCCAAAATAATTTTTTCCTAATAATTGTGCCATTATAGATCACTTATGTTAAATGGATAACTGAACTAGTCCCTCAATTCCTGAGACATGAGCCCCGAGAATAAGGCTATTTTATAAAAAGAGTGATTCAATAAACATGAATATCGCAGTGAGCTTCAGAGCAAAAACAGTAACGACTCAAAATTCATTGATAAGTGGCGCATGTATCAAAATCAAAGAATTTACCCAGATTTAACCATTATATTCTGCTTCAATTTTTGGAGAAATTGCGTAATCAAAGAGGGACTGCAGTGCCTGCAAAGTGACTGTGGCACTAGAGGTAGCACTCCCTAGCGACAGCCTGCTCTAACCATCACAACTTTATTCACATGGTTGATAGATGAAATGAAATAAATCAAATACTCTTTTTTTTAATTTTAAAGAATCATTTTTACACAGACATGTTTCAAGCTTTAGCCCATTTTCAATGTGAATAAAACAATACTGAAATAACTAAACATGATTGAAATATAAATCTAAATATTATCATATGATTAAAATTGAATACGTATAAAATATTGAATATGATTGTAAAAATATATTACAAATCTTATGTGCATCAAAATTAGGTTTTTCGTAGTTTCTTTGGATTAATATTAAAATTAACTTCATTTATTATTATTTCGCCATTTAACTTTTCTCTTATATATATTTGAAATTCTTTTTTTACATTCAATTTCATATTTTTGTTTCCAGAGTTTAATATTATCATATTTGTTTTTATATCTCTGTAGATGTGACTTGAATCCAGAAGATGTTCAGCTGATTTTTGTGTGGTATTTCTAGCTTTTAAAGCCTGAACATGTTCACGAAATCTAGTTTGAAAGCTTTCTTCCCGTTTGGCCCACATAAAATTTATCGCAATCATTACATATCAATTTATACACTCAGGATTTTTTGAAACAATCATGCTGTGTTCTTATTTCTAACTTCTTTTTTATTAGTTTGTCTTTTTAATTGTTTGTTGTCTTGTATGCTAAATTTATTTATTTTTTCTAATGGCCTTATCAAGTGTTATTATTTTGTGTTAGTTCATTATTATTTTATTCACATTGAAAATGGGCTAAAGCTTCAAACATGTCTGAGTAGAAATAATACTTTTTTTAAGTTTAAAAAGTATTTGATTTATTTGATTTTATCTATTTATCATTCTAAATAGCCCTCAGTTTGGAGTTCAATTTTCTATTCACATAGCTATATTATAAATTTTTACTCTGTTATTCGGGCTACTAATGTTTAATAAATCAATAAATTGTGAAATTCACTTGAAAATCAATTAAAAAGGGTGAATTTCACTATTTATTGATTTATTATACATTGGTAGTCCTAATAAAATAGTGAACATTTATAATTTATTACAGTTATGTGAATAGAGTTATGATGGCTAGAGCAGCTGGAGCCGGGAAGCTAGAACCGGGTAGCTCGAGCAGTGAATTTAGAGTCGCGCGGCTCTAGCTGCCGCTTGGGAATGCTACCTTTAGATGACAATAAATGTCGAATTCTAAAATGCGTCAATTATTAAGTGAATCTCATAACTACTCAGAAATAAACGAGTTCTGGACAATCTAAATTCACTGATCAAATGGAATTTTCCTACTATGGGCATAATTTATTATAAAGACAATAAACAGTATTCCACATAACAAATCAGATCTCCGAAAATCTTCTAGGGAAAATTCGAAATGAATTTTTCATCAACTTCTTTTCGTCAATTTTTTTTCACTCAAAGGATTTGCAGTATTACCACTCCACACAAAAAGGAATCTATTTGAACATCATGTATTTTACAATTTTGTGTACAATCCATCACAGGCAGTTTATTACTCAAAGTAACTTGTTATTTAAGGTATGTAATTAATTTAATTGGAAAGAGGTGGGTAATGATCAGTTGATAAAATTTCTACATCACAAATTTATGTCCAAAACTCCAAATCATTATTTGCCGATCTTTTCAATCCAAAGGATGTCCCTGTGCTATTCTGTAGCCTATCAGAGATGAGGGTACATAATAGGCTTGAAGTAGGTAGGATCTTAATCGGATCGGAACTAGGTAGTTTATTATAAGTAGGATATCGAATTAAATACTATGATCCGAGAAAGATATTCATGTTACAAAAATAATAATTAAGGAAACAGTGAAACTGGATAATTAAAAATCAGAGGAAAAAGAGGAAACAAAATAAAGTTTTCATTAATGAACGGGTCGTGGAATGTAAAAGAAAGCTAAAAAGCTACGAGGTTGATTAAATAAATAACGCTGTTTTATGGCGCTGAATAATCTCAAGGGCGACAGGACAGCCCAATACAAGTCAACGTGTTCGCGTTTAGTATTTCTATATACAGGCCCTATTTAATAAGAGATACTGTAATAGCGTACAGGTCAACTTCATATCGATAGTTATATGGTTATAGACAATGTGAATTATAAACAATATGCAGTATAAACAATGTGAATCCATAGTCTCGGTTATAGCCCCTAATCGAACTCAGCAAGGCATCACTTACACCACAGAGGACGTAAACCCGTAGTTGTTTGTGCTTAGACCAAATCTACTCGAGTTAGGATTGAGATACAACTCTAAAAAGTAGCATCGTCCTTGCTTGAACTTAGAAAAGCCTATTTCTTCATTTCCTCTTAGCTCTGGAACAAAATCCTCATAGAGAATATTGATAACTCATATATTACTACTCGTATACATAATACGTCTTGGAAAGAAAATTTATGCAATATAAGGACATCAATGTCATGAAACAAGCTCTTGTTCGCACCTCAGAAGATTATTCTATGATGCTTCATGTTAAACCGCCAAATTGTATTATTATTATTATTATTGTTGCAATAAATTTAATTTAATAATTGACGTGAGAAATTAATAAACTTATTGAATGTTTTATTGAAAACTATGATTTACTGTCTAATAATATTCTATTTAGCACAGTAGGGCTACGCTTTTCTGATTTTTACGGAGAAATGAAAAAATGTTTAATAGAAAACGGGGTGAAAAATATTGTTCCAGGTAACTTTTGATATTTTATAAATAACTTTCCAATTATAAATAATAAATTGAAAAATGTATTTCAATATACTTATATTTTATATTTATAATTTAATAATGTAACTCCAAGAATTTAATATTGTATTTATTTGGTTTAGAGCAATAATTTGTTATAACAACGTAATTGCGTATGCGCTCATTCCGAAAACATAAAAACCAAAAGTTTTTACCAAGTAATGAATAAACTTACATGAACTTAATCAAGATCAAGGTGAAGTTGTTCTGCTCACTCATAAGGTGATTTTGGTTAATTGGCGATCAAAGCGAGAATGGAGATTGAAGTTACGAGACTGATTCCAATTGATCCTTATAAATTCTTGTTGATCTTTAAACTCTAGAAACTGATAGATCTATTGATGAAATGCATTATGAGATCTTTTTATAAAAATAATTTACCGTACGTAATCATAATATATTCCCTGGCTTTCTATTAATGTGTTTGTGTTTCTTTCTATTATTTGGCCTACGAAGTAGGCAGTAGTGATGAAGTGATGAAGATTAAATGTCGATATCGACATAGAAAATTATAGAGTATTGATCTATTGATAAAATAAAATTCGATATCACTGTGTTGATACTATCTACAATAGTTCACGAATTCCAAGAGATAGAAGTCAATAAATTAGTAACCGACCTAGAGAAACTATATAACGGTCACAAGAAACTCTATATTGAACGTGAATTTATCATAATTTTTTCAATCTTTGCTTGTAATGGCAGATTAAAACTGTAAAGGTTAAAATCAAAGCGTTTGATCCCACGACCTCTAAAGTTTCATTAATGTATTTGTGAGAGTGAGTGCGTGTGTATGTATCATTGTTTGTTTTTTAATAGTGTTTCAATTCAAGTGTATCAATAGATTTGACGTAGTTTCAAGGTCGGCTCACACAATTTTATTTATATTTGTAAAAAAGCAGAATTTATACGCCGTTTAAGATAATCAATATCAATTGAGATTTGAATCTTGCATAAGCATGGAATGATAATGAACATTTAGTAAAGAATGTACGAATAAGTCTAAAACATGAAAGTAAACATCCAAATTGTCGTAGCCATTGATTGATTTTTGTTGAATTACTCACCTTTATTAAATTTAGCAGCTTTTTAGTTACATTAAAAGATTTATAACGATTATCAGGAGGCCAATTCTGATAATGTCAGTCTGAAATAATCGTACTGATTGAGTTACATTGGAGTATCTAATTAATTCATCAATTCAATCACACGAGAAGCAATCAATATGGAAGGATTATAAAGATTGATGATATTATCATCAAAATCATAATGATGATTATGACAATAAATTATCATAATAATGATGATGAAGATAATTGTAGAGATATTATTCAGAGAAGATAGTAACTTAACTACAGATACTGTGTAACTTACTCACAATGTATGAAGCGCTAACTTTGTGTGAACAGTAACTTTTTTCTATAACAGTAACTTGAGATACTTATATAATAATTAATTACCCCTCCAGCGATCATACTATTGCCAAAGTTTTTTATTGATGTGGGGGAAACTTGAACCCATTTACTAATTTTTCCAACTTTCATCAATAGAAACGACGTTAAAATTTGATTTTATTCCATGTAAAATATTAGTTTTTTCAATTTTTGTGTTGCTTTAAAATTATGAAAACCAACACTGGCAAAGGCAAAGAAGGCAGCTCTAGTTTCTTAATATCTCTACATAACATACAATTTGCGAATTATTACAATGGGAATCTAATTAAAATTAGCAAAAGTTTTTTTTTTTTGAGGGTGATGCCCACATTGACTCTTGGGCCTGTGCGTGGGTAATGGGATGGATGATGATGAGAGATGAATGTACCTACTGCTTTAGGTGAGTTCCAAACCACCGGGAAGCGATTTTTGAGGCTCATAAATTGAATTCGGAGGAACCGGTCACCAGTACAACAGTGGTGGAGGCACGACGCTTGTCTAATCTCACCGATTAGATGCTCTCTACCGCTGGGAGAAACCGCTTCCCAAATGATAAGATAAGAGACTTGCCTCTGCCACCACTGTTGTACTGGTGACCGGTTCCTCTGAATTCAATTTATGAGCCTCAAAAATCGCTTCCCGGTGGTTTGGAACTCACCTAAAGCAGTAGGTACATTCATCTCTCATCATCATCCATCCCATTATCCACGCACAGGCTCAAAAGCACATGTGGGCATCACCCTCAAAAAAAGGAAACTCAATGGCCACACTCTGATTGTACAGTAGTAACAGTGTGGTTCTCTGAAGTTCATACAATCAATTATATAGATGTTACACAGTTGGGTGATATTCATCCAATTATGAAACCTATTTACGAATTATTTAGATTCAGATATCTATAAATAGAACCCCAACAGCTATGAACCAATTAATTGGTTGAAGAGTGACCGTGAGTAATCGATTAATAAGAGACGTATTATAAAGTTAGTCAGATACGTGATAAGAGATTCGCAACTATCAAGGACTTGATTCACTGATATCAGCTGAGTTCGTTATCGAGACATTTATGTAGAGAATTCCAACTATTGAAAGCAGTTGTTAATGTTGTTTTGTTAGCTGGATGGTTGTGTAGGTAGTCGAGTAACTTCTGGTACTAAGCAAAGAATTACACAGAAGTAGAATAGTGCCAAATGGAAGGATGAAAGGTCAAGGTATACAAGAGAGACTAGTATTAATACACCACTGTCCATTCATACCTTCCAAAGACGTTAAGCTCGACGTAAGGGATTGGAAAGGAAAGTAGAAGAAAAGATGGACCATTCCAACTGTTCTTACTGCAAAAGAGCGATCTTGTAGGGTAGTCTATAGGCCTACCCTGATTTTAAATTCTTGAGGATTGAAACCCGCCTGGCCAGCATTGAGGACATGCAGGTTTCTATCTTAAAAGCAATCGAAATCAGTGTATTAGGCAGCTGAAAGCAACGCGGGCAGCGCTCTGAGTGTGCAAAAATTTTCCAACAAATTATTTTTATTATTGTTTTTTTTTACTTCTACACTGGTATATTTTCATCTGCTAACTTATTCAAAAACAAATAAATTCGAATTTTTGTTATAATAATTACAATTTTTGGTAACTGTCATGTAAACATGGTATGAAAGACCAGGATTAGTTCATATTAGAGAGCGCTAGAGTTGAATTGCGAGGTATCTTCTGCTGCCCAAAAGTTCTAGACATGGAAGGCCAGTAAGACGTAGAAGTTTCTTATTCTACTACTTATCGTATTGATTGCAAGTAAAAAGAGAAAAATTTGTTGTAACTAAGTAGCAGTGCAAATATTCCAGTTCAATTTATTCTAGTGAACACCCGAAATGAACCATTCTCTCTTGCGGTAGCCTATTTAATAATAGTCTACGGTGCTACTTAGTTCCACCATTTTATTCTTTTCACGTGTGGACAATACATGTTTCTATTCCAAGTTATTTAAAACAAAAATAAGAAGGTACCTTCGATCAGACGTTTTGGTGGTCAGTCAATAATAATGATTCATAACGCGAGCCATCTGGGATTAAACCCTGAACAAAGTTTATAGAACCTTCAGTTGAAATATGAGTTGTAATCAAGTGATATTTCCAATAATTTGTTTTTTATTCCCGATGGAAAAATGAGCCTACCTTGTGAGGAGAAGAGGGTAGAAACTTCAAGAAAGCTATTCACCTACTGGCCTGGATGTATTAATTCTTGCAAAAATCGGCAAGTTCCGGAAAATTTCCGTAAGTTCGAGGTTTGAAAGTAGTCTACTAGTACGAAATCAAATTGTTGATCGTGAATCAAACTCAATCGACGTTTGAGTAACCGACAGCCAATCTATGATACTGTATAACTTTGTTGTTACAGGCCTATAACAAATTATAATGATGGCGGCTCGTGCCCACGAAACAGGTGAAGTGTCCGTATCTTTTACTGTACAGCACTTCACCTTTCTAGGGTGGCGTAGCTAAGTGGGTTAAGTGCTGGCGTTACAACCCAAAGGTCCCGGGTTCAAACCCAGGTCAGACCAGAAATTTTTCTCAGGCCACTTTCCCGTGTTTCGGTCTTCGGATGGACACGTTAAGCCGTCGGTCCCGGCTGCCTAAAAACAGTTGTTAAGTCATGTCAGAGGCCCTGAAATTAATCAGGAGCGACCTGAAAACTCTGACACCAGACCTGAGCCACCCAGGTTACACGAATATTATTTATTACCTTTTTCGTGGGCACGAGCCGCCAGTGATTATTATAACTATAACTTTGCGAACCATCTAGCACGTCTGGTTCGAGCTTTCAATTGTTCATAAATACAGTGATTGGATGTAGAATCACCAATGGAATTTTTCAATACCTATACGTTATCGTCCACGCACAAGTCACTCTTGTGAGCATCATCAGCAGGGAAGAAATCCTCAGCATTTCTACAGAAAAAATCACTGATGTCACCAGTCACGAAATATAGAAGAATTATGGATGGGAAGCTATAGTCTGTCGAAGCAAATAATACATTCTAGCAAGATGGGAAAATGACACCAGGTCGGTCAATATTGGTTCAAAAATTACAAAATTTTGGTCTCAGGTTATAGGAAACATTCTGGTCTACAATTTGGGACCTAATTTATAGTTTTTGAACCAATATTGACCGAGCTGGAGTAATTTTCCATTTTGCCAGAATGTTTTCTTTGCTTGAACAAATGGAAGAAAAGTAACAAGTAGAGCAGTAGAAATGAGTCACTTTTTATACTGAACAAATATTTTGTTTGAAAATATCAGACAGATTTCAATTGTATTTTCTGAGATTTCATTCTCCATAAGATAACTCATCTCCATACTCCTGAATATATCAATAACCAGATTCATATTTTAAATGAGACTGGACTAAATGGTAATACTAATAAGACTTAAAAGACTAAACGGTTGGTTGGACCATGGACCAACCGTTTTCCCTTGTTGATATTCGCTGTATGATGTATGTACACAATCTAAGTGTTTAAAAAGTATTTGCTATACCTAAATCAATTATGTTGAAAATTTATGCAAAGTCCTCATCCGTGTCAAGCAAGTATTAATAGTATAGTTTAGGCATAATAATATCAATTGATCAATACCTACTCATTCATTATTTTTTACATTACTGCAACCATGCCAGTCAATCAGCATCGAATAAATATGTAATGACTACTAGAATAAAAAATTGTAAAGTTCAATCACTAACTATAAACAAGATCAAGGTAGGATTCGCAAAATAGAATAATTTTTTCAAACTGAAGGGTGATTCAGTTATACCTTAATTTTTGAAACTGTGGAAATTAAACGGATGAATATTTCAAAATGTTATTGCTACTATCTTATTCAAAATGAGAATTTCAAAATACTCATAATCTATTCATTATCAGTCAATTAAAAATGCAGGTTTGACTGAATCACTCTTTATATAGCTAAAAATTTATACTCTAGGTCCATGTTTTCATAACTAAAGACACTCAACGTTTTAAAGTACAAATGAGTTTCAAACGATTTCTTCTTCAAGTATCATGTAAAGTACCGTGTATAAAATTCATAAATACTGTAAACATTCATAAATACTGTAAGTCATTATTTTCTTTTAATTGAGGCTACTGTACTTATCAAAGTTTTCAATAAATGTAGATCTCAGTACTCTTTTTAAAAATAATTTAAAAAAAGGGTACTGAGATCTACAATTATTGAAAACTGTAAGTCATGTACATGACTAGCAGGAAAAAAATATTAAGGAACTTCAGCTTGAACATCGACGTTTTATCAAAATATCACAATTATCCAGCATATCGTTCACAAGAATTGATTCCTAAGTATAATAATTGTATTATCTGAAGAAATTCATTAGTTTGTTTTATCCACTCAAAGTTTTTATGAATTAAAATAGGTTTTTGAAATAGGCCTTGATGATATAATGATTCAATTAATTGCCAGCTTCAATAAAGAATCTCGATAACTAAAATAATATGGCATGTGTTGAATTCTATCACAGAATCGCACCAGTTGCCCAACAGATAAAAATTTAATTAAAAGAGAAAAAATTTGTTCCAGCTTTGTTGGTTCAATATAAAAGAAAGAATTCAATTATTCTATTGGATGATACATTTGAACGAGTTTTCTGTTATAAAGAATAGGGTGAGCTACAACCTACAATATTTATAATATAAACTACATAATGATTTAGAATCATTAATAATCGTAGCAGAAGCCAAGCATTCAATGCAACTACTAACATTCATTCGAGAGATTGGAAGTTAGATTCAATCAATTATTTTTCATGAATAAATTTTCTTATAGGTTTACTAAGCATGATTATTAATCAACATTTTTGATGATTTCTTAGCGATTTCTTCCATGAAAATGGAATTCTACACACATCTGAACAATTATATATTTTTTGTAAATCTTTAAAATACAATTTATCACAGAAAATTTTTTCAATACTTTATTATACATTAGGATGTCATCATAGCAAATCTAGCAGCTTCCTAAATATTGACTTTCTATAAAAGCCTTCAAAATTGATGAAGATTATGAGGCTATCCTCACAAAAAATATAATATTTTGTGGACACACATTATTTGTAAGTCATCAAAGATAATTATGAATCTTTATTGCGCTAACCAAATAAATGGAATTTAATTGGAAGTGGTTGAAAATAAGACAATCATCATATGGATAGCTGTCTTTATTTATACCATAATATCAAGTACAGATCAGAATATGATACAGTTATTAATCTATAAAATGTGTACGTTATAAAATCTTTTATACATTTTCAGGTGGTATTTGGAAAATCTTTCCAATTTATTCTTATCAATTTCAACAATTTCATGTTCTTACATCATAACTGAATAAGTTCTCTTTTTTATAGTTTATAGTCATGACCTGAATCATACACACCCTTGGTTTGAACCACACTCAGAATGATTATCATTATATTATTTGCTTGTTTATAATAAATGAATATTATATAGTTTATTATAGTTGACTATTCAGTTTAAAATATTCTCTGGTATTTTAATAGAATTACTCAATACTAACGTCCTATAGCCCTGCCTACAAGTATAATTGCAACTTCAAAGTATTAAATGGAGCTTAAATGTAGTTACTATATCTATACTATAATAAAATGGTTGGGATTGAATATACTATAATATGATGATTAAAAATGCATAACTTAATATAAAGGTTAATAATAGTAACTCTTCCTTCATGCTATTATTGAAGCTCTAGATTAAAGCTCCCTAGTATAGGCCTACTGCTATTATCTGCTTAAAATTGCATAGCTTTTAGTTTATATCAATGAAATCACATACAATAGGAGCGATTTTGACTTTATTCAATCCACTTTTTGATTAGTAGCATTGATATTCTGTACCACCTCAGAACTCACAGATAGCAATTGAAAACAAAGTATAATTATAGTCAATAAAGTACATCTTACACCCCTGGTTTGCTTATCATATCAAATACTCAGATTTACTTTTATTCAAATATTAATCAGTGCGTGGTTATCAAAAAAAGCTTTCATCAATCGAGTTCAAATAACTCATTATTATAAACATGGGGTCTGAAGCTCCAAGATTCAAGCGGCAGGGTTTGAGGTAATCCACAATTAAATTTCCTCTCAAAAAGATGGTTACAGATTTCAAATGAAAAATCTAATAGAAAGGTCTTGTAACATTACTGAATGAAGAAACATAAGTTTGTTATCATTTGATACATGTAACATGGTGTGTCATCTTGAAAGGTAATTCATTCGTTGGAACAGCTTCACAAAAAGCCCTTCTTTCCTCGAGGCCCAATTGTATCTACTGAGAGAGACATACTTTGCAGTTTTCACTGAAAGGTAGAAGCTTTCACGAAGCAATGTAGATGTAGATAAGGAGCCAAGAAAATGGAGCTATAAACTTGAAAGAGTCCAGCTACAATAAATAGTGATGGGAATATTATGTAAATTTATCAAACAGCCTGAAAAATCCTAATTAGTAGAATGATTCTATCAAGCACAAGCTTCTGAAACAACGCTGAGCTTCAACTTTATGTAAACTAACATAGGCCTACCTAGCCTACTACCTACAAACTGTTGTCTACTAGTTCTGGTTCTACTGTGACTAATTTTACAGTATGACAAGCATATACCAAGATAATGAACTTCTATGCAAGTAATAAATTAAATGAGATACGAAATTGCAAAAATTTATTCAGTAGTTACATGTTTGGAATGTGCTGTTCTGTACATTAACTTGGCTAACTCGAAACGTTACAATACTCCCTTTATTTACAAATTCCATATCGAACCTCAATTCATCTTACTTTATATCAAATATATTCTCTGATACACTCTTACAGCATCATTTCTTAGTTTAAATGAAGACTCAAGGCAAAATTACGGAGCTGACTAACCTTTTAGAATCTAGTTTTGAAATAAGCATTACTAGCCAAGTTATTTTAATTATTATAAGTGCAGCAATGCATTTAGAACAAGATCACGATAATTTTGAATGTCAATTCATGCACCCATCCAAAATACTACTCACTTATTGGGATCACCTCCGCATTTACTGTCTTTTTGATAGCGTACATGACAAGTCGGTGAGGTTATGTTTTGGAAAGCAACCGATGTTGGCAAAAGGCCAACAGCGATTACAGGTAGAATGACCATTCCCTACAATAAATTCACATTAAATTCGGCACTTGTTTATCATAGCGGGAGGTTACTCTAGTAATTAATACGTAAACGAAAATCATCAGACAAACTATGTTACCAGAAGCTGTCTACATCACTGCAGGAGAGCAGACGACTTTTTAAATTAACAATCTTGGAGAAAGAGCTACCTAGCGGCGAGATGAGAACTCAATGACGTTATAGGAATATGGATTATCTAGGAGCAAGTGGAAGTTTACCGCCAATCGTGATACAATTCAAAATCGTTGATAATATCGTTCCTCTCTAAGACCCTTTTGAAGCATGAAAAATGTTGTGAGCAAATCACAGGGCTAGTCTTGATTTGGAGAGGATTTACAGCCACCTGAACATGAAAAGTTATTGGAGAGACGAAACGCCCATCGAATTAAAATTGTATAGCTATTTATTAGAATGGCAATTCGCAATTTTCTTCTTCGATTACTCACGTAATGAACCGGGAAGAGGGTATAGTTCATTCAAAAAGAATGTAAACAGCTTGAAGGAATGCATGACAATGTTAATTAAATATTAACGTTATCCATCAAGCGATGTTCATGATCTACGACACAAGGTCAAATTTGATTGAATGATGAGATGAATGTTTTGCATCTTTTAAGTCTAAATAAAACATTCCGCGACCTTGAAAACACATAAGATCATACAGTAAGTTGGGCTATGATGACAGTTTACATAATTATAAAGATCTATTATAGGATGACATGGTGCTATAAAAAAAAATCCAGATTGGAAGAAAAGTTCATTAGTGATAAGGGTTTATTCAATATGGTTTGTATGTATTAAATGCAGTGATTAGAAGAAATAATAAAAGAGATACAATACCAGTGACCGCCTGTGTTGACTGTCGTAAATATTGAACACGTGCTTTACCGCTTCAATGTGCCATCACTTTACAATTCCATTCAAATCACATTCAGAACACAACACTCAGCCGATAACAATATTTCTTCGCATGTAATCTTGCAATAATCCTTTGGTAATCTTCAATGCACTGGCCTAGAAACGGTTTGCCGCACATAAATCCACACTAGATCGCGTTCATCTCCGAGTATTTGGAGGGGTTCGCGGCTACTGAGACGGAGAGTCGTAGTGAAGCATTCGACTCTCGCCGGTGCGGTGGCGGAGCCACGAATGAAATGTTTTTCGGCGCACTGTGTGAGTGTCGTCAGTTGAGTAGAGGAGCGCTGTAGTCAGCTGCCGCGACTCGCTAATCTCTAGATTTACTTGGACGCAAGGCCACCCATCTCAATGGTCAAGACCTTCACTCTCACTCAATGGATAAGTGTGTACACAGCCAAACTTGCACCTTACTTTCTACATACCAGTGACAGTTGCACTATGCATTGCATACTCAATAACAAAAATAACTTGCTACACTCCCATTTTAAACAAAACCAACACGAGATGCATTATTACTTTCAGAAGATGAACAATATTATTATTTTTTCGCGTCAGTGATAACATCAGCCAAGTTGACAAAACTTCCTGCTGCGTAGGCTTTAAAAGCGATCGACCTGTACAGAGTTCACGGTCGACCACATTTCTCATCAACTTACAAAAGTTGTAGCCCACATATCCTATCTACATCAGCCTTCTACATATTTTCTCCTTCGTTGTCATCTTGGAATCATGAAAAAATGTTCCTATGAAATAAATTAATGATGAATATATTGTATATGAAAATGAATCTATTAGATAATGTCTAGGGAACATAATATATTATCAAAATTCCATATCTGATTTTTTACTCTATTAGATTTTCACTCTATAAATTATTTTTTATTAGGCCTATATTCTGAGAATAATATTCGACTGATTAGCTCATGATTGAATGAGTCAAATATAATTAAGTGGAGAATTGTGTGAAAAATATATTTATAGAGCTCTTATATTTACAGTAAAAATTCAAACGAACTCTTCACAAACTTGATTCGATTAAATGGTATTGAACTTGGAATAATTTTTATCCTTATTTTAACGAACTAGGAGGCGGCAAGCCTTACCATTGACTGTCTACCAATCGTAGAAAGTATTACGAACATTTTTGGAACTGCATAATTATTATATTTCAAGATACAAAAAGTTTAGTGTTTAGAGCTACAACCATGAAAGCAAGATATTATTGTTGAGTGTACACTAATAGAGTTGCTCAATTCAAGACTAAAATAATAAGGCAAGCAATAAAATTCTCTTCCAGTAGAAATAGGGTTTTAATGTGAACTTGAATAGACTCTTCATTTGCAGTTATTACTGAAAACTAACGTAAAATTCGAACAATAAAAAATTCTCTCTCAAGAAACAGGATTTTTAATGTTGACTGGAATAAGATTTCCATTTGTAGTGTTTACTGAAAATTGAAATAAAATTCTGCCCCACAGGAAACAATATTTTTAATGTTGACTGAAATAAACTCTTCATTTGCAGTGTTTAATGAAAAACTGAAATAGAATCCATATTATAAGATTCTCCCTTATAATATATGAATATTTTTTGTGGACTGGAATGAACTGCACTTCCACCTGGAAATATAAATATTGATAATTTTTTTGGGTACTGTAGGTTATAATTTTATGAATTTTCAATAAAAATAAATAAATAGTTTTTTTCATTTCTTTACAGAAGAGAAATAGTGAAAGTAGTACAATACAATACATTGAATGAGAGAACAAAGTAAAGATCTCAGTTATAAAAACAAATGGAATAAATAAATACAAATAAAATAAATAAATGCAAATGCACATACTTGCAATAAATATAATTGCGCATTCACTCAGTATATTGTAGGCTATATTTTCATAAAGTTTTAATCGAAAATTCAAATGCACATCCACTTGCAATAAATATAATTGCGAATTTATTTTCGGTACTGTAGGTTATATATTTTTATAAATTCTCAATTGATTTGAAAAATATCATCTTTTAATGTACAAATTTATTCGTTTTAAGCTCACGCTCATACAAACGATAAAGTTTTAATATTGTGCGTTATTTATTTGAGTGAGTTAGTATAACATAAATAAACATCATTTATTCATTATACGTGAGTTTTATTCTTGAATATTTTCAATTTTTTTCAAATACAACTCTCTCCTGCGCGTTCCGAGTTATAAAATTCATCTAAGACGCCATTTTCGAATAACTCCAACCGTTTCTCAATGCACCAGCCGTTTCCTGGTCGCAGTGAGCTCTCTTCTGTAGATGCCGATTAAAAATAGCTCACCTATTTTCGCCTTCTGTACTGGTCGGGTGTGGCTTGTGAGGCAGAGCGACGGGGAGGCATACAAATCTGTGACTAGCTCTCACAGAGTTCACAACTTGGATGCCCCATGCGAGAAGAAGCTCTCATCTCTTCATTCTCATCAGCTGGAGACACTCACTAACTTTGGATCAACTTACACGCACTTAATCAGACAAAACCAAGAATCAGAAGAAGTTCAAATATAAATAAGAATATCAAAAGCCATCAAAGATCTCAGTAATAATATAGGTATTGAGTGATGAAAAAATATCAGAAAAGGTAGGTACCGTACTGTGATTGAAATTTGTATTTCTGATAGTAACCCAATTCAAAAAAGGAATAGGAATTGGGAATTTGTAATAATAAAATCAGACAAGACCAAAATTTGAATGTTCGAATAGAGTTTGGCCTACTTTCTATTAGGTTCAATGGAATCAACTGGAATAAGCTATTGATGTACTATTATAGTACATCATACAATAATATAGATTCATTTAATATGAATTAGATAACACAAATTAAAAAAACAAAACAAATAGAGCTACAAACATTTAAATCCAGTGACTTGATATAAAGAATGAAGTACGTTACCCGAATATGAATACCCAGATAGCACACAAACGTTATAATCACGTGAAAATCACGTTTTCACTTTAACATTTTCAGGTTATTTTCACGAAAAATAATGGTATAAATACCGAGAAAAACACGTGAATTACGCGTATAAATGGCACTTTTTTTCACGTTATTGAAACGTGAAAAAAATACGTGAATATAACGTTTTTTCATTACCAAATTATAACATTTTATACCATTTTATCACTTAATTTTCACCAAATTATAACATTTTATACCATTTAATCACTTAATTTTCATCAAATTATAACATTTTATACCATTTAATCACTTGATTTTCATCAAATTATAACGTTTTATTACTAAAATTTCACGTGAAGAAGACCAGAAATTCACTTGAAAAAACCCTATTTTTCTAGTACAAATGGCACAATTTTTCACTTTTATCATTTTTTTTTGGAAAAAATTGTCCAAAATTTTATTCCACACAAATAGCCACTATTCAGTTATACTGGAGAAAAGTTGAAAGAATAAAAAAATAAGAGATGATGAATAGAAATATTGATCTTTATTTATCTAATTACTTCAAATACACATTGTATGACATTCACAGCTTTATTTTGTAATTTCATTATAATTTAAGAAATGTATTAATACACAATCTGGGGTGGTGCTTTTGATTGCAATTTAAATAACTCATTTATCACTTAAAAGTGTATTATTTGCACCCAAAAGTGTTGTTGCACCCAACAAATCTGTTTTTTGAGGAATTTAATGTGATGACTGTAAGACAACTGTACTTGAAAAATTTATCAAAATACATTATTAAGTATAAAAACAAATTTTTGTTAAATGATATAGTTTTAAACCAATGATTTTAAACCAAATACAACATGTTAATACAAAATTTACAAAACTAAACCAATAGTAGTTAGGAGACAGCTTATAATTATATATGTACAAGATTCACCAATAAATTGCTCTATTTGCTTGCTCTACTAGCAAGCTGTGTTTCTTCAAGATTTCAGCCAGTCTTTGATGACTCCTTCAATATATTTCTCTTTGGCATCTGCGAATTGAATCAGCATAGCTCCTATAAAAAATGGAAACAAAAGTTGACTTATAAATAAGTTGTATTTCAGACTTTTTCTTGTATGGAGAATTGGGAAGAATTATTTGAGTGTATTTCTCCAGAAACTCCCACTCAATAAAATTCAAAACTTGAAAGTCTAGACTAGAAGACAAAGACTTGACATAGCAGTTTTAATGACAATCCCTCTCAATTCATAAAAATATTTACTATAGAGTGATTCAAAAAGAGCGTCGGTTTCAATGTATCAAATTAGGAGGTTTATTTAAACAAAAAAACATAAAGTGATAATTAAACTTTAAACTTAGGGCTATTTAAAATAAATGATAAATAAAATGAAAAAATCAAATACCTTTTTTAAAACTTTTAAAGTATTACTTAAAGTGAATAATACATGAACATATTCATCTGACTTTCTTATTTAATGCATGAGACATGATATCATGCATGTGTCCTCCTCTACTGCGCTGGCACGCATCAAAACTGTCCATGTAATTCACTATTACAGTCTGGTCGAGCAAAGAAGACATCTGGGAAGACCGGACTCCAGCCCAGTCAATATCAGTTCAAAAATTATGAATTTTGTCCGAAATTGTATAAAATAAACATTCTGCTCTAAAGTTAGAGACCAGATTTGGAACTTTTGAACCATTATTGAGTCATTTTCCCATCTTTCCAGTCTGCACTACCATACTATGGTAGTGAATGTCATGGACAGAGTTAATGCATGCCAGTGCAGTAGATGAGGACATGTGCATGATATAATTTTTCATGCATTATATCAGAAAATCAAATGAACATGCGTTCATGTATTGATTTTATGTTTTTGGTTTAAATAAACCTCCTAATTTGATATATTAAAACCAACACTCTTTTTTAATCACCCTGTACATTCTATTATGATTGACTTGGGCTACTGTTGAATGTTTATAAAAGAATTGTATCAATTTAAAGAGCTTAATTATAAGAATCTCCCAGGTGTATGTTGATTAAAATAATAACAGGTACCCAAATAATGTATGTACTACACGGGGTCTCAAAATTTCTTTGAGGCAGATTTTGAAAGCTAATTGAAATTATTGCAATGTTCATGTACTTCCAGCATCAATTTCGAGAAATCTAGAAATTAAATTGAAATTTGAACTTGAAAAATATCAATATTATCTGAAGCTATACAAAATTTGTATATTGAGAATATTAGGTACTTTCTTTCAGATGCCTGGCAAAATCCAAGCTTGCATTTTGCACAAACACCACCTCTCTATCATATAAAAGATAAATAGTTCAAATTAGAGGACTAAATTGGAATGAGGAATTAAGCAATCGGTGCCATGAGCACCGTTTTTCAGTTTTTCATGAGCCATGATCAGTTTCTTTCAAATGATAATCTTATTAATTCAGTAATTAAGTTTATTGGGCCCATTTCACCCAGAATGGGAAGCAGACATGAGACGGTGAAATATAATAAATAAGATATTATGTTCATTTATTAGTAGAAAAGTTTCCTGCTGTTCAGAAGAGAATTTAACAAGATTTTTGCTGTTCAGAAGGCAAGAAATAGATTTCTGTCCCTTCTGATTGTCTTTTGTTTTCTGTCATCCTAATTCTGTCATAAGGTATCTGTTAATTACTTCTTTTATTCCGGTCCGTTTCCGAGGCATTTCTAGTTTTTATAACAATTGAGTTTTTACAGGGCAGGGTGGTTAGCCATGCGCTCAACCCTCAATTTGTAGGACCTAACTCTTGAATTTGCAGTGGACGGAGCTGGGTGAGAAATGTTTTTCTCAGCACGCATGGACCATATCAATAATGCATAAAAAATTATTTGAATAGTTTGAATTATCCAAAAAAATTCTGCATAGGCAATTTCTAGACTTGTCAAGAGTGAAAAAAACAGTTTCAGACCTAGTAATAGGTGCAAAATATACTAATACATACCTTGCTTTATCCCTGCTCAGCTGTCTATTCTTGGATAGCCTCAACCAATCTTTTGTGACTTGCTCTAACTCTTTCTCTGTTCCATTAAGATGAAAATTTATAACAGCTCCTAATTGGGAAAAGACAATAAAAGTCAATAAAAAGATAGTTACTAAAAAGCAAACAATTTTAAATAGTAATTGATCCTGATACTTTTTGGTAACTCGGTTGTAAATTCACTGCAATAACAGATACTTCAAGGATAAATTGCTCAAAATCAAATAGTTCATCATTATATTAATATGGGAAACAATACTCAGTCTTCTTGATGTTTGATGATCAGTGGACAATCAACAGAAATTTCCTTCAGAATAAAATACATCAGTTTAAATGAAGTAAAATAACGAGAATAATATTACTTCATCACTGCTACTATAAGGTTGGTTTTGATTGAAGCTGATTAACAATCTTGGTTGTGTTCAATAATATGGCTGACTGCTCCCATACATTATTGGAGCATAGGATTACCAGCCATTTTGCTATCAAATGCAACCCAAAATCCAGCAATAATTGCTTTCACCAAAACGCACCTTTATTGATAAAATTTGATATATAATAGGTTATACAGACATGATAATTTATACAGGAATTATTTTGGAATAATCATTGGATATTGAAAGGCTGTAATTGAAAAAATAGTATACACACAGTTATTTAATGATACATGAAAATAATCAGAAAATGTCCAATAGCAACTTGAAATGTTAGAATTTCAATATGGAGTGGTGTTAAGCAAGTAAAATATAGGTCTGGTCAAAAATAATTATAAAATAAAATATTAGGCCTAAGAGTGGAAAAATTATGTAACAGGCCATGTCCATTTGTTTTATTTAATGGAAGAGAAACTAAATTACTAGGTTTGTTTATCAATGGCTCAACAGCCCATGAAGGGCCTAGTTCTATCAGCTGGTTGCCAGTTTCATATTCACTCCACTGTACAGTTCATCCAAGCAATGAAGACACCCCGGCATATGGGAAAATGACTCCAGACTGGGCAATACCGGCCCAAAAGCCATAAATTCTCAAACAGAACCCACAGTCCCCAAACCAACACTGTCTGAGCCAAAGCCACCTACCACACCACTTGAATATCCTCCCCGCCCGGACAGACCATACAGCAGGCGAAAAATCATCAACCAGGATAGAGGTGAGTTAGCACGTTGATTCTCTCAACCATAAGCCAGTTTTTGTAACCATATGACGGCACAGAACACCTCTGAATAACATGCAGTTAATCAGTTAGAATGTAATGCAACAGTTGATATTCCTCCAGAGATGGGAAACGACTGACTATCTTTACTAACGACAGCCAATCTCCCAAAGAAGGGAAAAATTACAAGGTATAGCAATGATTCATTCTATGCTTGTGCAGATCTTGAATTAACATTTTGCAAGTTGATGATGACAATAAATGTTTACTCTTCCAAGAGATATAATAATAGTAAAGCAGTTCATGTACTTGAAAAAAGAAAATGTGAAGAATCACAAAATTAATTTGAAAGCTATCACAGGAAACTTCCAATTTTTAGAACAAATATTATTGAGAATTTGAATTGAAGGTACTTACTGAAAATTACGAATTTTATTCCCAGACAACTGAGGGCACGTTTTCCATTCTGGTCAACCCAACAGAATTTACTGGCAATCTCATAAACCATAAAGTGATGCAGGACTCTTCTTCATGTCAGCCCCACCAAGGCGCAAGAGAAAGTTGATCTGAAATGAAATTACAAGCCATTACTTCATTTCTCAAAATCTAATGCAAAATAGTATTAATAAATTCACCTGATAGTATGAAAATTGACCATAACAGTTGATATAACTTATAGAAAAAATCAGCTATATGTTTTGGATTCCAAATTAATTAATCCATCCATTCTACTATTCAAGTTGTTTGAATAATTATTGATGACACTGCACTCCATATACTTTCTAAATACTAGTTTTTATGACTAATATTAAAAGAATTGAAACTGCAGTGTAGTCAATAATAGTTCAAAAGTGAATTATCAACAATTCATCAATTACATGTACATCATTGATTGAGTTCATCAATTACATTTGAAAAAATGTCATGCATCATTATACACACTTCATTACATGAAATATTCCACAATATTTCAAGAATGCATTTCTTAAAAAATCTCCTCTATTCCTTTGTGAGTTGAAAATTGAATTGAGTAATCTACAACTACAACCCTTTGAAAAAAACACTGGAAGAGTACCTAATTGATGCATTACACTCTAACTGATTAATTGGATTTATTCAGAGGTGTTCTGCACCGTCACTTGGTTACGGAAACTGGCTTATGGTTGAGGATCGAAGTGCTAAACAAATAATTACCTACATCCTGATTGATGAATATTTGTTTGCTGTATGGCCTGTCCGGGTGGGGAGGGCATCCTGGTGGGTGGCTTCGGCTCGGTCAGTATTGGTTTGGGGACTGACGGTTCTATTTGAGAATTTATGGCTCTTGGGCCGGTATTGGTCTTGCTGGGATTGTTTTCCCGTCTTACCAGAGTGTCTTCTTTGCTTGGACGGACTGTAGGCTATAGTGGATTAAATATGAAACTGGCAACCAGTTGGTAGGCCAGGCCCTTCATAGAGCTGTTGAGCCATTGAAAAAACAAAAAAATCTACAACCCATATAAGTTAAGCTACATATGGAATGCCAGAAAATAATGCATAGCACTTCGCTTTGTTTCTACTTTCTACTCTCTTCCGATTGCAGTTTTGACGTCTAGTGTGATCGGACTCACAATGGAAACTGGCTGTATTTTATGGGGTTCAAATATTTGCAAACATATTTTGTAGAACATGCCTTCCTTACCAACTCTGTGTATTTATAATTTGCAACATGTAATAATTATAAAACAGATGGGCAAATATATGAATTATTAAGGCCTTGGTCATAAGAGGATAAGACAGTCATTTAATTCCTTGGATGGATACATGGATTATGTTACTTCTAAATTGAGAAGCCCACTCTCAGAAAATGACCACCGTCATAAAAATGAATTTTACAGTGAATTGAATTTATCAATTAAAATTCAAATTCAGTGCAGTAGGCCTAAACTAAATTTCAGTTACATAACCTATACATTAATCTTGGACAGAAAGTAGAATTAATCAAATCAAATGTAAACATGTCTTGAATAATTAATTAATTATAGGATTTTATCAATGGTTATTATTACTACAATAAATGTACCTACTTGTACTTACCAAACTTATTGAGATAAATCCACTGTATTGTTTCAACACTAATGAAAACCGCGAAAATGAACTAAGAAAAGAAATCGATAATCGATCATTAGTATCGACTGCGTATCAAAAAGTAAGGCCGGGCGTATGCTGGGACGCATTCTGGCAAACGCACGCAAGCCAGCCAATCACAGTTCTTATCTTGTCCTCAACAAGAGCTGTGATTGGCTGGCTTGCGTGCGTGTTCATGAATGCGTCTCAGCATACGCCCGGCCTTATAGTTGGGCGCGAATTTTGAAAACTTGCGCACTTCTCAATTTAATAGTTAATAGTAGAATAAAATAATACATTCTTCAAAATAACAACAACATGGAACTGATAAAGCACAAGAAGACATCTTGATGAAGTTTGTTAATAATTTTATATAATGTAGTTGCATATTGCATAAGATAGTGTCCATTACAGACAAACTGTACCATGGAGAAATCCTAATGGTTTTTGCAGACAACTTCAAAAAGATTATCTCGAGTACAGAAAAGCCAAAATATGGATGAATAAGTTTTATAAAAAATAAAATGAGGAGTAGAAAATAATTTCATTCATTGTCTAGGTGGGTGATACAAAAATTCGTCTCTCATGATGGCTTACCCACATTTAATTTGAAAAATTTCTATAATTTTATTGGTTACGGACTGATCGATTTGAAAATTTAGGGGAAAGATACTTGTGTAAAGAGAAGGTTCCTGAATTTTTGTAAAACTCCCCCACCTCTCCTTCTCCATCCAGGGCCAAAATTATTGCTGGCGTTTTTTAAGCAGGCCAGTAAAAATTTAAATTAAAATTTTTTTCTCGAAATATAACTTTTTGAGCACTGAACCAGACGAAGAATCAAATTCTAAGCATTTTTCTTCTCATGAAAAAATTATGTCAGACGCACCGTTTTCGAGCTATTAGCGTTTTGCGCTGATTATAAATGACAGAAAAATTTTCAATCAAATTTTTTTCGCGAAATATCACTTTTTGAACACTGAACCAAATGTAGAATTAAATTCTAAGCCTTTTTCTTTCTATGAAAAACCAATGTCACTCACACCGTTTTCGAGCTATTTAGCGTTTCGCGCTGATTCAATAACTTTGAAAAATTTTCAAGTAAAATTTTATTTCGCGAAATATCACTTTTTGAACAATGAACCAGATGTAGAATTAAATTCTAAGCATTTTTCTTTCTATGAAAAATCAATGTCACACACACCGTTTTCGAGCTATTTAGCGTTTCGCGCTGATTCAATAACTTTGAAAAATTTTCAAGTAAAATTTTATTTCGCGAAATATCACTTTTTGAACAATGAACCAGATATAGAATTAAATTCTAAGCATTTTTCTTTCTATGAAAAATCAATGTCACACACACCGTTTTCGAGCTATTTAGCGTTTCGCGCTGATTCAATAACTTTGAAAAATTTTCAAGTAAAATTTTATTTCGCGAAATATCACTTTTTGAACAATGAACCAGATGTAGAATTAAATTCTAAGCATTTTTCTTTCTATGAAAAATCAATGTCACACACACCGTTTTCGAACTATTTAACGTTTCGCGCTGATTCAATAACTTTGAAAAATTTTCAAGTAAAATTTTTTTCGCGAAATATCACTTTTTGAACAATGAACCAGATGTAGAATTAAATTCTAAGCATTTTTCTTTCTATGGAAAATCAATGTCACACGCACTGTTTTCGAGCTATTAGCGTTTTCTGCTGGTTATAAATGACTTGGTAAAATTTTTCAAGACAACATTTTAGGATGATGAATTTTTGATAGTTTACCAAATAAAAATATTATTATCTCTTCTAAGTATCAAGATTATTTTTCAAACCTTTATTATTAGTGTTTAATTTGATGTTGAGCTTACATTTTATTGATATAAATTTATATGTACTGTAAAATTACGAAATAAGGGGTCGTTTCATATATTGAATTGAAAAATGAAACAAATAACTATGATCAAATATTAATCATTGTGATATAAATGTATATATGTAGTATGTATTTCATAAAAATCACATATAATACATAGGCTATGATATTTCATATGAAAAAAGGTGAAAATCATTATTCAGATTTCATCATTTTTTCACAATAATTTCACGTTATCAATTTCACTATTTTTCCACTTTCACCTTTTCTACGTGAATATCACGTTATTAATTTCACTAGTTTTCCACTTTCACTTTTTTCACGTGAATTATACGTGAAAAAGACCATTCAATTTTAACTTTTCACCTTTTCACTTCTTTTGCACGTGAAAAAAACGTGATTTTCACTTTGTGTGCTATCTGGGTATGCTGTGAATCAAAATATGTTTTGAATAAATTATAAATCAAGTATATTACTGTGACGTTATGTTATAACACAAATTTTTATGATTTCACAAATATGCTTACTGATAAAATAACTATTTACATAATGTAATAATAGCCTAATGTTTTAATTGATTTTATTAATTGGAATAAGAATGATGAAGTCTGAAAACATATTATTAGCATTATTATAGTATATTATAACCTCTTTGAGAGATTGGCTGTCGTTATATTTATATAGTAGAGACAGTTAGTCGTTTCCAGTACCTGGAGGAATAGTAATTGTTGCATTACTACATGTTGCATAACTGATTAACTGCATGTTATTCAGAGATGTTCTGCGCCTTCATTTGGTTGTGAAGACTGGCTTAGAGTTGAGAGGATCAATGTACTAACCACACGTTACCTCTATCCTGGTTGATTATTATTCGCTTGCTGTATGGTCTGTCCAGGCGGGGAGGTGTTGGTTCAGGGACTGTGGGTTCTGTTTGAGAGTTTATGGCTTTTGGGCCGGTATTGGCCGAGCTGGAGTCGTTTTCCTGTCTTGCCGGGGTGTCTTCTTTGCTTGGACGGATTGTATGGTGGAGTGAATATGAAGCTGGCAACCAGCCGGTAGGCCTAGGCCCTTCTTGGCCCGTTGAGTGTTGAGCCATTGACAAGAAAAAACATATTATTATGAAAACATAATAATATGTTCTCAGGCTTGAATATTAATAAGAATTATTTTTATTGATATACATGTTTAAATGTATGCAGAACTTACACAAGACAATAATATCTACTTTTTTATTTTCATCTAGATTACTCTCCTTTCAATACGAGAAAATCATTATCAAATATAATTATTATATACTAATAATTACATATACTCAATGATAACGCGCCGGTCTGATAACCAGAGCTTCCTTCGATCCTTGACCGGGGAACAGATTTTGACCACAACACAATGACATGGATATACGGCCACTCCGTCTTTAGAAGGAGACGATAAGTCGTCTGTCCCGACTACCTAAAACGGCGTCATCTCTCATCATCATCATCCCTCCTATCACCCACGCACAGGCCTTCTAGGCTCCTAGCCCATGCTGGCATCACCCTCAGAATTATATTTTCAACTCGCATTTTGCTCGGCAGGGGACTATGCACCCTGCACCCCCTATTTGGGGGTAGGTTAGTAGTTTTTTCAGGTTGTGCCAGTGCGATGGGTTGTATTTCTGTTATTAGTTTTGTTAGTAGGATATGTGAGTATAGGTATTTTTTGACTTGTGCTGGTTGAAAAGCTCATCTTTTCCTTTCAGTGGTGGAGAGGGCACTCACCAGGGGGGTTCGAATCCTTTGATGATTGATGGAAAAAAATTTCTTACTTATTCATGATAATATTCTGCATTCCTCTAGTTATGAAGTTCGTACATTGTGAAGAAAGCTCAAACCTTGAGTGAGTGAACGCAATTGACTGGCTTTGCACACATATCTTAGAAGTTTACAATGCTTTACAGGCTCTCAATGATATATGTGATGAAATTTGATTTTTTTAGGCTATCCAGATCAAAAACCCAAAGTGGTGAGCTAGGGATTTCAACCTAAAGTTAGAGCATGCAAGGATAAAGATGGGAATGTGATCATAGAGGAAAAAGAAATAATGTAGAGATGGGCTGAGCACTTTGAAAAAATATGCCCAAGTGCAGAAGAATCAAGCAACATTGAACAATGGGAACCAAATTACCATACTGCTGATATGGAAGTAACGGAACCGAGTCTTGAGGACATCAAAGAGGCTGTAAATAGATTGAAAAATGGGAAGGCAGCTGGAGAGGATAATGTTACTGCTGAGATGTGGAAATATGAAGGAGAAGCATTGGTGAGGTGTTTGCACAGGATAATCGTTCTGATATGGAGGACGGAAAAGATGCCAAGGGCATGGAAGAAAGGCCTGATATGCCCTATATTTAAAAAAGGCGACAAATTGCTGTGCAATAACTATCGAGGCATCACTCTGCTAGATATAGCTTACAAAATATTCTCACGCATTCTTACATTAAAAATTAGGACACTTGCCGAAGCCATAGTAGATGAGTATCAGTGTGGATTTCGACCTGGTAGGGGTACCACTGACCAAATATTCACACTGAGACAAATAATGTTGAGGTTCTATGAGCATAACATCAACTTGCATAATTATGCTATTTATCGACTACAAGCAGGCCTTTGACAGGGTGAAGAGAATTGAAGTGCTTGAAGCTCTAGTGAGATTTGGATTCCCTAAGAAACTGATAAATCTGGTAAAAATTACCATGACTGAAACGAAAGGTATGGTTCTGAGTGAAGGACAATTGAGTAGAGAATTCATTATCACTGACGGCGTAAGACAGGGAGATGTGCTATCAGCCTTGCTCTTTAATATAGTGCTCCAGAAAGCAATGGAAAATATTGACAGGAGAAGCAACATTATGAGAAGAATGACGCAAATCCTAGCATATGACGATGTTGTTATTATCTCAAGGAATATGCGATCTCTGGAGGAAGTGTTCTTGCAGATTAGAGATGAAGCAAAGCTAGTAGGTCTGGAAATCAATGGAGAAAAAACAAAGTACATGGAGATGGGCGCAAGAGGATTGAGAGAGCAAGGAGCTGTCAGAATTGGAGAAAGCATGTTCGAAAAGGTTGAAAGCTTCACGTACCTGGGAACAGAGGTTGATAGCAGTAACAAGGTATCAGCAGAAATAAAACGAAGAATAATGCTTGGCAATCGTGCATATATTATGCAAATAACAAGCTGCTGAAATCAAAACTCCTTACCAGGAACACCAAAATAAATATTTACAGAACGCTCATAAGGCCAGTTGTCACATATGGATGTGAAACTTGGACAATTCTACAAGAAGACAAAAAGGCTCTGATGGTGTTTGAGAGAAAGCTAGTAAGGAGGATATTGGTCCAGTTCATGAAAACGGTGCGTGGAGAATACGGAAGAATGCTGAAATAGATGCTATCTTGCAACACAAGAATATTATCCGATTTGTCAAAGCAAGAAGAATAAGTTGGCTTGGGCATGAGGAAAGAATGAATGAGTCAGAATGCAGAAAGTCATGCTAAACGAAAAATTAGAGGCAGTGAGGAGAAGAGGAAGACCGAGGGCAAGATGTATGCAGGATGTGGAGAAGGACCTGAGAGCGATGGGAGTGAGAGGTTGGAGACGGAAGGCAGCAGATAGAGATGCTTGGAGGCAGATTACGGAGGAGGCCAAAGCCCACATCGGGCTGTAGCGCCAGGATGAGTAAGTAAGTAAGATCAAAAACCCCAACTGGTCAATCATTATAACGGTTGTCGAGGACAATAATAGACTGTTGAAGGACGAATATGGTAGTCTAAAGGGTTAAGTAATATATTAATACATAAGTGATACTGATATTTTATATTACCTACAAAATAGTAGTAGAAAAAAAGCATTCAAATTGATTGGATATGTTATGATAAATTGCTCTCAATATATTGTTAATGGAAATTTGAATGCTATAAATTTTTCTCTCTAAGATGTGAGGACTCTTCTCACATGAACAATAGCCTACATCCCTGGATGGAGACTAAATTGATTCAGTACTATAAAAGTCCTGGACTTTAATACCCCTATTTTGGGCCCCAAAGTTTGGCGAAAACCCCTCTCCCTCCCAGGCACCCCCCTGGATTTCAAAAAGGGTTGTAATAATGGAAATCAAGTCTGAGGGCTCCAGTAACATGATCCCAGTGCCAAAAACCGCACTAAATTATCTACAATCCCTCGAAATTGAGCCCTCAATTTTTGTGGGGGGCCAAAAATGGAAAATTCCCCCCCTGGGCCCCCCTACGAACCCAGTTGCAATTTTTTTATTAAAATCGAGCTATTTTCGCGCGCTGGTTTCTAAAATCAGCATGGCGTTGCAATAAACAGTCAAACTAAAAAGTTGAAAATTTTGGGGGGGGGCAAAACCCCCCTCTGAAGGGGAATATTTCAAGTTTTCAGACTTTTCTGGTTATTTGCTCGATTTCATCTTTCCAGTGATGTATAACTTAGCTATATAGTCGAGTCATTCTAAGGTTGAAGGTGGAACTAATTGCAACAAAGATTTTTAATGGTGGAAATGGTAGCTGACACCCTCCTATTTAACGTGTAAAAAATCCCACTCTCAACGCATGTCGGAAAGTTGTTTTTTTGGCCGCCATATTGGAAAATTTTGCTCATTTTTTGGTTTACTTGGAATAACGTCAAAACGAAGCGTTGGACAAAAAAACTTACTCAACCTTTTTTTAGTAAATAAAATTTGCAAGAGAATGGTGGTAGAATCATCTCTTTATCTTTACTAGAAACCGAGTTAGGATTTTTCAAAAAATAGGTTAATTTTCAAGATGAACTGTAATTGACTATTTTCAGTTTTTGTACGCTCAGATCTTTTGACATATTCCTTTAAGATGTTCAATTCAAAATCCCTCTGGGGATAATTTTGTCCTCTACAATTTGAGAACAAGTAGATCTTTCTTCCTTGTATAGTTTTTGAACTGGAGTAATTAAAAGATATCCTTGTATTTAAAAAAACACTATTTTGGGGGGGAATGGTCTCCAAAAAAATTTATACCGTGATTGTATTGATATTTTCTTTAATAATAATGTTTTTCAGATCAATTTCTAGCAGATAAGCTTCTCACCGACCTGAATTAAGGTTATTTTCAATATTAAGGACCCTTCAAGGATCTCAATCTAAGGATACCTCTAACCATAGGCGTAATTGGGGCACGGGAGGCAGTTGCCCCCCCAAACATTCCCGTTGCCCCCCCAATAGTCCAGTCAAATTAAGCAGCAAAATTAAAAGTCGGAGGACCCAGCTGAAAATTTGCAGATAAGATCAGAAAAGGGCGCTGAAAAACATACTAAAAGTCCCCAGTATAAATTCATATATTATATGTCAAATTTTATAAAAAAATCCAATTTTCAGATTGTAATGGTACTGTGTGTAATAATACCTCCTCATTGAAAACAGAACATTTTTACATTAGAGTGACTCCCAAACGGCAACCTAGGGTGCAAAAATCTGGAAGTTATTATGAAATGTAGAGGAAATTCTCTCTTTCAGGTGGTTGATAATTGAATTCCGAGATCTGAAAATTGGAATTTTTTTTATCTAATTTGACATACAATAATTATATGATTTTATATCGCCGCCATGAGCTGAGAACGATGAGCTATCACAAAATCCGAATTACCGTTCAAAAGTTATGAATATAATATAACTTAAAATATAGGGTATGCTGTTGAATCCTATGATATTTTCAGTCTCATAACATTGCTCATGACAGCCTAGGGTCTCAGGAACATGATCCAGAAATATAAGCAAATAAGTTATCCCAATATTTTTAGTAAGTTTTTGTGTTATAATATGCAATTTTTTAGGTTTTTGGGGGTGTAAGGGTTATTTTAAATCGCTGTATAGTAGTTCAAAAAATATTGAACATAGAATTGTGAAATTGGCCTCAAATGAAATAAAAATGGATTTCGCCAAGAGAGATTTGAAATACAATAATGTACGGGTGCTCAATTCATAGTTACAAACTTCATAAATAAGAAAAATTTCAAAATATTAATCCTATGAAAAAATTGCCAATATTTAAAATAATTGTATCTCGAAAACATTCAATAATACAAAACTGCTACAAAATTAGTCTTATTCTTCTCAAAACTGTATTGTCTACAAAAAAGTACCTATAAAATTTTCTTGTCCAGCGCCATTTTCTGATCATATATGCAAATTTTCAGCTGGGTCCTTCGACTTTAACTTTTTTGGTTTAATCTGACTGGACTACAATATCATTTCAAGATTCTCATGCTTAAGAAGAATGAAGAACTATTCTCGAAATACAATAGGTCAGGATAGAATATCCACTATAACCAAAATTCACCATTTAACATTATAAAACTTTTTTAAGACTATAACACTTTCCAATTGAAACTATAAATGATTTATAAGATAAGATTTAAATAAGTTAGACACATTGATTCTTCAAATGTAATTGGTCATGGTCCAGTCAATGAGTTTTTTTTTAGAGGAAAAAAAACATATGAGGCTTATTTTTCCCCCATCGATTACTATCATATAGACAAGTTTTATGCCAAAAACCCTATTCCTACCCCTATTGCTTCTCCCCCAGCACCCCCTCAAAGTACCATTTGCAAGGATTTTTTATATTGAATTTATCTCAGCAACCATTGGAGATAAAAAACCAAATTTTTTCTCATTACTTAGAAACTTAAATTCTCTACATTTCATGTCATTACCATTTCACACTAACTCCTGTGGTACAAGAGTTATACATGTAAGAATGAAAGAAACCCCTAAATTTATGCCTGAAAATGCTAATATTTTCCAAATTAAAGTTTACCGGTTTGTTCTACTAAAACATGTCTCCTATAAAAGTTGTGGAGCTTTTCAAGTTACATTTTGAATTATAGAAACATATTATATTTTGCCCAAATGTAATGGGGGAAAAGTCCGTTAATATGCGATAAATACCCCCTGGCGTGCCAAAATACCACGAATTGAGGAAAATTCATACGTAAATAATACATTTGGGAAAAAACATATAAAGCTGATTTTTCCCACATCGATAACTAGCATACTGACAAGTGTTCTGCCAAAAGTCCCCACCCCTACCCATCTTGCTTTCCACCCAGCAACCCCCCAAGGTGTCCATTTGTTTGGTTTTCTTATTTTGCATGTATCTCAGCAACAATTGTAGATAGAAGAACGAATTTCCTCTCATTTTTTAGAAAATTTTATTCTCTTCATTTCATGTTTTTACCATTTCACTCTAGCTCCTGTGGTTCAAGAGTTATACATGACAGAATGGAGGAAGCCCCCAGATTTATGCCTCAAAATTTCATTCTCTTCCTAATAAGAAATCACAGGATTGTTCAACTGAAAATGTCTCATCAAGAGCTTGTAGAACTATGAACTATTATACTCAAAATGTAGGTCTCGAAAAGTTCTACAAGCTCTTCATGAGACATTTTCAGTTGAACAATCCTGTGATTTTTTTATTAGGAAGAGAATGAAAATTTGAGGCATAAAACTAGGGGCTTCCTCCATTCTGTCATGTATAACTCTTGAACCACAGGAGCTAGAGTGAAATGGTAAAGACATGAAATATAGAGAATTTAAGTTTCTAAGTAATGAGAAAAAATTTGGTTTTTTATCTCCAATGGTTGCTGAGATAAATTCAATATAAAAAATCCTTGTCCATAGTCCATAATTCAGTTTTGTTTCATTCAAACCTGATTTCTGAGTTTGTGGGTAATTTTAGATTTAGGCTGTTCATTGACTGAACACGTTCTATTCAAAATTAAATCATCTACAAGTTTCACCCACAGAAAAGTGTCACCCACATGTTAAGCCTCTTTGAACTTGAAAAATACTGATTATTTTCATATTTTGACAAATATCTCAATAAACACTGAAGATACAAACTTCTAACCAGTTCCAGCTGGAAGGTTCTAATCTATAGAAATTTCTCTTACCCTCGAAAAAAAAATCGCGAAAAAAACGTTTGAGATTTGGAAAAACTTGAAAATCACTCTTTTTTAACTTTAACCACTAAAAAATACTGCTCAATAATCGACTTTGGCATGTAGAATACCTTAAATTAATGTGAAATTATTTACTCTTCCCAACAATACCTTCAAAATTCAATTTTGACAGATGATTCTTGATATATTGATAATTTAATGGCTGTAAGTAGGCTTACTTGAAAAATATCTAAAAATCTATGGTTTCCAGATTTATCTTTGTGGGACACTCTGTATATCATCAATATTTTATGCTAAAGGATTTCGGCATTTCATTGACCACAAAAAATGCCTCCTAAAACAGTTCTAAAGTATACTTCCACATAATTTCCGGGGGAGGCCCCCACCCCGATTGGCTGAGAAGGTGGGCCCCCACCTCCAGGCCCATCACAGCCCCCAGTATTTGATTCAGTTTGGTATTGAAGTAGATTATGTCTTATATACATAACAGAATTATCAGTGATCAATAAGCCACTACCCAGAAGCTAATCTTGCCCCCGCTTGCCCCCCAATGAAAATTTTGAATTTACGCCCCTGCCTCTAACTATAGTAAAAGTCATCGGATCTCAACAAACCATATCTCATTCTTTTCAGCTCATCAAGGCGGTCTGAATTCATATACCATATGTCAGATTTGGTCAGAATTGTGGAAAATAACTCCTAAGAGAATATTGACTTTTCCATCATATACAAAAAAATGTAGTTTTTTGCTTACAAATGAGTATATCTTCAAAGTCCTTGGTGATGAAAACATTCCCTTGCAAACCATTCTCTCCTACCACCATTCTCTTGCAAATTTTATTTACTAAAAAAAAGGTTGAGTAAGTTTTTTTGTCCGACGCTTTGTTTTGGCGTTATTCCAAGAAAACCAAAAAATGAGCAAAATTTTCCAATATGGCTGCCAAAAACAACTTTCCGACATGTGAGTGACATGAGAGGGATTTTTTACACGTTAAATAGGAGGGTGTCAGCTACCATTTCCACCATAAAACAACTTTGTTGCAATTACTTCCAGGTTGACCCCTGTTTTGAGCTAGAATGACTTAACTAATACCGCATATCGGCAAATGGCCAATAATTTTGATAGATCAGTCAGTCACTTTGTGGCTTTAGTATATTAAGGGTGTAGATTCAACATCCATTATTTTTTCACAAGTCAATATCCATGAATATTTCCTTTTTTCTAGGGCTACTATCATCAGTGTATGTTAGTAGATAAAAATTGAAATCACAGCACCCTTCTTAGTAGTTTTTTTTATTCCACACATCATGATTGGAACTAGATCATTTATGAATAAACAGTCATTGACAAACATATTTTCATAGATAAGAATTTAGAGTAGAGTTAATTTCATACGGTAGTCTATTTCTACATTTACACTAAACCTGAGAAAGCCTCTTCATTAAATGAGTGCGAGACATGTTGAGTGTTAGAAAAAAACTACTAAAAAGGATTCTGTTATTTCAATAATGTTCATTTACTAACATTCATGAAGATTATTGAAATAAACATATCATGAGAAATTAAACAATTAATTTATCTATCAAAATAGGATATTTGAAAGACTATAATTGTTTTTTTTTTCATTTCAACAGCATGAAAATCACTATTAATAATAGGATTGATTCTATTGCAGATATTCAAATTAATTGTAGGGGAGAGTGGTGTACCTTTGACCATAATGTACCTTTAACCACTGAGCTTACCGAGGCATCTAGTGGCCCTTTCATAAATCTAATAGTTATAGTTCATAGAGTTCCCACTGAGGAACCATTCTAGCTTCGAGACTGCTGTTTAATTCGTTTGCCCAAAAAAATTCTAAAACTAAAATCACTAGTGAAAAGTAAGTAATTTTTCCACTTGTATTTTATTTTTGTATTTCTACAGAGTTGGTTTTATTGAATTTGTGTGAATCTACACTACTTATTACTATTTAAGCTATCTTATGCTGCATCACTTGAATCCACAAACATAACCTCAATGCAGGAATTGGATAGGAATAAGGAAAGGAGCACTGTGTTGTACCTTTGACCAGATAGCTGTGTTGTTCCTTTGACCAGGTTAAACAAGTTCAAGTTGGAATATGATGTAGCTGTCTATGAAATAGATGTTGAGGATATTGTCGCCAAGCTTCCTCATCCAGATGCTATCGGTGGCTCTGCTTGTCAACGTGAAATATTATTATCTGTTGGTGTAGATTTAAAAAATAATTTCATCTTTGAAAAATTTTTTAGTTAAGATTGATTCTAGTTAATATACTATTGTGTGCATTTTACTTCATTTATTTTAATCTAACATACCAGTAGGCTTAACTTAGCCAAAACCGACATCCCAATTCAATTTAACCACTGGTCAAAGGTACAACATGCACTGGTCAAAAGTACGACACCATGTTGTTCCTTATTTGACCACTTGGTTGTGATTTTTAAAATAATAAGAAAAGGTACTTTGGATAAAGTTAGAAGAAAGATACTTCAGTTGAAGATAGTTAACTAATTGAAGTTTTAGATTCATACAGAAATATGTCACTTTTAAACCAAAATAAAGTTTTAAAAAATCTTAGAAGCAAAACTGGTGAAAGGTACACCACTCTCCCCTATATAGAGCATTTCAATCTTAGTAGATGCTCATTCTTAAAACTTATTGGTGGAGCTGAAAGTAATCTAACAAAAAATAATAAAAAATTACTGAAGTAACATATTATATTATGCTAGTAAATGATAGAGACTTTCAGTTCCATCAAATATACTAAATAAAGGATGTAGTGAATTACTAAGGATGAATGACATGAATGTTTCAAAATTATTTCAATGACAATACTTTCAAAATTCAATTTCAAATTCAAAAATTCTTTATTGTCACAGGCAGTACACAATACATGTTTTTAAGACCAACTAACACAAATAATTTTATCAACTGTAACTCAAGTTTGTTATAATTACTATTGTTTCTGTATAAAACAAAATTATCATCCAGAAGCCAAATGAGTCACTTCAGGAATTTGAAGCTGACATAGCTTGCTTAGTAAGGATTGCCTACCCAGCATCAGGGGATGATGAAATGAAGGAGAGTATGGCAGTTGATAGATTCCTATGTGAGCCAGAAACTCAACAAGCTGTTAAACTGGCTTGCCCTCAGACCCTCAGTGAGGCATTAACTCAGACCTTGGAATTTGAAGCTGTGACACAATCTGTGAGGAGCCATGCACATTTTCGCTCAGTATCAGGGGAAGATAGCCATGAGGAGTTGGTGGAGGAAATAATGAAGAGGATTTTGGAAAAATTCAAGACTGCAAAGAAGGAGATAAGGTGTTGGGGCTGTAGAGAGAGAGGTCATCTACAAAACAAATGCCCAAAGAAGTCAATGTCTGACAAGAAGCAGGAAAACTAAAAAGGGTTGATGAAAAGGGGCTACCATCAACCTGTAGGCAAGAGGCCCCAGGTTCAGGAGCAGTTGTTGCAATGTTGTCAGATAAACTAAAAGTCTCTATATACATGGAAAAGTCAATGGATCAACTCAAAGACTACTAATTGACACTGGAGCCACTATGACAATAATAAACTATGGCACAGTGACTGATCAACAAGGCATATCACCGACAACCTGGTGGTTGAGAACTGCTACAGGGGAGGCTGTCAGTGTCTATGGGGAGATGATTGCCACTTTTGAGATTGGTAAATCAAGGTTCAGACATCAAGTGTTAGTGGTAAAAGTCAGTGAAGACATCATACTAGGTTTGGATTTTCTATGTGAACATGGACTGAAACTGGAGAAGAAGAAGATTACAGTGACCATTGGTGAAGAAGAAGTTGTGCTACTACCTACAGAAGATTGTACAGCACAGGTGCGGCTAGTGGAGGACATCACCATACCAGCAAGGAGCCAGATTGTGACCCAGGCAAGGACAACAAAAGACATTACTGAAGGAATGAATGCAATATTGGAACCAGTAGTTCTTGAAGAGGAGCTTGGACATGGTGTTCTAGTGGCCAGAACTTTGTTTCTCACCAGCTCAGTGTTCCCTGTTCGCTTGATGAATGTGAATAGCTATGGAGTCACCTTGAAAAGGGGCAGTGTGCTGGGACATTGTTCACCTGTAACAGCAGTGGTCCATCAAGTACAATCAACACAGTCAAAGAAGAAGAAGCTTCCTGAGAAACTACGGAACTTTGTAGAGGAATCTTGTCAGGACTTGAACCAGGACCAGAAAAAGGATGTGAAGGAATTAATAACCTCCTACCAGGATATCTTTGACATTGGAGGAGGAACAAAAGGAAAGACCAACATTATCCAACACACAATAGACACAGGAGATGCCAAACCCATTTACCAGAACCCCCAAAGACTTCCATTTGCTAAACAAGAAGAAGCCAGAAAAATCATCAAGGAGATGGAGAGGAAGGAATCATTGAATCATCAAATAGCCCTTGGACATCACCAGTGGTGCTTGTGGAGAAAAAGGATGACACACTTTCGTTTTGCGTGGACTACCGTCTTCTGAATGATGTCACCAAGAAGGACAGTTACTCTCTACCCCATATTGATGACACACTGGACAGCCTGGAAGGTTGCAAGTTGTTTTCAACTCTGGATTTGAAAAGTGGATACTGGCAAGTTGGACTGGAAGACAAAGCAAAGGAGAAGACAGCATTTTCGATTGGGGAAGGACTCTATCAGCTTATTGTGATGCCTTTTGGTTTGTGTAATGCTCCAGCCACTTTGAGAGACTAATGGAAAGTGTGTTGAGGGGACTCTCATGGGAAACATGTTTGGTTTACCTGGATGACATTATTGTTTTGGGCAAGTCTTTCAAAAATCACATGAAGAACCTGAAAGAAGTATTTCAGAGGCTGAGGCAGGCAAACTTGAAACTGAATCCAAAGAAGTGCACCTGTTCAAAAGACGAGTGAATTACCTGGGACATGTGGTTTCTGACAAGGGGTTGTCCATGGATCCTGAAAAGTATCAGCTATTACAAACTGGCCTGTGCCTAAGGACGAATCGGAAGTACAAAGTTTTCTTGGCCTTTGTGCATATTATTGGCGATTTGTGATGGGTTTCTCAGGATAGCCAAACCACTAACAAATTTGGCAGAGGAGAGGCACACCTTTATCTGGGATAAAGACTGTCAGCAGGCATTTAACACACTGAAGGAGGTGCTCAGCCAAGCACCTATTATTCTGGTTTATCCCAAATCAGAAGGCAAGTTCATCCTGGATACTGATGCCAGAAACACAACTATTGGTGGAGTACTCTTACAGGAACAAGATGGAGAGGAGAAGGTTATTGGATACTTTAGCAAAGTCTTGTCAAAACCTGAGCGCAACTACTGTGTCACAAGAAGAGAACTGTTGGCAGTAATGAAGTCAATCAGCCACTTCCATGAGAACCTGTATGGACATCACTTCCTGTTACGAACTGATCATGCATCCCTGACATGGCTTCTACAATTGAAATCTCCAGAGGGACAAGTTGCCAGATGGATTCAACACCTGCAAGAATATGACTTCAAATCCATCCACCAAGCTGGAAAAAGTCATCAGAATGCTGATGCTCTCTCTAGGAGACCCTGTGACCAGGACTGCAAGCACTGCTCACGCCAGGAAGGGAAGGAAGTAGTTGCTAACAGGATAACTGTAACTACAGACTACTGGGGAGGAGATGAAATGTTGAAGGACCAGGAAGAGGATCCTGATTTGAAACACCTGTGGGCTTGGAAGCATTCTACCCAAGGAAAACCTAGCTGGCAGGAAGTAGCACCATTGTCACTGCATGTTAAGACCCTCTGGGCACAATGGGAGTCAATTGTGGAAGATGGGGGAATCTTGAAGAGGGTGGTGGAGAATGCTGCTGGCGATCAGAAAAGACTGCAAATCATTGTATCAAGGAAAAGAGTTCCTGAAGCATTAAAACAGCTACATGATGGAGTCTCTGGTGGGCATTTTGGAGTGCATAAGACCCTGGAAAAGGTACAAGAGAGGTTCTACTGGCCAAATTTAAAAGAGGATGTCAAGAACTGGTGCCGGAATTGTGCAATATGTGAATCTGCCAATGGCCCTATGCCTAGAAAGAGAGCCCCTATGCAGAAATACAATGTAGGTGCTCCATTCAAACTCATAGCTATTGACATAGCTTAACCATTCCCAATTACTGATGGTAGGAATAAATACATCTTGGTTGCTATGGATTACTTCAGCAAATGGGTAGAAGCCTATGCCTTGCCAAATCAAGAGGAAGTTACTGAAGCTGATGTATTAGTCAAGGAGTTCTTCAGTTGTTTTGGCATACCATTGGAGTTACATTTAGACCAAGGAAGAAACTTTGAATCTGCTGTGTTCTCTTGGATGTGTGAAGTATTGGGAATCAACAAGACTAGGACAACACCACTGCACCTCCAATCAGATGGAATGGTTAAGCAAATGAACAGGACTATGGGAAAATACCTATCAAAGGTGGTATCCGGACACCTGCATTTCTTCCTGATGGCATACCAAAGCGCAGTCAATGAGAATACAAGGATGACTCCAGCAAGAATAGTGTTTGGGCGAGATATGCGACTACCCTGTGACTTGGAGTATGGATGCAAACCTGGGGAGGACTTGGAATAAGAAGACTACACCAGCAAGCTCTGGAAGCAGATGGATCAGATTCATGCAACCATATGCACCAACATCCAGGAAACCAGTGACATGATGAAGCAGTGCTATGACATCAAGGCCAACCATGGAGGATACCAGGCTGGTGACATGGTATGGTTGTACAATCCCCAACAATGTCGTGGATACTCTCCCAAGTTGCAAACCTCCTTGGATAGACCTTATGAATTGGTCACAAGGATCAACAATGTGGTCTACAGGATCAAGAAACCAAGAGGTACTCCATGCATTGTTCATTTCAACCGACTGGTGCCTTATCATGGAGACAATGCTGCAAGGGGAGTTCAAGAGGTGAAGGCTCTCCATCCTGCCATCCTAGATTTTGAAGGATTCATGGCCAATCTAGGGATGTCACTGGAAGAAGGAAATGTCACCATCAGTCACCAGGACTTATTCACCCTATAAGAGCTATGCATTTGCACATTGCATTGCCAGGAATGTGGGAGCTTTGAGAGGAATTGCTACAGTCTTCAGGACAAAGTTTGGAAGATTGGATGAATTGAATCTCCAGAATCCGGCTGTAGAGAAAGCACTTCATCTTTAGGATCAGAACCAACATCTGTTCTATTTGGTGACAAAAGACCAACCCCAGCAGGAGTCAACATATCAGGCTTTGTGGCAAAGTCTGATGCATCTACAAACTCACCTTTAATTCCTGGGGTGAAGTAGCTTGGAATCCCAAGACTGGGTTGTGGCTATGATGGATTGGATTGGAAGATTGTGAGACCAATGATTGGAAGAATCTTCAAGGACACTAGAATAAATGTCACCTGTTGTGTCTTCAACCAATGGGCAGTTACACAAGTCAATCCATTGGTGCCAGCTTCTACTGTTTGTACTTCCAGGATGGATCTGGACTGTTCTGGGACAGAATAGTTTTGAGGAGGGCAGTGTTACGGAATTTGACAGTGTCTGATGGCCTTGAGACTGTGATACGCCAAGTGATGGACAGGCAGGGGGATGTGAGGCTTTGTGTCAACAAATAATCGCATTGTTCTGTAAACAAACAATTATCTGGAAACCTCTCGAAGTCATTATAGGCCTACCAGCATTTTCTAGCACTCTCTATTTATTTCTTGTGCCTTCTAGCAAGTTCAAACCCTTTATATAAGGGGATAGGAATGTTTGCAGAGTCAGTCTTACTTGAGCATTGAAACAAGTTGTGTCAGTTGTATTGTGTGATAGACAAACCAGACGTTGTAAATAGACACTATATAGTTATATTCATTCTGTCAGTTCTTATTTCTTCTTAGTATAACTTGCGTGATAAAAACTGTTCATCATTTCTTATTCAGTGCATTCTTAACTTGGTGTAATTTGTATTGTGAAACGTTATAAACTCTTGTGCTATCTTCTGTTCTGTTATAGTTTATCTTTTTCCAGTGTGTTATAGCAGTGTAATTAATAAATTTAATCAGTATAAATTGCCTTGAGTCTTTTATTATAGTGGAAACCTGTATCAATATGTTTTTCTATTGTCACCAGCTCTGTAAAATGTATCTAGATCATTTAAAAATATTTCTATTAGTTATCACTAACACAATCGTCTTTTGTCAATAGAGTGTCCTTGTCACCCCGTCGAACAAATCGAACAATTATTCCCGCTGTAGGCATATTCTTATTTTTCGGCAGCCGATGGCAAGCGTCGATCGATGGATCCAACGTCACGTTAAGCGCTTTACCAATTTCTAGCACTCTATCATAAACGTTCTCTCCTCGGTCTCCGGTACCCCAAACACTTCAATTGTATTTCGCCAACTGTACTTGTCCTGCTCCCCTAGAGGGTTCACAGGCAAGTCGTGCCTTCTACGGCCCTTCCGCCTCCGTCTCTAGGGTTGCTGGTGCAGTAGGTTGCCTTATGGCTGTGTGGCTTGTACCCGCGCAGCTTGTCGTGCCTTTGCATTGGCTCCGGCGGGTTTCGGTCCGGTGAGATGGTGGGTGGCTCCCTGGTCGGTCCTGCGTCGAGAGTCGGAGCTGGTCGCGGGGCCGTCCGGGAGCCCCTCTCTTACCTAGTGAACGGGATTTCATCTTCTTTCCGAAACGCGTGCTCTGGTTCTTTCTGCCCTCTTTCCTTGGGGAGGGTGGACACTAGGAATAACTGTCCTGCATCAGGCTGGTGTGCGGGTCAGAAGAGATAAGACGTTTTTTCCAAGCCTCTTGACAGCTGAGGGGAACGTCCGGGCTTGCGAAGGGGTGTCGATGATTTGGACACGCACCTCTGGAATGGCCCACGTACCGCCGGAACTGGGCGCCCTGAAACCTGGCCTAGCCAGGGTGACCCCGGCCCCAGGCCAATCTCCCGTTGACGCTGGCCGGGCGAGGTGGCAGCGGTCAACCACAGGAGGAATCAAGGCAATGTCCTATGGTCCACCTCCGTAACTAGGTTGGGAATCAAGGCGAGTTCAGGGCCTGCCTCCGTAACTGGCTTAGTTTCAGGGGATCAAGGTGGGTCCTACACGTTCCGCCTCCGTCCCTAGGGGGAATCAAGGCGAGTCCCAATGGCACGCCTCCGTAACTGTGGCGCTAGCTCCGCCTGGAGCTATGCTCTGGTATGCTAACGCAGGTACAGAGGGCTCTGGTGGACCGGCCGGTAGAGGTTAGCCATGTACTGTTCCTGCTCATCCTGCTTGTACTCCATCTCACAAAGTTTGCTTTGCAATTGTACATTTTCAATTGACAAGAGAATCTATTTGAATTTGCTGTTTGGTGATTGTAGCAGAACTGGCCTCCAGCTTTTCCAAACAGCAGCTATCTCAGAACCCAGTTTTCCCAACAATTCATATTGCAATTTCACGAGTAGCTTGGTCATCTCTTCTAACGTTACTGGATCGCCACTACGCGAAGCTTTAGAAGTTGAAGCCTGTTTAACAGAGTCGAATCCTCATTGTCTCTTTCCTGACGCAAAATACCAACACAACTCGAGCAATTCCACTCCTTGCCTTGCAGAACTTCTAATTCATTGTCTTTGAGATTGACACAAACAGGATGGAATTTACTATTACAGTTCGAGCACCCAATTTTCGACTTGGACGTATGTCTCACCTGCTGATTACACTCACCGCCCGAACTCATTATGATGGATTTAAACTAGTGAAAAGGTCCTCGAAATTTAAATTAAAGAGTCACAAACCAATTTTCAAACTGATGCACGGTTTTTTACGAATTTAACAATTCATTCAACTGTCTGAATTCAAGTCACAACCGAATCGTTAAAAGATAACAGCGTTTCGTAGAATCAGCCGTTCTCTACGAGCTCCAAGCTGAAAATGATATTCTATTTTCCTATTTTTTCCTATTTAATTATTCTATCATACTTTATTCTATTTATTTTTATGAAGAGCCTACACTACAACCTGAAATGAACCAGAATCTATTCATTTTTAAAAAGTATGAATGTATAGTTATACCTATTATCATAAGTTATAGATTTATGAAGAAAATTATAATTTATAGTGAATAATACTATAATCTTTACATTGAATGAGATTAATTCAATGATTCAAGTTCCATAATCAATTGAATATTTGTAAGGCCGGTGATAATAAGAATGTTTCAATTTATTTATTAAGAACTACAAAGAATTGCTGCTATATAATAATATTGCAGTAAGTTACATGAATATTTTTCATCAATATAGAATGAAAATTAATCTTTAAAGCTTAGGGCTATTTAAAATAATTGATAATTAAATGGAAATCAATAATTTTTTAAAAAACTTTAAAATTATTATTCCACATTACATGTTTCGGGACTCAGCCCATTATCAATGATCCACATTGATAATGGTGTGAGTCCCGAAACATGTAACTTATGTGAAATGATAATTTTAAAGTTTTTTTTTAAAAGGTATTTGATTTTCATTTAATTTATCAATATAGAATGAATCATTATCAATCAGTATCATAATTATGATACTATATGATAGAAGCATGTAATCATCTCAAATATTTATTTAAAAAAGTACCTATTGAAAGCCTACATGAAAATGCCTCAAATTGAACTTCCAGGCTTCAATAAAAAGTACAGCGCTGTATAAGAGTCATTACTGATTTTACTTTAGCTTGAGTTTACCAGAAACTAATAATGGTGTCACAACTGAAATCGGTAAAAATAATCTGTAGTTTGACAATATATATAATCTAGGCTTTTTATTCATCAATATGGATAACCACTATAGGCTACAACAGTATCACTTTCCGGCTTCCCAACTACACAAAAAAAGTTTTTACGGTACTTCAGTAGTCATTATACTGTACCGGTGAACTTATTCTACATAATAATATTTGTATAATTCTACCAAAAATTATATAATTTTTTCCCATGTCATATTAATTTCCATTCCATTGTACTTTGAAAATACCAGGTAAATAATCATTCTAATTTCTTCAAGTATTTGCACAAAAAATTAATAATCTAATTGTATCAATTTTCATGTGGTATAGATCATCTAATCAATCAATTGATTTGGAAGCGGTTTGTCTCCAGTGGTAGAGAGGGTCTAATCGGTGAGATTAGATAAGCGACGTGCCTGTACCACCACTGTTGTAATGGTGACCGGTTCCTCTGAATTCAATTTATGAGCCTCAAAAACCGCTTCCTGGTGGTTCGGAGCCCACCTAAAGCAGTAAGGTCCATTCATCTCTCATCATCATCCTTCCCATTACCCACGCACAGGCCCAAGAGCCCATGTGGGCATCACCCTCCAAAAAATTATGTTTTTTTTTAAATAAACAAAATATGAAATTGGTAGGCCTAATAGTTCAATGAAGAACATTCTTTATCATCAAAATACAATAATACTAGTAGTTCTGTGAACAGTAGACCTCACAAGAAGTCCACCCATGGATGGGGGAATTATTCATGAAGGGAATACTTAGTTGTTTCAAGTTTCATTAATTGCATGCGTCATTGAATGCAATTAATAATAAACTCAACAGCTGGTTCATCATGAATAATTCTATAGGTGAATTTCCTATGTTCAGAAGTATAAATGCATAGTAATATTTTATCATGGAGGTAATTCCTTTTCCTTTCATATTATCCTTAAAATTCAATATTCCAAGAATCCTCACATATACATCGACGCGCAATTTGAAGAGGAACATTCCTGTCAAATTTCATCAGAATCTATTGCCGCGTTTTGTTGTAAATACGGAACAAACATACATACATACATACATACATACATACAAACATACAAACATAAAGAGAAATGCAAAATCGTCGTCTTGAATCTAGACCTCAGCACTTACGCTCGGTCAATAAGTTACATATTTGGATGAAGTTTGAGTTTCTAACTTCCAAAAATAAAATGTAATTTAGAAGAAAATTATCAACCTGAATGTAAACCTGCTGTTGTAAGTTTTTATGCATTTTTTTTAATTTTTTCAATGTTATATTGGCTTTATCTGTGCTGATTAGTGATGTACATGATAAAATAATATATTATAAAATAACTTAATGTAACTCACAATATTTAAAATTACTATAATGAATAATGTAGGCTACTTCTGTTTGCTCTGCAGTTCACTTATGCCTACGATGCTTGGAGTCGCGAACGCGTTTTCGAACATTCATTTTCATCCTCTGTGCTCCTTAGCAAGTGAGTCTAGGCAAGGAGCGCTGATGATGAACATCAATGTTTGAAACGCGTCTGCAATCAAAAATCGTTAGTGAGCTGCAAAGCAAGCAGAAGTACATCATTCATTAATATTTAGTACTACACGGCACTGTAGTTGAAATAAGTATGGATAACCTTAACAATCATTTAAATTATTTTCAATTGTATCAAACAATGTTAAATGTTGATTATAAATCGTGTGCACAGACAATTCACATTTACAATATAAATTCAAGAGTAGGTACCCATTTATTGAAGTGCAGTGAGACTCCCTTACCGCTGTTGTGTGGTTTATATTGCTGTGAAATGCATGACAACCTTCAAATTACTTATTATTACTCAAAAGCAGTCTACTTTTAATACTGCGAAAACTTAATGGACTGATTGGATAGTTTTAATCAATCCGTGTATGACAACTTTGTTTCTGTCTCGCTGTGGGCATTATTTTCTTTTTCAAAAAATCAACATCATTCCTAACTTTACTATAGGTACCTTCAATCTACCCCGAATCTAACTCCTTATATGTCCTTAGAATTGCTTGGCTAGTTGGCCTGGAAGTAGAATTACGAGGCTTGTTATTCAATCAAGTTTTCTGCTGGATAAAGCAATAAATAATAATAAACTGAATATATTACTTGATCATCTGAGTTCCAAATAAAGCCACATCTAAGCCTATGTGGCAGGCTACATGGCTTTTTACTGTACGTATTTATTCAAAACTTGTTAAATTCATATTCATAATCCAACTTGATATCCAGAAATACAAGCTCAAATATTTAAAAATTTGTTGTGCCTGTAATAAATCACGACGTTTATGTAAAATTCTATATTGCACCCAGATAGCATAAAGTGAAAATCACCTTTTTTTTAACGTGCAAAAGAAGTGAAAAGGTGAAAAGTTGAAATTGATTAGTCTTTTTCACGTTTTATTCGCGTGAAAAAAAGTGGGAAAACTAGTGAAATTGATAACGTGTAATTCACGTAGAAAAGGTGAAAGTGGAAAAATAGTAAAATTGATAACGTGAAATTATAGTGGAAAAATGATGAAATCTGAATAACGATTTTCACCTTTTTTCAAATGAAATATCATATGTATTAATATATGATTTTTATGATGAAATACATATTATTATTATGTATTTATATCACAATAAATAATATTTTTCATTGTAATTTTGTTAGTTTTTCAATTAAATATTCGAACCCTTTATTTTGTAATTTTATGGTACATATAAATTTATATCAATAAAATGTGAGCTCACCATCGAATTAAACACTAAAAATAAATGTTCAAAAAATATTCTTGACACTTAAAGGAAATTATAATATTTTAATGTAGTAAGAGATTAATCATCCTAAAATGTTAAAAAATTTATCCATCATTTATAATCAGCGCAAAAACACTAATAGCTCGAAAACGGTGCGTCTGACATTGATTTTCCATAGCGGAAATGCTTAGAATTCAATTCTGCATCTGGTTCAGTGTTCAAAATTTGATATTTCGATAAAAAAAATTTAATTGAAAATTTTTCAGTCAATTATAATCAGCGCAAAAACGCTAATAGCTCGAAAACTGTGCGTCTGGCATTGATTTTCCATAGTAAGGAGAATGCTTAGAATTCAATTCTGCATCTGGTTCAGTGTTCAAAATTTTATTTGATAAAAAGAATTTAATTGAAAAATTTTCAGTCAATTATAATCAGCGCAAAAACGCTAATAGCTCGAAAACTGTGCGTCTGGCATTGATTTTCCATAGTAAGGAAAATGCTTAGAATTCAATTCATCATCTGGTTCAGTGTTCAAAATTTGATATTTAAAAAAAATTTAATTGAAAAATTTTCAGTCATTATAATCAGCGCAAAAACGCTAATAGCTCGAAAACTGTACGTCTGGCATTGATTTTCCAGAGTAAGGAAAATGCTAAAATTTAATTCTGCATTTGGTTCAGTGTTCAAATTTGACATATTTAAATGAAAAAAATTTAATTGAAAAATTTTCAGTCAATTATAATCAGCGCAAAAACGCTAATAGCTCGAAAACGGTGTCTGGCATTGATTTTCCATAGTAAGGAAAATGCTTAGAATTCAATTCTGCATCTGGTTCAGTGTTGAAATTTGATATTTCGATATAAAAAAATTTAATTGAAAAATTTTCAGTCATTTATAATCAGCGCAAAAACGCTAATAGCTCGTAAACGGTGCGTCTGGCATTGATTTTCCAGAGTAAGGAAAATGCTAAGAATTTAATTCTGCATTTGGTTCAGTGTTCAAAATTTGATATTTCGTAAAAATTTAATTGAAAAATTTTCAGTCATTTATAATCAGCGCAAAAACGCTAATAGCTCGTAAACGGTGCGTCTGGCATTGATTTTCCAGAGTAAGGAAAAGAATTTAATTCTGCATTTGGTTCAGTGTTCAAAATTTGATATTTTTGTAAAAAAATTTAATTGAAAAATTTTCAGTCATTTATAATCAGCGCAAAAACGCTAATAGCTCGAAAACGGTGTGTCTGGCATTGATTTTCCATAGGGAGAAATGCTTAGAATTCAATTCTGCATCTGGTTCAGTGTTTGAAATTTGATATTTCGATATAAAAAATTTTTAATTGAAAAATTTTCAGTCATTTATAATCAGCGCAAAAACGCTAATAGCTCGTAAACGGTGCGTCTGGCATTGATTTTCCAGAGTAAAGGAAAATGCTAAAATTTAATTCTGCATTTGGTTCAGTGTTCAAAATTTGATATTTCGGTAAAAAAAATTAATTGAAAAATTTTCAGTCATTTATAATCAGCGCAAAAACGCTAATAGCTCGAAAACGGTGCGTCTATTTGATTTTCCATAGTAAAGGAAATGCTTAGAATTCAATTCTGCATCTGGTTCAGTGTTTGAAATTTGATATTTCGATATAAAAAAATTTAATTGAAAAATTTTCAGTCATTTATAATCAGCGCAAAAACGCTAATAGCTCGTAAACGGTGCGTCTGGCATTGATTTTCCAGAGTAAGGAAAATGCTAAGAATTTAATTCTGCATTTGGTTCAGTGTTCAAAATTTGATATTTCGGTAAAAAATTTAATTGAAAAATTTTCAGTCATTTATAATCAGGCAAAACGCTAATAGCTCGAAAACGGTGCGTCTGGCATTGATTTTCCATAGTAAGGAAAATGCTTAGAATTCAATTCTACATCTGGTTCAGTGCTCATACAGTGGTATTTCAAGAAAAATAATTTCACATGAAAATTTTTTCGAAGTTATTGAATCCGCGCAAAACGCTAATAGTTCAAAAAACTAGTGCGCGTGACATTGAATTTGTTTCATAATATTCATTTTCTTGAATGAATAAATTAATAAATGGAATAATATTCATACTTTATTTGCACTATTTCTTATAATCATCTCTTTTGTTTTCCATTACGAAATGCTAGTAGATATTTCACTCTGAACTAATTTTCACAGCATTGACTTCAGTGTCCTGAAAAAAGTTTAAAATTGTTTATTATATTATTTTTATACTTTACCATATATTTACTCATTTTTACTACCTATATTATAAATAGTACAAAGTATTTAAAAAATATAAAAGTATAGTTTTCATTTTTCCCACATAATTGTACTGTAGGTCATCCAATTATTTCCATTTCTTCATCTTTCATTTCCAGTTTTTATTATTCCAATCAAGTGGTATATAATTATTTTGTAATATATTTTTCAGATTCTTCCCCTTCACCCTTATATTTCTCCTCTGGCTCTTGCAATAATTATTGTGGGGTTAATTATAGGATTGATCCTCCAAAATTTAGCGAAAATCAACCCTCTTCTTCAATTAATCCAAGCAGGGGTTGGGATTGAAATTGACATAAATGAATCATCTTTGAGTTTTATTTCATTTTTAGGACGAGGGGCATAATGGTGTGAATGTGCGTATATATTGCTGGTTTTATTTCAAAATGCTTGAAAAGAGTTATAAATTGAACTTGTGATTATTTTAAATCAAAGCCCGCGAACCGAATAATCGTAAATACTTGATGACTATCGTATTGAAAACAATCGATTGAACACTTTATTTGCTCACGCCGTGCAAAACTCCAAGTCATGCAAGATCATCTGGAAGCATTTGATTGCTATGAATGTGCTAAAATTAATGTGCCAGTTATATTCATAATGCGTTGAAATTTTAAAATGATTTATTTTCCATGTTACAAGTTTCAGGATTGTAATATCGATTAGTCTATGCGCAACTATCGATATTCTAGTCGATGGTTGTCATTTCTCTGAAGACGTATTTGAGGTTAGGGCTACTCTTTATGTTATGTCTGATCGCGCCAAAAATATAGTAAGAAACAGACTTACAGCAATGTGATTTTTAAAGCATATTAAGTTATATTGTATTAGTATTTGATGAGCATATTAGTATTTTCTTTGTTTAAAACGTGATAAGTTCATGGATCGAGATCGTTCAGAAGTGGAGTTTCAAGTAGACAATTTAGTCCTAAGTTAATTATGAAAAGTTGAAAACGTGATTTTTTAACATTTTTTCATTATTGAATAATTGAAATGTCGGGCGTTAAAATAGATACCTCAATGACTGAAAGTTTTAGAATCAAATCTCGGTGTAGGTTATTAGTTGAGTTATTTTTGGAAAAAGAACAATAATTTTTATTAAAGGACGACGGATGTGATATTGAAATCCATGCATATCATCAAGGTGAGTCAAACCTCAAACGGACTTATTTTATTTCATACCTATAATTATATCACAGAGACTTCAAAGACTTATCAAAATATTAACTTACGTCAAAAATAACATAGATTAAGTAAATATGTGACTCTGACTTTTTATAACTTATTGGAATATTTCAATTATTGTAGCATATTAATCTTTCTTTCTTTATTCTTTCTTCTTTCTTTACAATTGCGACTTGGTTTCCAAGTATTTTAAGCAAAGGGTGAATGAGCGATGATGAATGATGATGAAGAAGGTTCAAGATGTAGGTTATTATATAATGTCTATCCACAACGTCCACTCTCACTTAATATTTTAATTTCTCACTTCCAAAAATATTTTATCACAAACAATTTTGAATAAAGTGAACTACAGTGGAACATCGATAATTCGTACTTCATGGGACCAAAGGTTTTGCTCAAATTGGGGAAGATTACGAATTATTGAAGCTATTAACAATGGAAAATTATTTCAAGGGACTGAGCTTTCACTAATTATCTATAGAGAATTACAAATTATAGAGGTACGAATTATCGAGGTTTCACTGTAACTTACTTGTGAAGTACATCAGTTTTTCCTGTAAATTCTTAAATTTTATTAAAGCCGCCATTTGTTGTGAATATAATGATTTTGTGGTCACCCTGTTTTATCATTTATCATTTAAAGATAGGCCTACCTCAATGTAGAAAAAATACTGGCGGTTGATGTCCAATTTTCAATAGATTGCAAAATCCACTTGAAATTGTACATAAATGAAATGAATAAATAAATTTATCAGTTTCCTAGTTAATAAATGAACTTTCGTTTAATGAGTTTTTTGTAGACACACTTTTTTTATTTCATGCTTCACTTCAATTTTTCAGACTCAATTCTACTAAAGTTCAAGGATGGAGAGGAAAAAGATGTAGAGAATGTCATCAAGGATTGGCTGAAACAATCCAAGAACAGGCTTGAAAGGGGGAAGAAAATTTGGAGGTAAAATAGTATGAATAAACATTATACAGTAGATTCAAGTCTAGCATAGAGTCATATTATGGCAATATGTGCCGTTTTATTGGTATTTATTACAAGTTTATTGTTTATGCTTCAAATAAAAATATGGTGGGCTGGGGTGACCCTTACTGGTAGCTTTCCGAAGCTTCAATGAAAATAGCTCTGTGATAATCTGATGTCATTAAATTTATGCATGCAAGGAACAGTTGGCCTCTACTTAATATAGCTGACGTCAATTAGTTGGGCGTTTTCATACACTTGTGTTACGTTCTTGTTACCTACTAACAACTGGTGTATTTTCAAAGATTCTTTTAATTTTCTAATTGAGCTTTGAGTTTTTAAAAACTAGTATTTAGAACATATTATGGAGTGCAGTGTCATAAATAATAATTCAAAGAACTTGAATAGTAGAATGGATGGATTAATAAATTTGGAATTCAAAACATAGCTGATTTTTTTCTGTTAAGTTATATCAACTGTTATGGACAATTTTCATACTATCAGGTGAATTAATTAATACTATTTTGCATTAGATTTTGAGAAATGTAATAATTGCACGTAATTTCATTTCAGATTAACTTTCTCACGTGCCTTGGTGGGGCTGACATGAAGAAGAGTGCTGCGTCACTTGATGAGGTTGCCGGTAAATTCTTTTGGGCTGACCCTAACGGAAAACGTGCTTGAGCTGTCTGGGAATAAAATCCTCAATTTTCAGTAAGTAAGTTACCTTCAATTCAAATTCTCAATAATATTTGTTCTAAAAATTGGAAGTTTCCTATGATAGCTTTCAAATTAATTTTGTGATTCTTCACATTTTCTTTTTTTTAAGTACAAGAACTGCATGCTTTACTAGTACCATATCTCTTGGAAGAGTAGAAATTTATTGTCATCATCAACTTGCAAAATGTTAATTCAATATCTGCACAAGCATATAATGAATTATTGCTATACCTAGTAATTTTTCCCTTCTTTGGGAGATTGGCTGTCGTTAGTAGAGATAGTCAGTCGTTTCCTGTCTCTGGAGGAATAGTAACTGTTGCATTACACTCTAACTGATTAACTGCATGTTATTCAGAGGTGTTTTGTGCCGTCATATGGTTACGGAAACTGGCTTATGGTTGAGAGAATCAACGTGCTAACGACCTCTATCCTGGTTGATGATTATTAGCTTGCTGTATGGTTTGTCCGGGCGGGAAGGGCATTAAAGTGGTGTGGGAGGTGGCTTCGGCTCGGACAGTGTTGGTTTGGGAACTATGGGTTCTGTTTAAGAATTTATGACTTTTGGGCCTGTATTGCTCAGTTTGGAGTCGTTTTCCCGTCTTTTTATATTGACTTTTATTGTTTTTCCCCAATTAGGAGCAGTTATAAATCTTCATTTTGATGGAACAGAGAAAGAGCTAGTCAAGGTTAGTTAAGGTCAATGCCCTTAACGGGCTGTAGTGCCATGGAGTATGTAATTCAAGAGTTAAATTCTCTTCTGAACAGCAGGAAACGTTTCTACTAATAAATGAACATAATATATTATTTATTATATTTCACCGTCTCATCTCTGCCGTCTCATTCTGGGTGAAATGGGCCCAATAAACTTAATTACTGAATTACTAAGATTATCATTCGGAAGAGACTGATCATGGCTCATGAAAAACTGAAAAACGGTGCTTAATTCCTCATTCCAATTCAGTCCTCTAATCTGAACTATTTATCTTTTATATTATAGAGAGGTGGTGTTTGTGCAAAATGCAAGCTTGGATTTTACCAGGCATCTGAAAGAACAGTACCTAATATTTTCAATATACAAATTTCGTATAGCTTCGTATAATATTGATATTTTCCAAGTTCAAATTCCAATTTCATTTCTAGATTTCTCGAAATTGATGCTGGAAGTACATGAACATTGCAATAATTTCAATTAGCTTTCAAAATCTGCCTCAAAGGGATTTTGAGACCCCCTGTAGTAAGTACATATATTATTTGGGTACATGTTATTATTTTAATCAACATACACCTGGGAGATTCTTATAATTATGTTCTTTAAATTGATACAATTTTTTTATAAACATTCAACATTGCCCAAGTCAATCATAATAGAATGTACAGGGTGTTGGTTTTAATATATCAAATTAGAAGGTTTATTTAAACCAAAAACATAAAATCAATACATGAACGCTTGTTCATTTGATTTTCTGATTTAATGCATGAAAAATTATGTCATGCACGTGTCCTCATCTACTGCGCTGGCATGCATCAACTCTGTCCATGACATTCACTACTATAGTATGGTCGAGCAGACTGGAAAGATGGGAAAATGACTCAATAATGGTTCAAAAGTTTAAAATCTGGTTTCTAACTTAAGAGCAGAATGTTCATTTTCTACAATTTGGGACTAAATTTATAATTTTTGAACTGATATTGACTGGGCTGGAGTCCGGTCTTGCCAGATGTCTTCTTTGCTCGTCCAGACTGTAATAGTTGAAGTAATAGTTGGACAGAGTTGATGCGTGCCAGCGCAGTAGAAGAGGACACATCCATGACATCATTTCTCATGTATTAAATAAGGAAGTCAGATGAATATGTTCATGTATTATACACTTTAAGTAATACTTTTAAAGTTTTAAAAAAGGTATTTGATTTTTTCATTTTATTTATCAATTATTTTAAATAGCCCTAAGTTTAAAGTTTAATTTTCACTTTATGTTTTTGGTTTAAATAAACATCCTAAGTTGATACATTAAAACCGATGCTCTTTTGAATCACCCTATAGTAAATACTTTTATGAATCAAGAGGGATTGTCTTAAAAACTGCTATGTCAAGTCTTTGTCTTCTAGTCAAGACTTTCAAGTTTGAATTTTATTGAGTGGGAGTTTCTGAAGAAATACACTCAAATAATTTTTCCATACAAGAAATATTGTTTGAAATATGACTTATTTCTAAGTAAACTTTTGTTTCCATTTTTTATAGGAGCTGTGCTGATTCAATTCGCAGATGCCAAAGAGAAAGATATTGAAGGATTCATCAGACTGGCTGAAATCTTCAAAACACGGCTTGCTAGTGGAGGAAAATCAAAGTATGTATAAATTTTCAAATTTTCATCAGGTACTCTGAAATAGAATATAAACCAGAACAATTTTTACTATGAGTGATGCCCACATATACTCTACACTTGTGGGTAATGGAATGGATGATTATGAGAGATTACTACGTTTTGGGCAGTAGGGACCAATGACTTAACATTTCCAGAAAGACGTGAGTGATAAAGCAAATTCTGGTCAGAGGCTTTGCCATCAACTGGGTTTGAACCCAGGAACCTTATTAGACTGATGAGCAGACCGAAGCTATAGCCCTCTGGGATAATGTAACTCCAAAAAGTCCAATTTCAATTGAATCCTATTAGGTCAGATATATGTTAGAATAATTGTAGAAGCGTTATGTAACTGTCTTCAGTTCTTTAATAAACTCTCACAGACAGTCCTTGAAGAGTTGAGAATGTGGTCTCACAGACCACTGGCAGACAGTCCTGTATTTTTTTCAATTTAGTTTAGAATAAAAAAATAGCAGTCGTTCGATCACAATCTGCCAAATTGAGTTGCAAATTTCTGTATCTGTGGACGCAAAATTTATTTACAAGATTGGCACAACATTGATAAATTGATATAAAATTCTTTTTTCACAGGAAGGGACAGAATTCTTGGACCGATGACAATTAACTGTGCAGAGAACTGTTGTTGGTGTTCCATGATAAAGTTGTACTGTATATTATATTATTTGAACTCAAGTAAAAGGATAATCTATGTAAGTTATCTCATAATTATCAATCCATTCTTAGATCTAATTGACTAGTTTTTAAAAGATTATTCAGTTTTATCTACTACATTCCACAAAACTATATTATTATTGTATTTTTAATTATGGTTCTATGTCCTACTTCTAATAGGCCTAAGTGTTGAAGAGGTTCACTGAATGTTATTTTATTGATTAGGTGTTATTATTCTACCTCTTGGATTCTATATAAATCTTTCCCTTAATAGTTTTGAAAGTACAGTATATCATAATTATTATCAATCCATTAATACAATTACAATTAGAGTCAATTGACTAGTATTTAGAAGATCATTTAGTATTATTCACTTCATCCCATATAAATATATTGTACTTTGATGTTATTTTCTATCTTCTGTTTTGAAAGAGGTCTACTGAATTTTTTTTTTTTGACTGATTAGGTTAGGTGTTATTATTCTAGCTCTTGTTTTATTATATGCATCTCATAAAAATCTACTGTATTTTGAATTGTGGTGTTATTTTGTTATTTCTAGTACTGTATTGAAGTTATAAAAGTCTCCCAAATGTTCTATACTCAATTCATCATTCTATAAAAGTCTTTCCTTATTTTTATCATAAATATTGTTTAAATAACTCATGAAATTGTAAAATCATGTAATTTTCAAAATTTGTCAAGAGAACTAATTGGTTAATGTACTTTCAACCTATTATTTCAATTCTCACAAGTCTTCAGACTATTTTTTAAATAAATTATACAATATATTACATACTACTGTTGTTTATTTTCCTTTTTCTGTTATTGTTTCCTTTTCCTTTAGCTTCCTTTTCAGGAGAATGACAACTCTTTTCCTGGTTGATGACAAATTTTTGACACTTAAATGTTTGTAACATTATAAAATTTTGCATTCAAATTATTTCTGTCAATTTTGATTTTTCAATCAAATCATTACTCCCTTCCCAAATCAAATTGAATTAAATTTAGCAATAATTAGGCCTACTACAGGTAACCACCTACAATAATTTTATAAATCTATTTTAATCAAAGTTCATAACAGCAATTACGTGGTTCATGAACCACTAACCTTGATATTTTCCAATATTATTTTAATATTAAATGTATTTTTCAAGTGAAATTTTGGGAAATAAGATGTGGAAATAACGTGAAAATAACGTGGCAAATGTTGAAGAAACCCGTTATTTTCACGTTTTGTTTTCACGTTTTATTCACGCGATTAAGTGTCCCATTTCCACCTTTCCTTCACGTGAAAAAAACGTGATTTTCTCGGTATTTTCATCGGAAAAAACGTGGAAAAGTGAAACTGAAAACGTGTTTATTAGGTGAAAAAAACGTTTGTTATCTGGGCATTAATCATAATCAAAATTGAGTTCTATTTTTTCTGAGGATGATACCCACATGTGCTGATCGTTTATTATCTGATTCATCATATTTTCTTAAATAATTTTTTGAATACAATAATGTCTAATCCATTAATTATCTAATTCTATCTTTGAACTATCCCAATGTTTTCTCAATGATTTTATATTAGTGAAAAAAATCTTGTTTCATCATTTGACACAATCTGTGCTTTTTCAGAAATCCTTTGAAAAGTTAATGTATCATCACATGATTATATAGGCTATTCGAATGCTCCTTGTCCAATTGATGCATATTGAGAATGATTTTATACAGTTTCAGGTTGAAAATTAAGAATTTTGAATATTTGAATATGCTTATAATGCATAAAATATGAATCTTCTTACGTGCATTACGTTTTGGATGTGGTGTTTCAATAAAAGTTAATAAGTTGCAATTGGTGCAGTAATAAAGTCTGCAACAATAAAGTTAATAGCAATTGGTGCAGATAATTCTTGAAACATTATGTATGAACTCAATACATTATGTTATAGAATTAACATCAAATCCTTATTTATTTGAATGTAGAAATTACATCAACATACGAGTATCTTGTAATCTCTATTTCAAAGCTAGAGAAGAGCATATAGATTTAAATTGGAATTTTTCCATTTTTTTTAGGTGTCCTATTTATTGGGATTTGAAACAATCACATGTGTCCAATTAGAATACAGTAGGTACTTATTATAGAATTGATTTTGCTTATTTGTTTAGTTGCATTTGAAAATTACCCTAATGAGTCAAAACATGTTATGCTTTGATTAAAATAATTGAAAAGGGTACTGTGATTCTTATTTTAAATAAAAAACATTGATAAAGTGGCTCTAAGAAAAAGGAAATATCTTCATCTTATACGTGTAATTTCTAATTATTCCATATAATTTTGTGACAGATAATATTATAATATTATCCATGTATTCCTGAATTTGTTTATTAAATTATAGATTTTACAAATGTTATTACTGTTGTTATTTCTCTCAATTACATCATATTTTTTGTAGGATTCAATATGCTACATAGGCATCTCATTGATTGTATTCGTATGAGCTAAAAGACTATTTAGCAAATAAATTGATTATTTATTTTTCATTCATTTCATTTGGAATGAAGTACACTCGAGACTCAACACTTCAAGGCTGAGGAAAAAAATTACTTTCTTTCTCAGGATTTGCAGTAGCCGAAGTCGATCTTCAGTTCTATTAATATAGCTTTCATTTGATTTTCGAATTTATTATTATAATGAAAAGACTTGTGGACTTTTCTCTTTTTGGTCTTTACGCCACTATTTGCTTTCACCAAAGTGGTGTAACAATCATTCCAATAAATATTATTTGTGTTCATGAAAACTTAAGTTATATTCCATTTTATGTAGGCTATATTATGCATGTATTATCAACAATCTACAAATAGCTTAATGGTTTGACACATATGAAGCTACATGGAAAATTTTTATAAAATAGTGTTCATTATATGTTTCTATTTTTAAAAAACTTCTGTACCGTAGCCTATACGTATTAACAAAACGTTTTTCAACTTGAAATTTATCAAATCAATGTTCTTTCAGATCTCCTTCCTGCTTTGATTTCAGTAGAGAGTAGAAGCGGTCTTCAGTTAAATTAACTTATAGGTACCCTGTACTAAAAAGTATCTACTGCTAATACCGTATACCTTATAGTTACTGGCAACCAATATTTTTTAGAAAAAGTCTCATTCAAAATTTAAAATCTTAGCATTACCCTGAACATTTTCCAACATATAGCAGAATCACTCACAGAATTTGTGAAACTGTAGATATTTTATAATTCTTTATATTATAATGCTTTTATATTATAAGTTGATTCCGCGTGTAAACAAGAAATTCCAATACACGTGGGATAGAAAACAACTCTTCCAACTCAAGAATAACTATAGGTAGCCTACTATGTAATTGAGTAATCAAGCAGAATTATATTGTGAAGTCTGTTCAGCAATGATTTCAACAGTATATCTCGCATTGTGAATCAGTTCATCATCTGTATGAAATGAAAGAAATGAATGCAATAACGTATTCAGCGGGAGAAGCTTACAAGATTCAGCTTCTGTATCAGATTGATGTTATTCCAGCTCTCTCTATTATACCCCTCGCTATGACATTTTTAAATCAAGTGACTTTCATGTTTCCATCTTTGAAAAGTATGAGAATATTGCTTCTCAATTTTCTATTCAATTTACTTCCATACATCCAAGGTTCATTGGAAGCCTGCTTGATACATGAGAACTTAAGTTTCCAATAATGTAAAAATAAATAGTAAATTTATCGATATTGATATTTTTATTTCGAGAATAATTCAATACGTATGTATTGAATACAGCCTACAGCAAAGACAAGACTACAGCAAATAAGTATGTGGAAGAAGAAGATTGGGGGAAAAATCAATAAATTTTGAATTTATTTTTCGAGTTGGAGACTTTTTAAAGACACAGTTTCATTGTTGAGTAGATTCATTGACAATTTATAATATCACATACTCCACGGAATAAAGTTTCTTGATCAAAATTGCAAATCTTCTTTAAAAAAGTAAGTTAGATTTATTGTTTTATTGGATTGATTTTTATCACTAGCAAATACTAGTTTTTACTAAGACAGAAGTCGTCTTACTGTCCCTTTAATAAAATTTGACTAATAAATAACTATAAATTCAGCAATAAGAGTTTTCCACAATACCCCAGCACAAAATTTTTCGATGAATGTCAAAAGGTAACCTGCTACGATAGGTACTCTAGTTTAAAATTGAATTTCGCAGAAAATTACAAAGCTTGGGTAGACTGTAAAATTGCTTGCTGAATGATATCGATTCAAGTATGAAATCACTCTATTTTCTGGAATTTCTAGACTAGACTGAGATACTAGGAGAAATCGCACTTCATAGACCTACCGTTACCGGTATGTTAATAGAGACTGCAATCTTCATACTGTATAATTTCAATAAATTTCAAGGGAAGCCCAGATAGTGCACTATAATAACAATCATATGGAAATTATTCGAGCATAAGTTATAGGTATGAGACCTCTCTCAAAATCGTACAAATTATTCAATTAGGGAACTTTATTGCATAAGTCCATATAGGCTATATAATGATGCACTATATGAGCCAGATATACTCTGTCCAAGCAGAGAAGACATTTACCAATGTTGGCCGAGCTGGAGTCATTTTATCATCTTGCCAGAATGTATTCTCTGCTTTCAATTTTTCATTCAGTGCAGCCAAATTTCATCAACAAACAACTCAATGATTATTTCTTTATATTTATACAAAGTTAAAACCTATTTAATACAAACACATATCCATTGACTTGTCTTGTCTTGTCCCCTTTGGAAAAATGGGATATACGTTGGAGGAAAACAAAAAACCTAAGAATATTTTGTATCATGGGCGTATCCAGGCAGGGGCAGGGGGAACTGCCCCCCCCTAGAAGTTGACTGTTTTTTTATTATTCATAAAGTAAATTTACAGCTAAAATAAATAAAATGAAATTGAATAAATATCATAGAATAAGATAATACATTTTTATTATCATTAAATTTAATAAATTCACAACTAAACTGAGAAGATTGCATAGTGACAGACTCTTAGGAGTAAAACTTCCATCTGAGTCTCCAATTGAATACTGGAGAAGATCATTGATGATTGATAACACCTGATCTTGACTATCCAAACATTTATTGGAAGTCAGATTTTCTAATAAGAATACTCTTGCTTTTTGACACTTCTCCATCCTTTATAGGGTTAGCCAGTTAAACGGATAGATTCAAGTAAGTCACCAATTCTTGAAGAAAATCTATTTTTATACTTTTTTATTTAGTTACTCTGTCCGGCGACAAAATTCTAACGTGCCATGGGCGTATGCAGGCAGTGGCAGGGGGGGCAGTTAACCCTCCACCCCCTAGAAGTTGACAGATAAAATTTTTATAAATTTTTAACTATGTTGAATTAAGAAACATTTTGAAATTTGAGACTCATAGAAGTTATCCTCCATTTGAGTATCCAATAAACCAATTGAATACTGGAGAAGTTCAATGATAATTCCTTATTTTGACTCTCTTAATCAGTCTTTGGATGTCATATTTCAAATGAGAAAACTCTTGCTTTCTCTTCTTCACTTCTCCATCCTTTATATATAAATTGTATTGCGGAAGCGGTTTGTCCCAGTGGCAGAGAGCGTCTAATCGGTGAGATTAGATAAGCGACGTGCCTCTGTCAGCACCGTTGTACTGGTGACCGGTTCCTCTGAATTCAATTCATGAGCCTCAAAAATCGCTTCCCGGTGGTTCGGAACCCACCTAAAGCAGTAGGTCCATTCATCTCTCATCATCATCCTTCCCATTACCCACGCACAGGCCCAAAAGCCCATGTGGGCATCACCCTAAAAAAACTCTAGAGAATTAAAAAAAAAGCAAAAACATTCTGAATCTTCCATATGAAGTTTTATGAGCTAGAACCCATGACTGTGGAATTGGAGCTGTGGTATACCGTACATATTTGGAAAAATGATGAGTTGAAGGAAATTGAAGTAGCTACACGTTTGGAAAAGGCAAATACTTTTTTCAAGCACTAGGCATGGTCTGCTCATTATAAGTGGTTTTTCATCAACAACAGCTACTGTTAAAAAATCATTTAGTACCCTACATAGGGTACAGACATGGCTCAAGAGCTGAATGGCAGACGAGATATTGACTTAATGGGTATCCATCGTGAATTTTCCAATGAAAACAAGGACCAGATGAAAAAGAGTGTATTAAATGAGTTCTCAGCAAAACCATCAAGAATGGTGTTACCCTACTGTAGTTTAACTATATCTATTGAATTTTACCTTGATTGATCTATGAATTTACTGTGGGTTTTGTATTTGCTGTGAATTTATAAAAACGTTCTTTTCTTACAAATAACTAAGGTAAATAAATAAGTGGAATAATATCTTCCAACTAAAAAAAATATATGGACTTGAAGTTATTTAGGTACCAAGCAAATAATTTTAACAAATTTTATTGATTAGATAATAATTAATAACTTGTTTTCATTTTCCATTTTAATCATAAAAAGCAGGGCTCAAATTGTGATGGTACGCCACGCCGTCCCAGAACTTCTGAATCTGAGTACTCGCTAATCCTGTAATAGGCCAAAATCATTTAAATTTTTTAATAAAAATATGGAAAAATGTTGGTGATAATACTCAATTAAGAGCTTCAAAATAACTCTAAAAATGAGTTTTGAGGAGTTGGAATTTAAATTTTTTCCGGGGGAGGACCCCCGGACCCCCCTCTACAACCGATTATCCGCCTTCGTACCAGAACCTTAAATTTTACTAATTCACCATTTGAACTTAACAATATTATGGCTTACAAACTACCCCCCCCCCTCCTCCTCACTAGAGAGAGGGAAAAGGGGGAACAGAAAACTAGCTTGCCCCCCCTAGAAAAAATCCTGGATACGCCCTTGTTTTGTATATGAATAAGCAAAAACAGCTTCATTAATATTGAGAACTCCATCATTGCCAAACACATTGCACTTGGTATACTTGTTTTGTAGGCCTACTGTTAATTTGCTAGAAATATGATAGGGGTGAGAATGCTTTGCAAACTATGGTTTTTTTATACAATAATAGGCAAGTAGTGAACAGACATTTTGAATAGAATTCAATATAATGCATGTGGTCGCATCATGTAAATAAAAAGCTGAATTATTCAAAGTGAGTTATGAGAATATCGAGAAGTGTGTTAAGATAGGATGATATAGAAGAAGTTTGATGGATTGATTCATCAATCAAAACCAAAATAAGAAACTTCTGGTGTAAACCGATCAGCATAAAATCATGACATATGATTAAGACCCCTAAACAATGCTTGTTATCCAGTATCGCAATAACAAGAGAATATTCTTGAACATTCTTCACAAACTTGTTTGCCACAAACGTTAATAATAAAATAGCATACTTAACCAAATTGTATTATATTCATATTGAAAAATCCCATCAACTTCATTTTTTCACAATAATTTTATGAACAAGCATATTTATTTTTTAAAAAATTGAAAATGTAGGTGATATTATAATCTAAATGATTGATAGAAAACAATAGATTCTTTTCAATACAAGCTGCATACTGTTTCTGAGAGTAGAATAATTAGAATTCTTCTGTATTTTGTATTTTCCAGGGAAAAATCCAAGTTTATTCGCGAGATTTTCATTTTGATTTTTTTTTTTTTTATAATCTCCCATAAAAAACTTATAATATTATACTAATGAACATGACTCTACTTGTGAAAGTTATAATATATCTCCTTATGCAGAGAAGCTGATAAAAATGTTATACGAAATCTTTAACATCTTAATAATCTTTAATCTTTAGCTGTTAATATAAAAACTCTACTTTCTAGAATAATATAAATCGGCACAAAAAATTGTGATTTTTGAGTTGGTGGTTTTTGGAAACGAGTACCATACAATTTTTCAATTAAAATTCATATTCAGCGCCTCATCAAATAATGTTATGGATTGAATTATCCTCATGCAATAAATTTACAGTTACAATGTATATTGCCACATATAGCTTCGAATAAATCTTGAGCAAAAACAAGTTAAGAGTTTGAAGAGCTTCATCATTCTGAGTCCTGAGCTTTACCTAGTAATGGGTTTTTTCAATCCTCTTCATTAATCAAATAATTATTATAAATATAAAATGGGAGTATAAGAGAGAGTAAGAATCACGATTTGGTCGGAATAGAAAAATTTTATTATACAACTCTATACTACTACAATCTACAATCTGGCACTAATTATTGATAAAATAATTCAATATGTTTTTTTCTATTCCAATTAAGAGTGAACTATAAATTCTTGATTGAAGTGCTGCGAAAAAATATATAACCTAGTTTCGAACTTATTAATCAAAATTTGGTATGAAGACGTTTTGGATATTAGTATGTGTTTTTAACCAATAACTTTACTAGTTCCTGTGAAATGAATAAATAAATGTTTACAATAATATGATTAGCTCTTGATATGAATGGCATTTACAAGATAAGTTGACTTCTATAATATCAGAACCATTGTTTCCAAAACTTATTTGAATACCAAAGGTAAATTACTCACTTTATTCTATTTGGATCAACAGAGTGGAATAAAACAGCTGACTTATTTTTCATTTCCTCACAAACAAGAATTCTGGCCGAGTCTTTTCTTACTTACACTAGCATTATTGTTTCCAGAAATTTGGACTGATTCGTATTATTCTTTTTCATCCAACTCTAACTTCTTCCTAAAAAATCATTCATGCATGGAGAATATTCTTACAACTGTAACATTGTTATAGGCGCAATTGACTCGTTCCAGCTTTGAAATAAACTATCCAAAATAACACCTTGAACATCTCTCTTAAAAGCTGGAAGCGCCTCCAAGAGGTGCGCCTGGATACCCAAATTTAGGATGGAGACCTAATTTGGGGAACTAAATCGAGTCACAAAGCCCCCATAGTGGACAAGAGGACCATCTGGTTCTCAGAGAAAAAGAACCAAGTGGCTCCTGATAACAATAACAGCTTTTGTCCCTGGGGTATTGGTATTGGTTGGATGTTGGCAATGTGGCACATGGAAATGATCACTGCAAAAAGTTCTGAGCAAGGCTGTTCGCGTACATATTACCTTTTGTACTCACATAAATGGACAGCAACTTGGTGCCAAACGCCAATTTATGGCCTCCCGGCAGTAGCAGTGGCTACAGGCGGAGGAAGAAGAGATCTGACTGGAAAAATACAAAAGGTTATTTTCAGGGCCATGACACCCAACTTACTGTTGGAAGCACACTAAGGATTTTACAATTGAACATTGAAGGGATTACTAAAGCTAAAATAGAGATTATTCTATTGTAGCTTTGTGATAGACATAAGATTGACATTGTTGCCCTCCAAGAGACTTATATGCGGACACAGAGCATCAAAACAGGCTTTAAATCCCAGGATTTACACTACTTGCAGCCAAATTCCATCCAAAACATGGTCTGGCTACATATATAAGATCAGATATCAAATGCTCCTCTACCCCTGTACACATTGAAGATGAAAATTGCATTGCCAGTAGGATTGGTGACCACACTATTTATAAAATCTACAAGCTCCTCTCTCACTCATGGCCTGTAAATGTGCTCCCAGCTCCAGATATATCAGCAATCTATGTTGGAGATTTCAACTTGAGACACATAATGTGGGCCAATTCCTCTGCGGATGAGGATGGTGAGCGACTGTTGACCTGGTCCAATGCCAATAGGATGCACCTTCTTTTGATGCTAAGCAGCGGGACATTTAGATTGGGTAGGTGGAACACTGGGACAAGCCCAGATCTCTGTTTTGTTACCACAAGAAGGGATGATTGGAGACCAATTCCATGTGATCGTGTAGTCTCAATGACTTCCCACGCTCTCAGCATAAACCATCAGTCATCAGTGTTGGACTGTCCATTCCTATTGTTGGTGGACGGCCAGTAGCAAGATGAAACCTGAGAAGAGCAAACTGGGGTCTGTTTCAAAAGTATATTGATGACAATATGAACCGCATCCCTCCTGTTTTCAAGGTTTGTTGGTCTTGTGCTTGCTTCAGCTAAAAAGTCAATACCAATAAGGGGCTTTACAAGGAACTATATTCCCTGTTGTACTGACAGGTGTGAAGCACTATTACAAAGGACGCAATCTGGAGATCAGTTGGCAGCTGATGAGCTCATTAGCTCAGCTGATTAGCATAGTGAAAGTGGACATTGTGCATAGACATAATTATAACCTACATCTTAAACCCTCATCATCATCACTCATTCATCTTTTGCTTAAAATACTTGGAAACCAAGTCGCAATTGTAAAGAAAGAAAAAAGAATTATGGAACTTGATGCAGGACGCCTGGAGAGCTGGAGGGAGACAACTGCCAATCTTGATTTCAAGCATTCAAGTAGAAAGGCCTGGTCTGTTGTCCGACGCCTAGGAGCAGCTGCCAACATAGCCCCTCTCAGTTCAGTGGTTAGTGCTAATAAAGTGGCCAAAGTCCTAAAAGACAACAGCAAACCTATCATCAGCAAAGAGGCTAAAGGAAGAGTAAAGGCCCAGCAGTTGAGAGAAGTTCTTGATCAGCATGAGAATGCTACTAACTTCGTGGAGGCTGTGCAAGTAGAAGAGGTCTTGTCTGCCATTAAAAAAATAACAACTGGCAAGGCACCTGGTGTGGATGGCATTCTCCCCGAATTTATAAGGTACTTAGGAGTTAAAGCAGTCAACTGGTTATCCCTGTTCTATTCAGACGTGATTAGAACATGCAGACTGCCAAGTGAGTGGAGGGAGTCCAAAATAATTGCAGTATTGAAGCCTGGCAAAGTGTCAAACGAAGCCAAAAACTATCGCCCAATTTCACTGCTCTGTATATGCTTCAAACTCCTTGAAAGGATTATACTGGCGCGCATTTCCACAACAGTAGAAGAGCAAATACCTGTTGAGCAGGCCGGTTTTCGAAAAAACAGGAGTTGCACTGACCAGGTTTTGGCTCTTACTTATTCTCACATTGAGTGAGGGTTCCAGAAAAAGCTGAAGACCACAGCAGTATATGTAGACCTCACTGCTGCTTTTGATACAGTGTGGAAGACAGAACTCCTGCTGAAGCTAGGGAGAATGTTCAGATGCTCCAGGCTCATTAGACTATTTGATAGGTTCTTATCAAATAGAAGCTATAGGGTGCATCTGGGTGAGCAAGTAAGCAAGAAGAAAGTGTTGAACAATAGAGTACTTCAGGGGTCAGTCCTGTCACTAGTATTGTTCAACATCTATACCTCAGACATCCCACATACCAAAAGCAAGAAATACATGTATGCGGGTGATATTGCATTAGCAGCTCAGGCAGCCACCATCAAGGAGACTGGAAAAGTTCTTCAAACAGACGTCAATATCCTGACAGACTACCTGCAGTACTGGGGGTTGTAGCCAAACCCTACAAAGACAAACATCACAGCCTTCCATTTAAACAACCAGCAGGCAAATGAAGTACCAGTTGTGAACTTTTGTCAAGAGCAGATCCCAATGAACTGTAACCCCACCTACCTTGGGATAATGCTGGACAGGTCACTAATTTTTCAAGCACACCTGGAAAAGTTGAGAAAAAAACTGGTATCTAGAGTGAATTTGCTCCAGAGGTTGGCAGGTTCTTCATGGGGGAGTAAGGCTGACACTCTGAAAAATGCAGCTTTGGCTCTCATATACAGTGCTGCAGAGTATGGTGCCCCTGTCTGGCTTGGCAGTTGCCATACCCCAATGAGCAGAAAAATATTTGGGCAATATTGCAAAATATATTGATTCAATAAGTTTGCATTATTGAAAAATGTTGTCTCAAAATTTTATCAATATTGATCAATTATTGTTTTGAAACAAATGTTATATATGGAAAAATATTTATTCAATATTGTAAAATATCAAGCATATATTTTGTACATATTTTTTGAACTGTTTCTGGAGATGTCTACAATATTGATACAATATTCAATGTATATTTATAAATATATATACAAAATGATGCCAATATTGCAAAATATTGTACCAAAATTTCATCAATATTGAACAATTATTGTTTTGAAACAAACTTTATTTATGGAAAAATATTTATTCAATATTGTAAAATATCAAGCATATATTTTGTACATATTTTTTGAACTGTTTCTGAAGATGACAATATTGTTTCAATATTCTAATTAAATCTTATAATATTATAATTATTATAATCATTGGTGAATAATGTTCATCCCAAAACAATTTGTCTTGAGACAATAATAAATTGTTTTGAGACAGTTTTGAGTATTACTTATAGGTTCCACATGCAAATGAATAATGAATCAGAGTAGAAAATAATAAAACTTTTATTGTTCAACCTCAAAAACAATATTTTTATCATACAAAATCAAAATTATTAAGGTTTGCACAAGTATGTCTGTATGAATTATCAGGAAAATAATTTTTTTTAAATTCATCAAAATAGACTTTTAATTATCAATAAAATGACTCACTGTTTGGGAGCCATTAGCTAATAAGGTTGATAAAGTTGTATCAAAAAAGGCGAAATAAAAAACACATAAATGTTTGTAACTTTCAATTTAACACACTTTGATGTGCGTCCTTTTTGAAACACTCTGTATTTTATGTTGATATGAGATTCATCATTCAGAACACATAATAATTCACTTTTAAAACTAATGAGAGCAGCACTTTACAGATGTTCAAGAATTAGTGGTTAGTTTCCTATCACTACTAAAAAATGTCCTATTACTGAATGGTACAAAGGCACTGTTCTCTATATGGAATCACCTCTTAATGGAAACTGTTTCAAGAACAGAAACGAATGTAGAGAAATATGAACCTCCGTTTTTCCTCCTGTTGGACATCTTCAGCTACAGTTTTCTTTGCTGACCTGAAACAATAGAAAATAGATACAATGAAAAACCGGAATATTGAAGAGCACAATAAATGTTATTATCAAAACACGCGTGTAATCTAGAAGTTGGTATAAGGTGGAGGGAGGTTGGTAGGGCGACTTCAATTGAATATTTCAAACAATTAGTTCACTAGTGCTATAACAACTAGAAACCACTGGCGGCTTGTGCCCACGAAACAATAAGTGAAGTGCTGTATAGTAAAAGATACGGGCACTTCACTTGTTTTGTGGGCCCAAGCCGCCAGTAATAGAAATGCTAATAAAGCATAGCCTATTGATATTTAGATTTTTTACAGTCAATTGGAAAAATCCTACAGCTTCTTGATTTCTATGCATTCTATTATTGAAAACCATAAAATTTATGAATTCAAAATTTTATTTGATGTCAAGTACAGTACAGTACTTGCAAAGATAAAAAACATGCTTCTTGTGTTGAAGTAGGCCTACTTATTGAAAGCCCAGTGTTATTCTTATTGAGAATAAATACAATTTAATATATTGTATATTCTTGAACATAATTAGCCTATGTTTAAAAAAAACTCAAAGGCAGGGGATTTTGATTGAGATCCAATGACGTTATATTACCCTATCTCATGCAATGTCAATGTCATACACCCTGATGCACCAAACCGTTTTGCTTGTCTTATGTCATTTTTTTAGAAAAAAAATGTAAGTTACTAAATTACATTTCTAGTTATCTTATTATATTGTTAGTCAATGGCTAGGCCTACCAGCTGGTTTCCAGTTTCATACTCACTCCATTATACAGTCCGTTCTAGCTAAAAAGACACCCCGGCAAGATGGGAAAACAACCACAGCTCGGCCAATATCGGCCTAAAAGCCATAAATCCTCAGACAGAACCTACAGTCACTGAACCAACACTGACCGAGCCGAAGCCATCCCCCAACCCCGCCCGTCTAGAGCAAGCAAATAATAATCATCAACCAGGATAGAGGTAACACATGGTTAGCACGTTGATCCTCTCAACCATAAGCCAGTCTTCACAACCAAGTGAAGGCGCTGAACACCTCTAAATAACATGCTCAATGTTAATCAGATAGAGTACAATGCAACAATTACCATTCATCCAGAGACGGGAAACGTCTGACCAGAGACAATGTATATTATCGTTATAATATAAATTGTCTCTGGTCTGACCAAAGGAGGGAGCTCTTATGTATAAGTAAATAGACTAAGTTAATTGCTCTGGATCTACAGTATTTGTTTGATCAAGATTTTGAATTGGACCTATTTAAAATATTAATTACGCAGTAATTAAGTTTTCCTTTTTTTCATGCAATCTTGGATTTGTTTAGATAAATCATACTCAATTATTGTAACTTGGCCATAAGTTATTAGAAAAATCAACACTTACAATGTGATAGTTTTTGCCTTGGGTCTCCACTTTGCACTTTTACACCCCGCTAACCAACAGCATTCCGTGGCAGCTACAACAGAAGACAAATTATAATATAATTATTGCAAGTAACAAATTAGTAATTGACGCATTAAATTACACTCTTCTAATTCCTATTATACAAACATGGTGGAGGTGTACTGAAGCTTTTAGGCAAAATACAGTTTAGCCTACACTATACTAAACATTGGTTTTGCATTTTCTTTCTATAAGACCCTATCACTAAGTTTGATGGGGGAAATGTTCAGTAACTTATTCAGCATATCCTCTTTCTCTATAAGCCATCAACCATACGGTAACTTACTTTCAGAAACTTAATCGAACTTCTCAAAATTTTGGTTTTGTGTTGTTGCAGATCCTAATATGATAAGACATGAAACAGAAAATATCGAGACTTGTTGACTGTTAAGATGCTCCTGAGTGGCTTGTGTTGGAGTAGGCCTAAGTGATAATGCGCTGTCTGGAACCAACAGGACCCGAGTTCGATTCTTGACCGTGGAAAAATTCTTTGACCACAACACAATCACAAAGATACGACCAACCAGTCTTCCAGAGAAGACAATGAGCCGTCGGTCCTGACTAGGCTACCTACTTAAAACATATTTGTCGTCTCTCATTATAATCCCTCCCATTACCCACGAGCAAGCCTTAGAGCTCATGTTGGCATCATACCCTCTGACAAAAAATCTCTCTATATAAAAGCGATATGGCATTCATTCATTCATCACCAGAACTAAAAATCCACTGGACCGAATACGTTCAAATTTGGCAGGCATGTTCAGTTGGATGCTTAGACGCGCGCTAAGAACGTACCTATTTTAAAAACTTTTCAAGGATACGCCAAATATTTGAGTTTTTCTATAGTTTTTCGGCGTTTTCTTAATTTTTGAGAACCAATTGGTAGAAAATGTTGATATTTGGTGCCAGGTTCAGATAAGGTCTAGAAATGTTGTGTTAAAATATTTTTGAAATCCGTTCAAGAGTACGCCAGTAATCACTTTTTCAAATTGCAATGTATTGCGGGGTTGCATATCTTCAGCCTTGATACGAAATCTCTTACTCTAAATACAATGGTTCAGCCAGATTATAGATGAACTCATTTATAAGATATTGAATCAAGTTTCAAATCATGTCCGATGTACTTTCCAAGGTTACCCTCAAAATCTTTTATACTATTTTGCAGAATTTTCGGAGTTTTTCTTAGATTCATCGAGAACCAATTGGCAGAAAATGTTGATATTTGGTAAACAGGTCTAGATTAGACCTAGAAATGCTGAAATGCTGATGTCTAGATAGGTCTAGAAATGCTGTGATCAATAAATTTCGAATCCCGTCTGAACGGAATTTGCAGGCGAGCGTGTTTCTCCCAGCGTAAACTGGTAGAGGTTTTGCAGGCGAGCGAAGTAAGCCTGTTTGACTCACTCAGTCACTCACATTGCCGATACTATGGGGGGTCCAGGGGGCGGAGCCCCCTGGCTAGACGGAGAAGGCGAGCGAAGCGAGTCTGCCGGCTAGTCATTAATAATACTAAGAGAAGCATTTTGTGCATTAAAAGGTTAGTAGGTCCAGTTATTTTTGAATATAGGCGTTAGGTTGCTGGAGATGATAAAAGTACACCAACAAATAAATTAATGAATTTTAAAAAATTCGCTACGTTCAGTTGACTATACTTTTAGCTACATATTTCCTTGATAACTCGGTTACAATTTTATATTAGTGAGATTACTAGAGAGGGCTTAAAAGTTTTTGCCTTCCTCTAATTTCCCCATGTTTTGAAATGCATTAATACTAAGTTACATCCGAAGATTTTATGACACTTATTTCTGTGCCTAAAAATCCCCACTTACGGAAATACGGTTTTGTAAGAGTTCGAACTTGAATGAAGAACACACCGATTTTGATTTAGACTTGTATATTTTCATCATAATGCACAATATACTTCCCAGATAACACACAAACGTTTTTTTCACCTTAATAAACACGTTTTCAGTTTCATCTTTACACGTTTTTTTCTGGTGAAAATATCGAGAAAATCACGTTTTTTTCACGTGAAGGAAAAGGGGGAAATGGAGACACTTAATCGCGTGAATAAAACGTGAAAAC